>OZ035831.1:38470836-38979003 GCA_964034765.1 Knipowitschia caucasica
CCCTGTGTGATTCTATCCTTCTGAGCTGACAAGAGGCACGCTGTCTCACAAATGCTGGAAATAATAATACCTGGTCTATCTGTTTTTCACTGAACTGCAGGTTTTAAACTGATCCAGTCAAATATCGTTTAAAAAAATATGAAAAGAATGGGACATTACAAATACAAAACGGCTCTCCAGGCCGCAAGACATTTTATTGATCACTGCTGCTACAACCAGATTCTTTTGATCTCTGCAGATATGCAATTTCTGTTGTGCAATAGCTTGATACAACACTGAACAAAAGTATAAACACAGTGCTTTTTCTTTTACTGCCATTGGTTGTGGATTCAACTAAATATATTATTCACAGATCTGTCCAAATCCGTTACAGGTGATATCACAGGTGGCATATCAAGTTGATGATTAAATGGCATGAATATTGCACAGGGGACATGATAATACTGACGTTTCCGGAAGAGGCACTGGAAGCCTGCATTTAGGCCCAGGTCCACCACCTAATCGTCGCACCCTTATGGCATTTTGGAGGGCATTCCATTTTATTTGCTTCATCTGTTGCCTGGTCGTGGGGGCAGCAGTCAAAGCAGAGGTGCACTGCCTTTCCAATCCACACACACTTCCTCCAGCTCATCTGGGTCGTTGATCAGATGGTCAGAAAGATAGATAGATAGATACTTGATTGATCCCTGTATGAGAAATTCTGGTGTCCAGCAGCAGAAGACTCATCCAGGTCTGACAAGCCAAACAATGGAAGTTCCAGAGCAACCCCAAGTAGATCTCGCGTCATTTGCAGGGGACAAAAAAAATCATTGGGAAAAGGAGAATCAACACCAGCACAGAGAAGGAGACATCCACTCCCGGAGCAAGACATGTGTGTAGATGTGTCCAGAACTGATGCTCATCCATTTGCATTATAAATCAATATTGTAAAAATGCTATTGTTTTTTCTTCTTTCCAATGAATCCCGTACACTTTGCACTTCTCGTCGTATGCGTTGGAAGGGAAGCTAATAAGCATTCGTCTTCATACTGTGGGAGGCTAAATTAGCATGCTGTTATCCCAACAGGAGAGCCCGAAGTCCAGGGAGGCAATCCATCCACGTATCCAAATTAGCAACAATGATTTATCGACTCTGGGACACGGCCAAATTAAGTGAACCAAACTTGGGGCCTAACTGAGTTTTATCTACGTCATCCAGCTCGTCTATCACTTATCTACAAGAAAATTACCTTCTTTCTTCGGCTGCTCTCGACCACAAAAGGCCTCTCATCGACTGAGCAATATTAATTCCACAACATGCCCGCGTTAAAGTCAGATTATAATGAAATAACGGCAATAAAGTAGTAATGAAAAGAGATTCATATGCAATTATCTGTTTTATCTCTCCTCAAAAATGCTCCCACTTGTCATGTCTTATCTAATTTTAATGAATACACCCGCTGAATGAAATTATATGGTATTAAAGTGCAATTTCCGACATGTACATTGCAGGAAAAGTCAGAGAAATAGTGCTCATAAAGAAAGCATTAAGACAGTGGATTCATATTAAGCAGTGGGCGATCATGGAGGTGCTGAGGCGTTCAGGGCTGCTCAGTGGAGACAGAGAAAAGAGATTTCTCCACCTCACTGGCTCCACAAATATTTATTCATGAAATTGCAATGTGATGAAATGTGACAGATCAGCAGCATTGAGAAAGCGCTTTCTGTCAGAAAACTAACGTGAAAATACCTTATGATTGATTATGACAACTTGCAAGGAGCTATGTCCAGTCCGTCAATACAAAGTGGATTTATAATGCATCTGATAATCTGACGTCAGTTTCCAGTTAAATAGTACATTTAGAATAGAAGCTCATATATTCATTTTAATCTTACTTAACAGAATGAGGTCCCATTTAGAGCTGGGACAACGCGTCGACGTAATCGGTGACGTCGACGCAAAAAATACACCGACGTATAATATGCGCGTCGGTGCGTCACACACAAAACAAAGATGGCGGCGAGCGGTAGCAATGCGAGTGCCGTGTTAGAGAAGTGCAAGCCGGTGTAACGCTGAGATACACTGCCTTGAAGAGATGCACAGCCTCAGCTGTTTATGATGTAATGCAAACCTGCGCATGCATGTCTCACGGCAACCGAAGCAAACCAAGATGGCGGACCGTGAATTTCTTTAAAAGTTAAAATACGAACGAATTCAGACACGAATGTCACTTTTAATGCAATTTGAGGCGAGATGTTGATGGTTCCGTTTTGTCACATGTGGGTTTTAAGAGTCAAAGTTTTGTGCAAAGTTTAGTTTAAGCAGTCAACTGCGCCTGTGAAACCACAAAGCTAATGTTTTCATAGCAGTCCGCGGCTGCTGACGTAGGCTGATGACGCGTCCTGTGGCAACTCTACAGCTTACAACTAGTCTGTCTTTCTTTGTATCAAACGGAATATTGGCGCCCGTAATAGCCCCTACATGTATTATTCACTGTCATGCCCGCCGTATATGGACATTTTTCAACATGTGTTCAATATCCTTAATGTGTTTATTGATTCTCTGATCTGTGGTGGTGACTTCAATGTTGTTTTAAGTCCTCTGAGATGACTTCTACTGTATTCTTTCAGTAACTCTAAAAGAAAGGATGACTGGCTGACCTTTTTATTTGCTACACAATGCATTGTTTTTCTCTTGTACACTCTTACTTGAATTTTATTTTTGAATTTTGAGTTTAAGAAAAAGGTGATGAGTGGCAGAGTTTTGACTGTTATTTTTATATGAATGAAGAATTTAAGAGATGCACTTTAATTAATGGACTTCAGTAATATAGGCCTATGTGTCTTCAACTTAAATGTTAAACTCTGTTGGTTCAGGAAGGACGCCATGACAGGCTGATGGCTCCCACTGTTTTTGCTGGAAAAGCACTCTTTGTTTTGCTTAAAGCCTTCAAGTTTACATTGGTTACTGTTTTCTTTTAGTTGCTCTACACAAGTATTTGGCTGAACTTTTTCATGTTTTTATTGAATGCTAAGCATCAAATGTTTGTTTCAAGAATGATAAGATGCACCTTTTTCAGTAAGCTGTGTTTTCAAGGCTTTAAGGTTTTATGCTACCTCTAAGAATGTCTTATTTTTGAATTTTAAGAGCAAGCAATAAATATTTTTTGTGAAGGAATTCATGTTTTTTTCATTAAAATATTTAAATCAACATGTATACATCAATATTAGTCAATTAATGGGGAGATAATCGAGAATCGAATCGAATCGAAATCTAATCGAAGCGAAAAAAATAATCGTTAGATTAATCGATGCATCAAAAAAATAATCGCTAGATTAATCGTTTAAAAAATAATCGTTTATCCCAGCCCTAGTCCCATTCCCAGCCTGGCAACATGCACTAGCTCTGTGTCGGTGTGGGGACAGACATAGCACTGCTGCTCATTATTCATTGTACAATATTTTCTACAGTCAAGGAGTACTCAGGGAGATGTTTTGCAGGTCTGTCCTTCCTGGTGTCAGACTGTACAATGAGAACTGATGACCCTGTGCATGCCATTCCGCTGTAAATAGCAATTGCTGAAATCATGTGTAATACTACATTGACTGATTAATCAGTCTCCGTCTATGTCCCCTGTATCATATGTCTGGGGTGTGGCTGTAGAAAATATTTTATTGCACCAGCACCGCTCTGTGGGTGTCTTCGTCAAAGTCTGAGCACCGTGTGCAGGAGAGACAGAGGCGAAGCAAGGCAGGAGGAATACAGCCAGGGACAGGCTTCATTTGGAGGCTGTTTTGAGCAGTAAATGTGTCTCTAGAGCTGACAGAGACCATGTGGAGGGTCAGGGCAGCAGATCAGCGGTGCACCCCAAAAAAGCCACAGAAAAGTGGACTATCGCTAAAACTATCACTGAGTCTGCACCAGGAGCCAGCGGCAAAGTCTGGTTATTGTCACAGCGCTCGCTGGACTAAACTGAACAACACTCTGTAGATGTAACCACACAAACACGTGCATAAACGCACATACACATACAACAGAATTCTATTGCACTTGTAAAAAAGGTATATGGTCTGTTCACTTTGGTTTATTGTCATTTATAGTGTTTATCATTGTAATTTTGTTATTCTGTGACTTACTGTAATTGACATAAATATAGCGCCACCTAATGAATGCATTTTTTAATTATTCAAGCAACAGTTTGTGGCTGTGTGTGTCATAAAACAGATTATTTTGCATCAAAAACACTTTCTCCTCAGTTGTCGTTGCTGTTTTCTAACATGTAAGATGCTGGACATGTTTGAGGAGATAGTAAAGTTAAACTAAATGGTGTTACTGTCACTTTTCTGCAGGTTCATCTGTTTTCACAAACACCTCATCTTTTCAGCTTTTTGTCTGAGACTGGTGATTTCTGTCACACTCCCCTCTTTTTGACTAGGGATTACAGGAGAACAAAGCAAGCTAGAAACAAACTTATGTTGACTGCAGTGCAGTCTTTCAGAATCTGGTTCGAGCCATGTGAAATCAGATTTCACATAGTCATAGCACACATTATTCTGAGTGTCTTGAGAATCAGTGAAATCATCAAAAATGGCTGGCAGTCAATGTTGATGTACATACAGTGGTCCATCACTAAACCAATGTTTTACTGATTTTTTGTGTGCTTCTCATGCACCATGTGCTTACTCCAACAACATAATACATTATATAACCACTAGTATAACATGACAGGTAAAGACTACTGTGGCTTGTCTGCACTGCTGGGATTAGTTCAGAGGACTAATGAGGTCTTCCTGTAGCCCTCAGTCCTGCTCCTGCCCCTCAGCACAATTTCTTCTGCAGCTGTATTTTACAGTGTATGCACAGCTCCTGGCAACTGCAGCAGCACTCAGACCTACAACAAGCTGGTGATATAGCCATGATCGCAGTTCAGGAGTCATGAGTTCTGGTGGTTAGAAAAGTGTATAAAGTGTGTGGTGAGGGGTCTAACAGCCACTCTTAAAAATGTACTTACCTTATAGCTGCTATTGATTATTGTGTTTTCAGAACAAAACCCCTGCAATAAACAAGGGCCCACTGTATATAAGGAAACAAAAATATACATAACGTGTATTACAGCCCTATACTTTGGTCCCTGAAGCCTAATTGATGAAGCATTTACAGTTACTTATCAATGTATATTTTGTGTGCTCAAAAAGGGGCTGGTGCAATGAGGACTGGGTGGCAGCGCTGATTGCCCCCAACCCAGAATTGGACAAATAAAGGGGATGAAAATGACATGACATGACTTACTACACTGTTCTATGTGTGCGTTGCAACATCAAGGTTCTCCTTTCTCATCCCACTATTAGTAATAAAAGTAATCAAAAGCAATCAAATCAATTCAAATGTATTTGATGGATTTCCACCAGCAGGAGACTGATGTGACACATAGAGAGAAATATAATTTCAAACCATTCACTTGGTTTGACAAATAAAAATCTTGAAATCTGAGCTGTGGTCTTCTTTTATCAAAACAAAACATTATCAGCCATGAGTGATAGAAAGTGCCTCTAGTGGTGGTCTATGAGAATTCAGGAACAAAACTTTAAATAATGAAATCTCAAATATGTCAACTTTACTGAATATGCAGATTTATTCAAATATGTAAATATTTGCCTTGTTAAAACAACAGTGTGATAATATATTTTTTGTTTACTATAAGCATAAAACATGTCCTCCTCTCTCAATGTATTTGCATGCATCTCATTAACAGGTCTAACTCCCACCTCCACTAAAAATACGACATGATTTCACCTGCGCTAATAAAAAATCCTGTGATGAAGAGGAAACGGGGGGTGAATGAATGAGGTAATGCTTTAGTGAAGTCCTCTGCAACTTTCAATACATCCATCCATCCATTTTCTACCCTTTAATGCAGGGTCAGGGGGGTGGCAATCAGAGATGCCACCCAAGTCTCATAGCACCAGCCCCTCACTGACCCTCTGCAGGTGGTGAGTCCACAGGAGAACGGCTGCTCTGAGTGTGAGCATAGCCTTGATCTTTCAGTGGGGGCTTTGGGCAAAGTGGGGTTAAGTGTCTTGCCCAAGGACACAACGACAGCAGTCATCAGTGGGAGTCTTTCAATACAACAAACCACAAACGAAATGAATACAGGAAAGACAAAACAAAAGTGCTGCACTTAATTATAGGACTTAATTATACTAATGCTGCATCTTTATCTAAATAACACACCAATAACTTTGTCATGGAACCGTCTGCAATAAACTGATCAAATGAAATAAATAATGTAATGATGAATATTGTCAATAAACCACCAAAGGGTCTACATTCACAGGAGGTTTAGTTCATTTAAGGAGAGGGCAGCCTGCACGCCCCACTCTCCAGGCGCTTCCCCAGGAGCTTCCCCAGGATCACCAGCGGCACTGAGGCGTTCCCAGGCCGTCCTCCCAGAGGTCCTCACCCAATGGGACCTGCATGGAACGCTTCTCCGGGAACACAGGGGAAAACTCTCTGTTTTATTGTATGAAGATGTGCTGCCTGAACAGAGGTTTGTGTTTGGTGTGTTTCAGAGAAAAGGCCTGAATACATTTTCAAACCATCAAAATATATAGTTCTTGAGTCTCAGAAACCCCTTTGGCTCACAGTATTCACATCCATGCATATTTTGCCTCTAGCACAACAAGATTATTTCTAACAGTAAAAACTATGCATCACCGACCTCACTCTGCACCTCAGACCTCAGATCTACTGCACTAGAGACCAGGGGGTGCCCAAACTTTGTAAGGCCACAATTAATATGCATAAACGAACGGATGAGTGTAGCCTTGAGCTAAATACAATATATTTACATGTTCATTAGCTTACACACTGTCCCTGTCAAATACGTTGATACAAATGTCATAAACATCATCTGTTGCCAACTAGTTTATTTACATATACATGTATAGATATATATTCAAATAGAGATAGATGGATATCGAAGCATTAACAGCTAGCTAAAAAAATGTAGCAGCTACTTATATTATATATTTTGTGTGCTTCCTATGTGCACTTACTACTGTCCTGTATGTGCGCTGCAACATTGAAATGTCCCCACTGTGGGAGGAATAAAGGTTCTCCTGTCTTATCTGACAACATTACTAAAGGCCTGTGTATACTCTGGCGTCACTGGTTGCGTTGGCGTTTGCGTTGGACCCGTGGTTGATTACACAACCACAGGTGTTCTTATACTCGGGCGTACCCCCGTGCGTAGTTTTGAAGAGAATGTTGTAATCTCAAACCACAACCACATGATGGCGATCTCACAGGAGTTGACTGGGACACCAAAGGGTCCCATTATGAAGTTTTGCTAGCTACTTTCTCCTCTTCAGAACTAAAACAATGGCAAACCTAGCTGCTTGAGCTCATTAAATGTGTATTCTAGGCGCAAGTTTATTTGACAGTTCTATAGACTCGTTGTTTGATAACTAATATCAACTGTGATGCTGTGTATTTGTGCACAAACAGCCAAACAATAAGTGATAAATATCTGAGACCAAACCATAGACTGTATATATTAACGGACAGAGTCACGCCTATCTCCGCCGTTCTAACTAATGGGCCAAAAAATTTGCTCTACTGGAGCAATCCAAAATGCCGCGAGTGGTCCCGCCCACAAGAAAATGGTGAAAAAACACATCTGTGCATGCGTCAGCTGCACGAGCTCCATTCATTTGAACGAGAGACTTCAAAAATTCACAGCAAGTAAACTAGAGTGGACCAAAAATATTCACCCCCCTCAGCATCGACACACATGTGGAACGAAGCTTTGGGCCAAGAGCCAACTTTTGGTCCATCCTGTAAAGACGTTTTCGAGAGGTCTACCAACGCTATATGTTAGCATTGGCTAATTCTTCTTCTGGGTCCACCCCCATCGGCCCGGGGTGGACCATGTCAGCGCACGTCATTTTGGCTACTTTTGAGCTGGGACCCTCCCCCACTGGACCAAACAGGATCTATTTATTCTATTTATTTATGGAACAGACACGATAAGCTACAAGTGCAGATTGAACAAAGAAAAACGACTGTATACTATATAAAAGTGTTAGATATGCTAGTCCACGGCCTCCTTATACTGTATATCAGGCTCTGAGCCATGAGCCCAAACTGCTTTTCCTTCGGTCTCCTTCGAAGCACGAAGCAATCTGCTCCAAAGTGCCTGGTCCATGTTCCCTGCATCCGCTCCATGCTTCCATCCAAAACACACACACAGGCCAATCACAACGGAGCTTCTCTGCGCTGCCGGCTGCGTAGTTAGACAAATGTGAAGGTGCACGGGTGGTAGCTCAAGGGTCTTGCGTTGATCCTTGCGTTGGTCATGTGATATCAGGCGACGTCACGAGGGCCACCGTAAGCTCAGCGACGCACAAGTATACACAGGAGTTAAGGGCAAGCTGAAGTTTCCCCTGTGAAAGATGGGATCTGATTGGTCAAGCCTCATGGCTCGTATCTAGATTGACAAAGACACCATGAACATAGAGCACTAATTTATAAACTAAAATTATGGTGTGCGACACAAACGATTACTGAGCTAGAGTACCTTTCAATGTAAGGGTTAGGGGAAGCCAGAGCGCGTTGGGCAAAACTTTGTCCATGAGTACTTCCCTATTGGGCTTCAATGGGCAAGTGTGTTACGTAGCAGTGTCCATCTGTACAGTCTGTGGTCTGAACGAGTGAGTCTTCAGTTTAAACTAATTTCAGGATTGTTACATTATAAACAAACCATTTAAGTCTAAGCTAAAAAAAAAGAAACAAAACGATACCACCGACTATGAGACAAAATAATTCTTTAGCAGTGACTAAACAGCTATATCCTTGCGTAAAAGACATTTAGCTTTCTAGGGTTTAATTCCTGCTCATCGATACCAGTGCAATCCTGTTCCTCTGCGGGTGGGGGCAGATGACCTGGATTGAGCATCTGGAGATAATCCCTGGTGGGTTTGACTTTAGCAGAGACCTCCTGGATTACACTACGTCCTGTCTCTCTAAAACATGCATCCAGCTTCTACTGTATGTACACTTCTGTTTGGAACCCCCACTGCCATCTATTTGATTATTTGTGATGTTTTGTCTCCCAGAGCGATTCCCAACTTTCCCCCCAGAACAAAATGGCCTCCAGCAATCTAACTTTCTGAATCCGGAAACTTCCTGGCTCAGAGATTACATCACTCTTCAGGCCTGTTGTGTTTCTGGCTTGAATACTGATGCATTTTCTGGTTTGACTTAAGAACATTACAGCAACAGCATTACAGCTTTTCGGTACTATGTGTGCACTGCAGTGGAAAACTTTTGGGTCAGTAAATATTGGATATAAGATTCCCCACCATGATAAGTGCACTGGAAATGTATTTCTAAACCTGTACCTAGGCCTCTCACAATAAATATTGTGCAATAATTCAATAATTCTATAATTGATGAAAGATACAATACATTGTTTTTACTCAAAAAGATCATATATACATATAGAATCTTTTTTCTAGATTTTTGCCATTCTCCTTGAAGAAGTTTAAGCTGTAAGGTGTTCATAATTCCCTTTTAGGGCTAATTATTATTGAATGTTACAGTTTATTTTCTCAGCCCTTTTAATGTGAACTGGAGAAATCAAAGAACTACTTTACTGGGATTTCGCTGCTATATTCTAACTGTGTGAGGGCCATGAAAGTATCAGTAGTTAGATAAAAATGATCATTTATCACAATGGTTTTTCTGAAGCAATATTAATCATCCAAATGTGTCAACTTGTATCAGAGTTTTGTCTATGCAATGTAAAGTGTATAAAAAAAATAATAAAAATGTAAAGTGTATAAAACTGAAGCATAACAATTGCAGCATTAGCGTGGGACGAAATACCAAGATTATCGGGACTCCCAAAGAAACACACGCATGGCCAATGTCCTTTTGCGTGAGAATGGCGCACACGTGTCAAATCTGCGCCTGCGTTAAATAATAAATAAACCGTAACGCTCTGTACCACACAGCCTCAGCCACATGACAGCGCATGTACAAACAGCCAAATAATAATAAACCAGCCAAACTTACTTTGAGCAGGATGGCCGCCTGTCATCACATCTTTAGCGATCCATAAACTCCAGACGCAAACACGTGTCACTGCTGTTGCTGCTTCCTCCATCAGAAATAATTGTGTAAAACTGAGATATTCCAGCAACAACAAAAAACTCATAGATACTGCGCATTTTTTCCATTGATGAGTGTCTTATTTTCCCCCAAAAGAAAACAGGAAGAAACAGGTGGGATGAGAACCAATGAAATGATTGGAAAGTCGGTAGCCACGCCCACCACTGCTTTTGATTAGTTAAACTGGAATGACTTAATCTTACTTACTAGGTTACCACAACTAATAGCAATTATATTATGTTGATAGACTATTTTGAATTATATATTATTTTGTATTGAGAGTTCAAAACCACCACACCTCCAACATCACCCGTCACCCACCCCCAATATCACTAGCATCAAATAATAATACATTATATTTCTTAGGCGCCTTTCTTGACACTCAAGGTCACCATGAATACAAGTAAAAAAGTGCAGTTAAAATACATTTAAAATACAAGTTAAAAGCATCATGGACAAAGAAGAGTGCGGTTATGATGTTAGTGAGTAGGCTTGTCTAAACAGATGAGTTTTGAGGATTGTTTTTAGAGGAAGTGTTTTTATCGTATTCTTATAACATAACAAACTTCATATTTAGTCATTTTTTTCCTCATATATACATTTTTTAATGGAAGATATTAGAAGCACATTTCAATGAGTCGCTCTGAGTGTTCCGTATCGAACACCACCACAGACTGACACTTCTGTTTCATAGTAGTCCTGAAAAAAGCAGATTCGAGTCCTCTGACATTAGTTTGAACCTCTCTTGAATTGCTTCAGGCGATAGTTTTTGTTTGGCTTTCCATACAATTAACAACATTTGCAGATCAACCAGTTCTTCAAACTGAAGTTGTTTAAGTTATTTTAGTGTTTGTATGCTCTCCGAAGCCCTTTGTGTTTATGATTCGAATTGCTTTTTTGTACGAGAAGCAGAGGTTTTCTGGTTTGTGACCCTATTTGATGCTAAAGTGAACGTGTTCGAATACATGGGACATCCTACCTGATTTTGGCGGGTGTATAAAAATGTAAGTCAGACTTTGTTTCCGAGCACAGTCATCTTAGAAATAATAAAATCCGACAGCTAGAAATAGTCAACGATACAATACATGTGTCATTTAATCACGCCAAAGAACATCCCCTGCTCAAAGCACCTCTCCACGCTCGTGGCTTCACCGTGGTCACCCTCCTCCCACACATAAAACAAACTTTGCAAAGCTATTGTAGGAATACTGGGTCGCGTTCCCTTTGGCCCAAGAAAAAGGGCCCATGTAGGTTTTGATCCGTGGGTCTCTTCACCCTTGCTTCACGCTGAATCCTATCCTGTCCACTGCCTACGTAAATGTATGATGATTTGTTTTACTTTCAGTCTTGCAGTCAGAACATCTCCACACATAAAAAAAGGAAAGAAAAAAACGTTGTACAGTGTGATCTATTGAACCCTCTTCACCGGAAAGGAAAATCCCCATACGAATATATCTCTTCATATTAATTCCTGTATAAGGGAAGAAAAGCAAAGCGGCACAGTGTCATAATTACGTGCATCCTTGTTATTGTTTATCAGTAGAGATGAAAAATGAAGGGTATACTGTGCTGACTCGCTATCAGCCGCTATCTGTCTCTGCTATTAGGCAGTAATTTATGCCGCTGCACTCCCCAAGGCCTTACGCCTATAGCTCTGTGCACCAACTTTCTCTATTCAGACAGTTGGCGTCTCTGCATTGACTGATAAAGAGCGGCGAGGGTAAATCAAGTGCTCCTCCTGCTCTTTCTGCAGGTGGTCGAACAAAAACAAAAGCAAACAACTATAATAAAAGAGACTTGAATGAGCGGATGTGTGAATTTACAATCCTTCATACGCTCAGCAATTCAAATAAGAACACGGCTAAAACAAACACGCAAAAGGTGTTTTTACCATGTCAGTTAGTTAAAGGTATAAAGAAGGATTTACTACTTCTGGGTGGATTATTGCTCCTCCTAATTGTCGATCATTCTGGTCATACGTGCTCGTCAAACAAGACCAGAGAGTTTTATTTTTTCAAAAAGTGGAGAGGGCGGTTCTGTCCTAAAATGTGTACGGTACAGTACGTCTTCCCCGTACATTAATTCCCGAACATATATGATGGGCAGTAATTGAATAGAGTTTTCTAAGGAAGTAAAATATAAAATAAGAGACTTAATATCACTGATAATTTATTTGCGCAGTGATAAAAATCCAAACCTCCATCCATCCATCCATTTTCTACCCCTTAATCCATTTCTGGGTCAGGGGGGTGGCAGTCAGAGATGCCACCCAAGTCTCATAGCACCAGCCCCTCACTGACCCTCTGCAGGTGGTGAGTCCACAGGAGGACAGCTGCTCTCTGAGTGTGAGCATAGCCTTGATCTCTCAGCGGGGGCTTTGGGCAAAGTGGGGTTAAGTGTCTTGCCCAAGGACACAACGACAGCAGACATCAGTGGGAGTCGGTGGAGAAGGTATCAAGGTGGGAAATCCAAACCTTATTTTGTCTGTTTTAAAGCTGCACTAACTGACTTTGGGATTTTGAAGCCGCGGACTCGCTGGCCTCTCTCTTTCTGCTCCCCTCCCCGCACCCACGAAGCTATCGCCCCCCACACACACCCACTGTTGGGACGGAGCTAGCCTCTCCCAATATGGATAAACCATGGATATGGATTTGCACGTGGATGGCGTGACCATAGAACGATAGAACCGGGAAGCGCGGCGGAACAAGACTTTCTTTTGGATGGCTGTCTCGCTGTGTAAGCAGTAACCGGTGACGAAGACACAAAGCTTCAGGTTAGCTCCTCGGCTTGTTGTGCTAACGCAGCTGTCTATGCTAACAGGGACCTGTAGATTTCTCACAAAAGTGGGGGCCAGTGGTCCGCGGTGATTGGTCACAATCTGCGACCCGAAACACATTCTCTTCCTTGTTTCATCAAAACTCGATCTAAAATATAATGTCACGCCAGCACAAATCTGCGCTACTTTTTCTTCAAAAGCACGTATATCCCAATGCACTACATGGACATGGATAGCATTTTCGTAATGAATACAAAAATAAAGTCAGTTAGTGCAGCTTTAAGTGGTCGTTGAAGCGTTCATTCAATGCAGTACAAAGTGTCAAAAGTAATTCATGTTATTTATTCTATATAACCTGCATTTATGTTTTTATATTATTTTAATTGAGTTCAGTTGCCTTTGAAGGAATACAGGGAGGACACGTCTTGATGACAGTGACAATTTATGTCGCCATTTATGTTAGCAATTAAACCTTATTTTGAAACCACAACAGTTTAAACATGTAATAAAATAAATCTAGTTAGTTCCTAGCAAAAAATTCATATTAGGCCTTTGTTATATCTTTAGAGCAGCATTTTACAGTTACAGTGATCATACCAGCCCCCTCAGTATGTAGTATTTATGTTGTACTTAAAAGGTCAAAAACAATGTATTCATGAAACAGACCAAAAGTTTAAGTACTTCCTTGCCTGGTCTTACCACACCATCGAACTATTTTTTTTCTTACTAAAGTCTGATTTGCTCCATTGAGCTCCGTTACCAGGTGGGAGGGGTTCACTCCTTTGGCTGATTGAAATGTTTGGATCTCATGCGCCCAAGTGAGTGAGATATTTAGCCTAGCATCTCCTTTGCCACTAACGGAGCCCGTGGGGAGAAGAGCCACAACGTCTTTGCCAGCATTGACATTTGCTAAACATTCCTTATGCTCCGGTTTCAATTTCTTGATATTTGGAGCCAAACCAGAACGAATTACTTCACTATTGTATTCGCTGCCATTGCCAAAATTTAACCGGAAAATTTGGCGCAAACTCTTGACGTCACCAACACCTACCAACAACACCCGCCTCCCCTGCTCGCTGATTGGTCGGATGGGACACAACCGAGGTCACTGCAGCCGCTAGGATCAGACCCAGACGTACATGTAGGGAAATATTTATTGACCGGGGCTTACGGCTAAGGCCAGGCAAGGTACTTCTGTTTATTCATCATTTTAAAGTTGCTACTTTTTACATTTCAGTGTATAAACCGTTCTTCACTTTCTGAGTTAAAATACTTTTTCTGAGATATGGCGCAAAAGTGAAAATTCAGACAGGAAGACAGGAAGTTCTCGTTAGCATCTTCTAACTCCAGTCCTCTGCCAACAATATCCCACCGAAAAAATGCCTTGCTGTATATTTTCAGCTTGTGCCACAACCCTCCTCCTCCTCACCTCAACAACTTTCCAGAGTTCAGGGAGATTTCATTTTCATTATCCCTGATTGATTTCCCCTCTGACTTTCTTCATGCTGCTTCTCCATTCTGTCCGAGTTTAAGCGCAAAATCCATCCCCAGCATTTACCAGCACATGTTAATATTTAGTATCACTCCATACTGCCTGCATTTTGTCTGCAGAGCCTGATCCATGCAGCAGTGCCTGATCCAAGCAGTAATATGCATCGTAACACAATACACATCAGTCCAATAGATCCTCAATAGTTTGAAATTATAGATCATAGAAACATCTACACAATCTTTATTCATAGTGCTCATAATCTTTCTGAAATACGGACATTTTACTCTTGAGGTTTGGATTTGTTCCCCTCTTCTCTATAAATGTAATGTCATTTAAAGGAAGCAACCTTTTTTAAATGTTAACCATGTTACAGAAATCTCGTGGCTGTGTTTGTAGAAATCTATTCTCTTCTTTCACATTCTTAAACATGAAAGGAGAATACAGGATCTCTTAATCATCAAACTTTTGGTCCAGGATAAGACACTTCACATAAAAACACAATACAACACATAGAATCACTGCCTCACTGCTCAGAGCAAACAGCTGAACCAATGTCTCCATAGATCTGACTGGTACAGCGTGGCACTGATATTATCTTAATACTATACATGTATCTTTTTTTTTCTTTTTTACTTATTATTAAAACTTCTTCCATCCCTGCCTTAGATAATCAAGTTTGTGCGTCTTAATTTACTGAGAATGATAATTGATGGTGTGTGTCCCATTCTATCCATAGGTTTTAGAATGGTGCAAAATGTCGCCATGGTGATTAACAATTCAAAGCAATATTTTTGTCTATCTATTGAATGAGGAAAGAGGTCATCAAATGTTCCATGAAAGAGCTGAAACATCATGAATATTGCGAATCCCGTAGTCTTAACAAGCGTGTATTCAGATCTACAGACTTTTCAATGCCATTTCTCTTGTTCTGAACGTACGGCAAGTCAAATAAAAGAGCGCGGTGCCAGGACAGAGGCTGCTTTGTGGACAACCTTCACTTTCAGCCAAATACCTGACCCAAATCTGGATGTTTTTTGCCCCAGAGGCTGCAGCTGTGGCTTATGGGTAAGTGAGTGAACTCGGGAGCGGACCTATAAAGTTGTCGTCTTTGCTGAAACTCTCACTGCTGAACGGGCGGCGCACACAGCCATAACAAACCGTGCAGAGGTCGATGGAGTTTCGCGGCGGCACATCTGAAGTCTATTTCATACAACCTCCAAGCGAATAATCCCTTTAAATTAATTTTCCTCTAAACATTTATATTTTCAAGTGGTATTCGACCGCTTTTCTCAGCCTCGCCGAGAAGGTCAATCCCTGTTTGACTTAGATTTAACTTTGTGGAGGACTGCAGCGCTCTGGCTATACTCAGCGTTTTGAAGGTTTGTCTAAAATATGTAGTTTTTCATAAAGTAGCTATGTATTAATTAATTAGTCTGCAATGAGAAGAGAAAATTAGTTGGTAAAGCAGTTCAAAGCAATCCCTAGTTGTTCACATATATACTGTATTTCTGCCCTTTGTCACATCTTTAGATCAGATTTTTCAGACAGAAAAGTGAAAAAGAAAGAACCACCCACACACCAATCTAAATCACATCTAATCACGTTTTTTCAACAATCAACAACTATTTTAGTAATGGATTTAAATATTTTCTGCTCTATTATCTGACACCAACAACCCTGTGATGTGGGATGGGATTTTACTACTCCAACAGAGCCGTAATTACAACAACAAAAATCAAGAAATGTACAAGCGTCTCCATTTGATTATAAATGTAACATCCTCCAGCAGTTTCATTTTGTGTACAATTTAAAAAAAAATTAAACTTATCAATCAATAAAGAATATTGCTATTATAATTGATTCGCAAAATAATCGTTAATTGTAGCCCTATGGAGAATTCTAAACGTCGTATGGGTTTAAAAGTTAGTCTGCTCTGACCACCAAAGGCGACTTAGAGCGTCAGTAGCTCAGTTGGTAGAGCATTGGCCTTTGAGCCAGAAGGTTGTGGGTTCGAGGCCACCTCAAGACTTTCACCATCAACTCCCACTGTCGTTGTGTCCTTGGCAAGATACTTAACCTCTGGGAACACCTGATGCCACAGTGGGGCGGCTGCGGCTGTGAAGTGCCAAACTGCCGTTGTGTTCTTAGGCAAGACACTTCACCCCCATTGCCTAGAATGACTCTGGTGTGTGTGTGAATGGAGGGGCCGATGGCACAGACTCGTTGCCTTGCTTCTGTCAGTGTGCCCCAGGGCAGCTGTGGCTAAGGTAGTAGTGTTTGGAGTGAATGAATAATGACACATGTGAAGTGTCTTTGAGTGTCCAAAAAAGCGCTATAGAAAACCCATGCATTATTATTATTATTATTATTATTATAAAGCTTGTCCCTTGCTTTGTCCATGTTGTCCTACACTGTACAAACCAATACTGTATTTTCTTCATTACAGACGGAGAGCGATGGAGGTGAAGACGGTGAAGAACCCTCTGTCCGAAAAGTAATGCAGCCGTTTTTTTTTAACTACAGTAAATTTAGGAGCGGGGACTTCAGCAAGGTCAACATCTATTTGATTTCTCTTTAAATTCTCGGAGCGTTGTCAGTTATACTAAAGGCTCATTCATGCACTTCATTTTCAGTGCCGTACCTGCGTTTCCTTGCTGAGTTCCCCTGGTGTGTCCCAGGGCTGCTGCTATTCCTGAGCCCCTTTATAGCACTGTATGTAATGAGTCCAAGTGAAAATGAGTGGCCTACATCCAAACTCATTATCTCCCAAAGCAAACAGGCTCGTGCCTCTCCGACCTGTCGTACGCGTCAGATTAGGATCTTCTGAAGACAACCTTGTTTATTTGGTTAATCTGAGTGCATGGCGTGTGCGGGGGATTTGGGGCAAGATGCAAATTAGGATGGCGCATGCAATATAGTATCTGCTTGGCCTTCATTATGCAGATCGGAGATATTGAGCCTTAATTGTACAAGCAAGATTAGCAGAGGCTTAAATCTATTGTATTATCCAACTGTTTTTATTCTTAATTATTAGTGCACTTAAATTAACACGTTTGGGTGACATAATGTGAGGTCCAATTATGGAAATGAATCCTCATCTGCATATTGTGTAGGGATATAATTCAAAACATTCTCCATTGAAGTAACTTTTGAAGATAATAACCAAAGGATGACGCAGCGTCAAAACAAGTTTCTGTTTTTAAGTTGCGCCCGCACCAGACCATGCGTTGCAGAGGGTTTACAAACAAAGTCAAGGGTGGCGTCCGGCACAGCACGTGTTTTTGCAGCACGGCAGGTGCAATTTGTTTTGAATCAACGTGACAAATAAATGTGTTCCGTCTTAAATAATAAGTATAATAATAAGTTTACTTTTGAATGTACTGTAGCTCTGAAATAGTTTTAGATGTGGCTGCAGTACAGTGTATAAACCGTTGCTAATGCTAATGAAGCATTTAGCATTTTACTTTGGACTAGAGCAGAGAAAATGGTCCGAACCAAGCGGCTACTCCACGTCTGCTCCTGTAACCTCTCCGGCTCTACTCAGCGGCTGCACCACCTCTGGTGCTGTGACCTGAAGTGATGTTGCATTTTTTTTTCAAACTGTTGTTAGCTTTTTAGAATTATCCATTTATTTGTTTTATTTGTGTGGATGGATGTGTTTTTGCTGCTACTGGACACTTGAATTTCTCCTACGGAAGATCAATAAAGTATCTATCTATCTATCTATTAGCCACTGCGGTGCGGCGCGATGAGTATGGCGACTCGACACATGCGGCAAAATGCAGGTGAAGAACATTGGTTATGGCCGCACGCACATGATTCTGGGGTCACAAGCCGCTTAGAGCAGGAGGAAGAAACTCCAAAACAGCCAAAACAAAAGCTAAACCAGGATTATACCAGGACTGACATTGGGGGACACAGTGCTTGTAGACACCCTGCTGCTAGCTCAAACTCTTCTGCCTCAAAGCCCGCCCACCACTTCTGCCCTGCGTAGGATCAGTGCGTTGGTTCTACTAAGTCAGGGGACTTTCCAAATAAATGTCCCATGTGTTTAGATACATGGGACAAGCACGTTTGGACATGAAAGAACTCATCACTTTTAACAACATCCAAGCTATTTGTTGCTTAAGTACCAAATCTCTAATGCTTCAACATCTCAACAAGGTTTCAATGTTTTGTTGAGATTGTGGACACCACTGCTTGTGATTCAATAAAGAGTGAAAGAAAGAATCCATTGCAGCAGAGAGGAATTATAGATGTAGACGGCTCCGGTGGGAAGCAGCCTCTGTCGCACTGGGCCCATTGATCAGTGCAAGGGTTAAAAGCCCCCTGGTATCTGCACATATCCCCCATGCAGCCTGCAAGACAAAACGAATTATTTTGGTCCCTGCTGCCATTGTTTTTGTGCAAATCCATCTAGATTATAATTATAATATCGACTGTCTAATCTGCGCCGTTAATCTTCAGATCATAATCCTGGTTGTATTTTGTTTTGGATACGCAATTATTAATGCTTATGCACTCGACTCAATTCCCAGAGCCTGTTTCGTGTTTTTCTTTTGTTTTCAAGAAGCAGCGCATCAAAAAACAATGACTAGAAACAAAACATTTGGTAAAAAAATAAGGATTTCTCAGAAGAGCCTCACCTCTATCGAGTTTATTTTCGTTCACGCAGCCTTTTGCCTTGGTGCCGTTTCGCAGCGAGGAGCACGGCTAATAATGATATTGCTTTATAAATGCTGTATTGATCTAGGAAAAAGCGTGGCTCTCTCCTGTGCTGTTGAAAACATCTGAAGACACACTTCATGTTCAAGTATGGCGTTGCACTGAAGGGGAGAGGTCCAGACGAGTTCATAAGAAGACATATAGGTGACCACTTACGCCGTGTAATGTGTTATTGCTTTGCCTGGATTGTTCCGCAGTATGTTGTCCGTGAGTTCTATTGTGGATACAAAAACATTCTTACATCACATTCAGGAGATACAATGTAGCTCCAAAGTGCAAATGCATTCACCCAAATTTGGCTTCAAGAAAATTGAAACATAATGTTTGAATCATGGCCGTGTTTTGCTTACAAACATTTGATACTGACTACGATGGACAGAATTCAAAATAACAGCTAGTTTAAGCAATCTGGAAAGATTCAAGTGAAAGATTACATTACAATAATATTTATTGTTTGTAAGAATATATTTTAGCCGTTTGATTAGACAATTATACCCGGCAGATGCAAGATGAGGTATGAACATATGTATTGTATTTAAACTATAGACTGTAAATATTAATGGATGTAGTTACGCCTATTTCTGCTGAAGAAACTAATGTGCCACCACTTTTGCCTTCTGTGGGGCTCTTTCAAAATGGCTGCAGGGCAGGGAAATGTGAAAAAATGCATTTAGGCAAGCGTTAGCCGGCATGAGCCCCATTTATTTGACGAGTGCCTTCAAAAGTTCACAATGGCTAAACTAGACCGGTCTAAAAAAACAGACCCCCCTCAGCATTGACACACATCTAGAACGTAGCGTTTAGCCAAGAGCCAACTTTTGGACCATACTGTAAAGCCGCTTTGAAGATGTCTTACAAAAGCATTGGGTAATTCTCTTTCTGGGTCCATCCCCACCGGCCCGGAGTGAGATTGCAAGCATCTTTGCGCACATCCTAACCCTTTTTGAGCCGGGACCTGCCCCCCCTGATTTGAACATGAACAGTTCTTTGGGAATTGGCGATTAGACCCTGGCAAAGTATTGCATGGCGTTTGGAGTAGGGAAATTAGTAACCCTGGCTAAACCCTGGTGGCAAAGGAAGCTGAGCCCATGTGATGAAATGGCTTCACGAAAGAGGCAGTGATGGGGAGGAGGTGGGTTGTTGCACAAACAGCAGCTAGATGCCAGGGCTGAGCGGCTCTGTTTAAATGCAGCTGTGAAGTAATGAGCACAGGTGTGGGACTGCAGCTGAGGCTGATTTCTGATTATCTCAGCGCAGGTGTAGCAGAGGGAGGACTCAGTGTGGCAGCACACTGTCTCCCAATCTTCCCGTCTGAATTGCAGTTAAAAACCTGGATGGGTGGTAAGATTTCCATTATGATTTTGTCACACATTTAGGGAGACAACATGAAATAATGAAACACATAGATGCTTGATCGGACCAATACATGGAGTGATGACTGCAGTTCGGAGAGTACTAGGATTATGTAGGCATTTTCAGAACACTTTTAGAGCATGTTCACACTTGTTGATTTGGTTCACTTCACTAGGAGCAAAAATGCTAAAAGGTTTTGACACCCTTTCTAAAAAACAATAACAAAATGTGTCAAACAGTCCAAAAACAAAGTGGTTCTAATCTTGTGATTCCCTTTTTGCATCATACTATTCTGTTAAAGTATTCAGAATACAGTAGTCAAGTGTGGTTTGACCATTTCTGTATCAATTTTATTTTCAAAGGACTCTCCCCAACACTGTATAGATTACGGTCTATAAACTAAAAACCCCATTCAGACCTGGGGTGAAGGTAAAGCAGACCCCGTGAGAACAATGGCTCCATTAACACGGGGGGCCACCCTGCTCCACACAAACACGTTCATTTGGCAGCGAGCGCACGAGCCCATAAAAGAGCTCCAGTGTGTCCCAGGTCAGACCCCAGGTTGAGAAACACTTTGCCCCAAACTTCCCCAAACACAATGGACGCGTCTTGATAATCACGCGGTGTAATAGCAGCAGCGTGGGGGCCCCTTGTCTCTTGTTCGCAGAGAGGCTCATGGGCGGAGAGCAGTTTTTTTTTTGTACTGCTCGCGGGTCCATGCTGCAGAAGTGGGCTGGGGGCTGCAACACGCTGCTGCAACACGCACACGCATCATTTCCAGCGGAGATTTGGCACAGAGACGCAGCGCCACGACCTCACTGCTTCCAGCCCCCTCTCCGCTCTGCAAACTTCAGCGCGGAGAGAACACTGGAGCCGTATATATACAGCCCGTCCCACAGAAAGCGGGTTGAATTCACGCGTTTTTCTTTTCTTTTTTTCCTCTCTTCTCCTTCTCCTTCCTCCTCCCTCCTCCTCCTCCTCCTCTTCCTCGTGCTGGTTTCGTGTTACAAAGCCTTGGGAGGGAGTTGCGCGCAGAGCCAGACCCTTGTATAGTAAGTGAATGACATGATCATATGGCTCCATCGCTTCGGAGTCTGAACAATACGAAGGAAATGAGGAGAGAAAGCCTGGACTAGTTTGTTTTGAGACGCGCTGGTGACTATGTGGAATTATTTCTGAGTCTGTCCCTTCCAACAAAAGCCACACAAAAAAAGATAGCGGAGCGAGAGGAGGACGCGTAGTGGATCTTTCGCAAAAGAGGGAGAACAGAGACGGGAGAAACGCGCAGGACGCACAGCCATCCATCCAAACTGCGTATTGCAAGGGTAAGTTCATGTTTCTTCTTTATCATATTGCGCTGTTGTTTTATTGAATCACAATAGGGAGACATCAACCCGGTATACAGGCTGCATAGATCCCCAACTGTTGCCATGATAAACGCCAGTATTCTACAGATGTTTGGCTGATTCATTCTCCCTTCGCTGTTTCTTTTTAAATACGCGTTATTTCTGGGTGTCTTGGCTTTTGGATCCAAAGCTGCGTTTGGTGCAACTTTCGCGCAGTGTAAACAGAAGCGCAGTGCGGGCTGGAAGAGGCTCAACTCCGGGCTGAGTGCGTTTTCAAATCACTGCTGTTTCCTGTAATCAATGGATGTATACAAAGCTTCGGGTTTCTGCTCACTATGCACGTTTTATAGACTGGACCGGACTGGACTGACTTCCAAACGGCTCTGTAATCTGCCATTCCCATTCCCCCCCCCCCCAAGTTAAATACCTCTCAATAATGATACAGCTATTTTCTCATCTGCCTTTTCAATTCAATTCATTTTTGTATGTATGGCTTGAATCGCAATCACAGTAGTTGTCTCAGGAAGGACTTTACAAAGTTGTCGATTCGCCAACACAGATCAGAGAATCAAACCGTTCTCATCCAAACTCGTCCAGTAGTTTTGACAAATGTTTTAGTCGATGTGCTGTTTCTGTTTCTTTCATTCATTGCACTCAACATGACAACAATGAAGTTGCAGAAAGAAAAGCCAATGTCAAAGCACAATTCAGCATCTTTTTGTGACTATCCCACGAAATATCTACTCTTACTTTTGTAGTATACACATTCAGACAGCTTAATACTGAATAGACGTGTTGTTTATCTCATGATTGATCTAAGATTCTCATAGATGGACTACAAAACTGACAAATACAAGATAAAGCTGTTATTGCTTCATCAATTCCTCTGATATTGTGTTATTTTCTCATGTAAAATTGTGTTCTGCATGTTTTGAAATGCATTATCTTGATCGATTTGAAACGTTAATGTCCCATATATATTCCCATTATACAAGCATCAGTTAGGACCAACTCAAACTGCTGCTTTAACATACCCCCCTTTCCCTCTTGACGTTTTTGCTCCATAATGAAGTAAGTATTAGCTCCAGTTGAGTGATTATTGTAATTACTGGCCAGGAGGGGAAGTGGGCAGCCTGGACACTGAGTGGGTCTTGTTTAAAAAGGTGTACGGCTTGAAAATGGCTGAAAAAGTTGCGCGTGCTTGTTATTTGTTTCATTTTACAAGCCCATTGGTGCCAGGACCAGTTAACAATCAGACGGCGCGGGTGGGGGGGACGGGACGTGGAAAAAAGCTTTAGGTTGTGGTGGCTGTGGGAGAAGTTGGTGAAGTTATGGGCGCGTGGGAGGGAGGGACAGGGTTGTATTGTGCCTGCAGGAGGATGGCGGCTCCTGGGGGATACATGTGCCGCCGTTTGTACGTACGGTTTTTCATAAGGCTGGTGTATGTCGCGCTGGGTTAGTGTCACTGGGTTGATTAATGGAAGTAATATACACTGTAAAACCCATGGGTGCGTCTTATGAACAGGATGGGAATTTCTTCTTCTAACTTTGTCATTTTCAAACATGCTCTTAAGTTGTTTCATATACAGTAGGGCTTGGCAATCTGCGGGAAAAGAAATAGAATTAAAACAACTTTTTTTGTCCCCTCTGGATTGACCGATCTCTATATTTCCGATGCGATTGCTTTCACTTTTATCAAAATAAAAACAAAATAACTGGGTTGGCAAACTTTCATACCAGGCAGGAGCGCTGGTTGTGTACCATCCTGGTGCACACTGGGGTATAGTCTTGCACAGTTTTTACAATGTGGTTTTACTGCAAATGGCCAATACATTCTTGAATCTTTCATAGCGAGGGAGCAGACACAATTTTCTATAGTTGACAAATACTGTAGGCATTTATAATCACTTGTTGAACCTTGCATAGACCGAGCAGAATTCTCTATGGCGAATATAATGTTTAACTTAAAAAAAAGATCAATAGCCTAATAATCATCTTTCCATTTTTACCTGACATTTAAGATGGGATAAGATTAGATAAACTTTTTATCTCACAATGGAGAAATTTACATGTCACTTTTAGCCTTTGTATCAGTCAGGTTGTGCAAAAGACTGGAAATGTGCAAACATGGATACAAAAATGAAAGATGGTTTCTTTTGTGCAAGATATATTATGTACAATACAAGTATGTACAAATATTTCCCATTATCATTCATTTCACAGTGGGATAATCCGTCTCAAACTCTCTTAACAGGCTTCTTAATTTGTAAACCAGCTTTTTGGCAACTTTAAACCATTTACACACAGCTATACTAAATCCCATTACTCCTGCAGAGATCCAGGAGTCTCACCCGGGACACTGGTGCTTGGACGCTAATAGACTGGAGGCCATGTCCCAGATGTTAACGTCTTCATTGAGAGTGCCACGGGACGCCCTTCCTTTTGTGCCCCACACAATAGAGTCCACATCCTGACCAGCTCCCTCCGCCCCCCCCTCCTTCACATACAATTAAACCTACACACGTGCCGTTACTGACAGGCCGGGCACTGTTCCAAGCGCTGCTACTTTGTGCAAAACTCCGCCTAACGCACAATCAAGTTGTATTGTTGAGGATTTGAACAAGCAAGTAGCCGGAGCATTAATAAAAACGGAATTCTCCACCTACGCCCATTGAATTAGGAGACGCTTGTAAACCAGTCTGTACCATTCAATTAATTTTATTCTTGTATAGCCCTAAATTACATCAGTTATCTCGGAGGACTTAACAAAACTGTTGAAATTGTCAATACAGAACCAAACAGTACCATTTGAGGTGTGAAAACCAGTCCATTCCGAGGTGCTGCTGGGCGTCAGTCGGATTGGAATGAGACAATGAGAAGTGATGTGTTTATTCAAGTTTCCACCGCAGGAACTTCGGGGTAATTTTTCAGGGCCAGCCCCATCGGTGCGTGTCTCCACTGCAAGAACTTTCCCCACAGACCCATTTACAGGAACTTTCACGGGGCCCACCGTTGTCCCTCCTCCATGCTAGGTACTCCGTTGGGCCCTGGTGGGACTTGAGGTTAACCCGGCGCTGATTGGCTAAAGCTAGCGCAGGCTCAGACCGCTCAGACGCCAGCAGAAAGCACCAAAACAAGCGGCATTAGCCCAGCAGCGTTAGCCCAACAGCCTGGTGATTCAGGTGGGGTTTGAGGCATCGCGGCGAAATGAAAAGATTTATTAAGACATATTAGCTTCACCTCGAAGTACTGAGGATTCATCACACTCCAAAACAAGCCGTGAAATGTTTGAAAAAAACTCAAAGACCACAACAACCGGAGCTGTCACGAACGTAAAATAAACAAATGGGTTTGGCGCATGGATCTATAATAATAACTGGTTTGCCGTAATGAGTTTCGCCTTCTGCGGCAATCAAACTCATTTGACGTTGCCGAATGGTCCTACTCTGCAGTGGAGGCACGGACACTGAGAGGACCGGGGGGGAGGACGGTTCCTGTAAAAGTTCCACCCTGCTCCTTTTACCAGAAAACGCGGCTATTGATTGCTCCGGGAAATGCCAAACTTGTGTTAGAAATGTATGTAATTGCTATAGGGTACTCTCTCATGTTCGGGATCAAATACGCAATCCACGTGTTTTGTTGTTTTAAATGTTACGCAAAGCAAAAATAAAACTTAACAGTGCTTTTAACAGCGCGGCCGAAAACTCAACGATGAGCATGTGTGAAAATCAAACGCCCCAAAGTAATGTCGTGCTTATAATATAGTATGATATCAGTAACAAAGTTTGAGGAGCAAGGGAAAGTTACGAGACGTCCAGAGCTTCAAGCGGCTTTCGAGGGTCTTTCAGGCGGCTTCTCCACGAGGCGCACAGAGACGGGATTAAAACACGTCAGACCGGATTGATGATGCCACCGAATTGAGTGCGGTTTTTGAGTGTACTTCGACTTCTTGTGCTCTGTAAACGCACTCTTTTACAGTATGGAGAGATAAGTGTCTGCCAGCTCTAAAAGTCAACAGAGGACTACACACAAGAAGTAATAATGAACTCATAAAGCCTAAACACACATTATATACAAAAAGAATGGAGTTGTATGATATTTGTCTCCCACTGGGTTGAGAGGTTTTCCCTGCCGACGCAATATCAGTTAGACTCTTGTGAGGTTTTACTAAAAGGACTGTGGTGATGATCCAGGACACACAACATTTATAGACATTTATCAACATTTATCAGGGGCATTGGTCATCTGCCTTTTATGGACCAAAACCAATGTGTTTTCTTTTTTTTTTCCTCGTGTTTGAACTGTTTGATTCTCTGATCTGTTTTGGCGAATTCAACGGTTTTGTAAAGTCTTCCGAGAGAACTACTGTTGTGAATTAGGGCGATACAAGAAAACATTGAATTGAATTGTTGTCTATGGATTGTGTTATTCAATGTCTCAAGGATTTCAGGGCCAGAATAGTTTGTCGAATTGTATTTTACGTTACAAATCCAACAATCGTGGGCGTTTTGTTTCGCTTATAAACTCATTGTTGGGTTGGGGGTCATAGAACTTAAGAGCAGCAGTGGCCTTTGCTCTCAGGGCCTGATCCTTCTCTCTGAGCCCGGAGTATGCACAGAGCTGGGAGAGAAAGCTTTTAGATTTGCTCCTGCACAATCTTGGAACTCCAGAGGGATTTTAAAGAGCTGGTCTTACTGCACGGTTTTGAACTAGATACTACAGGCAGTGGTTTGCAAATGTTTTTATTGTTGTTCTAATGTCTAAATGAAAAAAAGAAAGATGACCACATAACCACAACAATAGAGCAATGGCTAAAATAAATGGCCTCGTGTCAATACCACTTTTTGGGTTTGGGTTTTTACCCCACAGAATGACCCCACAGTTCAATAGCAGACAAAATCAGGCAACCCGGGCTGCCAATAGCTGAAGAGAAAAAAATACAAAGAAGGAACTGTATGACAATCTCTGACAGCCTATTTTTCACTTTTCTGTCTGAAATAGCCGATCTAAACAGATGACAGAGACTAAAAATATCTGCATGTGAAAGTTAGTGAAAGAACCAAACTGTTTCTAGAGCAAGAAACTAGTTAGATTTTACAACATAGTTCAATTTTGTAGTTTGGAATGTCTTCACCCTAGCTTTTAATAATGAACAATTAGACAGTTTGTTGGAAAATCAGGCCTTTGAGCATGAATATGAAGCGAAAGTGGGAATTGAGACCAGAAGACAGGAAGAACTAAGCTCATATTTTGAGGAAGCTCCAGCCAAACAGCAGCTTCATTCATGCCGCAACCCTCCTCCTCCCCATCTCCGCCTTATACAGGGCCAGGTTTTTTCGTCCTTCTCGTAGGTACGACCACCAGGGTTTAGGCCCCGGGGGGTTTTATCTCACAATCTCTTTCCCTTTCTGCAATTGTGCGATGCTCTGCCGGGGTCTAAGCTCCAAATCCTAACCACATTTCAATGCATGTAATCGTGAAAGAATTGTCCTCAGAGTGATTATATAATTCATGTAGGGTCAGATTACTTGCCAACCAATATACATCTCTAATATTACCCATGTTTTGTCTGTTTAAGTCACTCCAGATTGAAATAAGTTATACAGCTATTGCAACACCCCTGACATAACCCCAGTAACTTTCCCCTTGTCTCTCCCAGTGTGACCAGCACGTGTTATAAGTACTTTAGTTAACGTGACATCACAGTGCCGCGTCCCTCCCATGCGTTTGTGTTTATTTGTCGCTCCGGCGTCACATGCTTCTTCTTCTCCTCCAACGTTCCCAAAGCTCCACGTTCTTCTAACTCCCGTGATAACCGGATGATTTGTGCTTACGTAACCCATGTGCATTTCCAAACACCGACACACGCGGGACGTTGAAAGAGAGGATAGTGCTCTGAATGTGTTTCTGATGCTGATGTATAGAAGAATCTCTCACAGCCCGACGTGTCAAAGTCCTACCGGATTTCACGCACAAGGCATATTTTAACAACAACAACAACAAGAGGCTTTTCATCACGGCGAGGAGCAATTTCATTCACACTCCATCATGCTTTCTTGTTTCGTTTTTTAAAAAATATCTCATTCAAAGGCAGATTGGCTGTTGTTTCTTTCGTCCGCTTTTTTTTGAAATTCTCCATGTGAAGTCTGGATTCCTGCTGAGAGCAAGGAAAGAATTGTCTTGGCTGATTAAAGAATGCATTTGGAGGATAGTCTGTCGAAATAGGGAATAACGTATCGTAAATGAGAACAAACAAAACACTAGAGTTAAAGCTGGAATACTTCATTTTTCAAACAACAAATATTGATCTCTGCCGGTGCCCAGAGTCAGGACTAAACATGGGGAGGCAACGTTTCAGATTCACGCAGCTAAAATCTGCAGCAGTCATCCTGAAAATGATAAAATCCAGGTTCAAATGTTTTCCGTTTCGCTGTGCAACAACTAAAGGAGCTTATATTCGCACTTTAATGTACTGTGATCATTAACAATTGAATGCCTTGTGTGATTTTAATGATTAATTTTAATGTTTTGTCTCGCACAGTTCTTGTGTATGAACTGTGCTACATAGATAAACTTGACCTGCCTTCCCAACTCATTTAACTAGTTTGGTGCTATCACTATAGTTCTCACATGCATGTACTTTTGGCCTCTGTCACATGTTTAGATTAGTTTTTTCAGGCAGAAATGTGAAAGAGAAGTCCCCCCCCTAACTCAGCCAATCAGCTCTCTCTTACAAGCTGTATTCTTGGTTGAGAATGACACTATTATATCTCAAGTGGAAAATGTTGATGATATATGTAATTTTTTAATTATTTTTTTTATTGCCAATGCGGGGACCAGCAAACATGTTTTATTTTATATTACAACAGAAACGTAGGCAAATTCTTACATGAAACTAGAAAATAATTGCTACCAGGCTCAATAAGAAAATTTGGCTTGTCCTAGCCGCCATCTTCTTTTTAGACAAAAGTCAAAGTGTCTGCGAATGCTTTCTCTTAATTCACTATGTTACACCACGCAGCCCTGACCAGCAGTGGTACGCTCACCCCGGATTGAGAAGCGCGCGTGGATTGCGGAGGGTTCAGGGCAGGTCAGAGGCATTGGTCACAGATGGGACAGTCTGTGTGTTTTGGGGATGAGAGGATGAGCTGCAGAGGGAGAGGGATGGACCGCCCCCTGTTTGGAGAGAGGAAGAGAAGAGGGCCTTGTTTACAGCAACATCAGGCTGAGTGAGCTCTGGGTCAAAGGGAGAGGAACCAGCTGCTGATGGGCCATAAGCACTGGACACTGCAGACTTTTGATGTCAAGCGGTCACTTCCAATAGTTTAAGATGACGCAGTGACAAAGTGTAGTCATAAAAAGCTTTGAATCAGATAAGATACAAATAGAAAGAAATAAAATCTATAATAATCAACTAAGACAGGTTGTGAGGTTTTGTATGGAGGCTGGAGCAGTGTGTAATATTTTCATTTTTAATTACATCTATATATTTTATCCCGGATCATAGGTCGCACGGACAAATCACAACTGACCTATTCTCAACAAAACTGGAGTTATTCTGAATTAAAAATACAGTGGGCATAATTCTATTGCCCCAACACTATTTATGTTTATCCAATCAGATGGCAGAATGAGTCTTGAATTGGCAGGGTTTTTTTTGGTCAAAATCAGCTATCCATCTTCAAATGTGAAACCTACAGTATATGATATAGACACACTACATGTAAAATTAAACAAGCCTTTATAATTTTGATGTTTTTTACTGTCAATTATCAACATTAAAACAATTAAATGCCGTCTGCAATGATCCATAAGTTAGTTTTACAAAAGTATTCACATTTTGTTCACGTGTTTTCATCTGCAAATGGTTATTTATTGAAAAATAGAAAAAAAAAATGCAGACAAAACCCTATTCTTTGGTCGACTACATTTTGCACTTGTCAATCAGACGTAGCGCCATGTTTGGGAGGTTAGACTTGGGGAGCTTCTGCATTGGAAAGGTTTGGATTGCATGTGTCATAGAGATGAATGTGACTGGGGCTGTGCTTTGATTGAAGACAGACAGAGGCAAATGTAAAGCAGTGTCTTATATCTGTGTCGGTCTGAATAAGCCAACAAACCCAGGAGAGACGCTGATCCATTCATGTCAAGCATTATCCCCACTCAACGTGTGCCACTCTCTCCACGTTCTCTCTGCTGCATGAGAACCTTTCGAGCCTGAGTCAGTTATGAAATTATGGAAATGGAGGTGGAAGTATGGAGGAGACAACAGCAACAGTAAAGGTGTGCTGAAAAGAAGTGATTTTTTGTGTATATTTGTATTCCCTTCATATCTGGTATCCGCAGTTATCAAAAGCTAAAATACCGGACATTAAAAAGCTGAATAGGTGCATCCATTGTAAAAAAAAAAAAAGAAGAAAAAAGTGTGTTATTAAATAATGGTCAAGATACGAGTAGATCTAAAACAAAAAATATTGTGAGATAAAAAGATTGTTTATTTTAGAAAGTGTCCAAAAAATCTTCTGTAATAATATTTTTGCCATCTTATTTTACCAACAATAGTCTCCTTTGTTTAGACTCAAAGCAAAATAAAATAATCTCCATGGCAACAGGTGAATGCCCCCCATCTAAAAGTTGTACAAAGAAAGGAACATAAAAACATTAATCAAGATACAATTTTAAAATAATTTTAAAAATCTTAAACTACTAGTCTCCACTGTGGGTACCTGGACTTGGCTGCTTTAAAAATTTTTTTAAAAAAAAGGTCACAACTGTTTGTAAATTATTGTGTTGTGTGTCTGTCTGTTTGGACTGAAATAAAGTGGAATTGATTGATTGATAAATAATAATAAAACATAACAAAATCCAACTTGACAATATTATGTGTGCAAGTGCATTTCTCCATTTACTGCTGAACCTCCACAGTGACAACACCGTTCTACAAAAATCCCCGGCCATATTCATTTTACCCTAAAGGCAGATTCTCCTGACGTCCGGGCTGCCATTACCAATATATGGGTGAGATTGCTGTAGTGTGCATGACCGCTCCCTCTTCCCTCCCCTCTCCCCCCTCTCCCCTGCTCTTCTCTGGGGCCTGTTGACAAGTTGCCGTCAGCCCCTGGGATATAGATCCAGTGGCTGTTGGCAGGGCCTGTGATTGCAGTTGTTCCGCGACCAAAAAGCTTTAGCTGTAGTGCGGCGCGGTCCTCCCCTTTACAGCTCATTCTGCCTTGCACTATCTCTCCCCCCACTCAACCCCTGTCTGCCCCGCTCGCCCGCTATCTACTCCATTCAAGTAGCATAATCAAAACGTTTTAGTGTCGTCAATTTGGCAAAAATAGTTGGCACTCGTACGGGTTTGAGTGAACATATATATTCATCGCATTGTGAATGGTTTGTATGTGTACATGGCTCGTTCTAACTAAAGGTATATTGAATTTGTAGTTCTGAAGATGTAAAAAAAAGGATCTTATGTCGTATACGGAGAGAGGAATTAGAGGAACATATAGGAAAATAAGCTTCTTGTTTTGAGAATGATTTCCCAATAAAAATGAAAATTGTAGATGTGTCCCTATAAAAAATATTTATCAATACATTTTAAATAATTACTCAACAATATGGATCAAAATGATCAAAAATATGGATATCAGTTTGGTAATTGTGATGTCACCCATTTTTGACATATTTTATCAATGAATGTATTGCTGCCTTTATTGCTGCAATAAAGTGCATTCCAAATCCACAGGTAAACTTTGACTAATTCTCTGACATCCATGAAAAATATCTAAAGAAATCCTTAAAGCTGCACTAACTGACTTTATTTTTGTATTCATTACGAAAATGCTATCCATGTCCATGTAGTGCATTGGGATATACGTCCTTTTGAAGAAAAAGTAGCGCAGATTTGTGCTGGCGTGACATTATATTTTAGATCGAGTTTTGATGAAACAAGGAAGAGAATGTGTTTCGGGTCGCGGATTGTGACCAATAGCAGCGCACCACTAGCCCCCACTTTCGTGAGAAATCTACAGGTCCGTTAGCATAGACAGCTGCGTTAGCACAACAAGCCGAGGAGCTAACCTGAAGCTTTGTGTCTTCGTCACCGGTTACTGCTTACACAGCGAGACAGCCATCCAAAAGAAAGTCCCGTTCCTCCGCGCTTCCCGGTTCTATCGTTCTATGGTCACGCCATCCACGTGCAAATCCATATTCGTGTATTATCCATATTGGGATACGCTAACTCCGTCCCAACAGTGTGTGTGTGTGGGGGGCGATAGCTTCGTGGGTGCGGGGAGGGGAGCAGAAAGAGAGAGGCCAGCGAGTCCGCGGCTTCAAAATCCCAAAGTCAGTTAGTGCAGCTTTAACATGGAAAATGGTAAAGGTGCACTTTATTAATCCCCTTTGGGCAATTCATCCTCTGCATTTGACCCATCCTGATGCCGCTAAGGCTTACGTCAGGAGCAGTGGTCGCCGTAGTAACAGCGCCTGGAAACCCATCTCCAGATGATAATGCTCGGCTTGGTCAGGACCAGAGCTGGAGGAGTGTGCATGTTTTTTAGTGGTAGGAGAAAACGGAATAACCGAAGGAAACCTACGCAAGCACGGGGAGAACATGCAAACTCCACTCAGAAAGACCCCGTTCCGACCGGGATTCGAACCCAGGACCTTCTTGCTGCTACCGTGTTTTATGCCATCTGTGGACATTCTTTGTGGAGAATTTCTGATAGATCGCAAAACAATTACTTAAGCCTGGTTCACACGGCAGGATAATTAGGCCGATTTTGGACCCGATTTACCCCTACGACAATCTTAAGAACGCTCCAAATATCGTAACAAAAAATCTGCTGGATTGTCCTGCTGTGTGTGGTGTGTTAAGACTGTGCTCGTCGCTCTGAAGGACTGCGGGACTGCTCCGATCTCAATATTGGGGATATCTAACATGTTGGATTGTTTTGGCCAGATTTCTCCTCGTGTGTGATGTCCCCCGAGGACAGACGAGCGCGTTGCCATGACTGCGGCGTGTAGCCAATCAGAAGACTAGACGAGCCGGCGAGGAGACGCCGTAAAAAAACCATCTCACCTCCACATCACGATGTAGAAGTACAGTCCATGATCGTGTTGTCTACACTTCTGTGATCGCCTTTTCTTTTGATTATGTCTTTTCTCAGATAAAAACAAACTATCGAAACTGCATCCTCTTGGTCCGCCATGATTGTTTACTCTGAAGTCACGCTTGATCTCGAGATTTTGTGAGATTTCCGTCTGATTTGGGAATGCTCGGGGCAGAAATCGGTTCATGTGTGATGTGTGTGGTTTACGTGATTTTTGCCGTGTGGCTGCGCACCACACACTGTACGACCAAAGTTGTTAGACCCTTGATTTTTTATCTCCGTGTGCGGTCTCACACAGAGAAAAAAATCGGCCGACAATTTTAAAATCGTGTGAACCAGGCCCTATGATCACATAATAAGTAATAAAACATGATAAAGCAGGTAAAAATGCAGACTGTGAGAAACATAATCTGTCCCAAAAGGAGTATACGAGAAGAGGTAGGCACACAACCCTACCCCAGGGTCATTTTAATTCCCAATAATACGGCTAGAATTGTAAAATAGATTAAGATATGAGTTTATTGAGCACTGCCCACCCTTTGCATCGAGTGGGATGTGATTCTATCCTGTGGGAGCGTGGAAGGTGCAGCAGCCTCAGAGCGAAACCTCATCTATCATTCCAAATCAATCGAGCTTAATTCAACGTATTGGCTTTCTTTTAAACACGCCAACATGCATCACAATCCCGCACAGAGCAGTAATAAATATTTGTCACACTTCATAAACGATGCAGCCGTCCTCGGGGATAGTCAGAACCAAAAAAATAATTAAAAAAAAAATAAAAACCCCAGTGAGAAAACGATGCACTTTTCCAGTTTACTTTTTCCGCCAACTGTTGGAAAATCCGATGCGAGCTCGGCTGGTCCTGGAGCAGTTATCACGGAGCCAATACGGTTGGCCACACCGACTCCTTCACACTCAGGCTGCCATTTTAGAAGTTTTGGATTATCAAATGTTTGCAGCCTGACCTGTCATTTCCCACCGCTTCTGCTGATCCGTGTGGTCTCTCTCAAAGTGCCAGGCCGCAGCCAAGTCCGTTTTAAGACTTGAAATGAAGCCTCTATATTTCTGAAGTTGGGGAATTGTTCAGACACGTTTCATTTTGTCACAGGAAGTAGACAGATGATATTCAAGAGGCTTTACTTTATGGACTGCAGTACGTGATAGTCACAAGATGGAGGTGTTTTTGACTGGATAGACCAATTTCCCTCTGCTAGTATATCATTTTCCTGGTTATGTAAGAACCTGAACCAGTTCGAACACATTTCACAGAAAGTTGAGTAGCTAACTTTTGTGGTTTCAAAATGATTATTGTTCTGGCCTATCAGAAAGAGTCTTGTTTGAGTTAATTGTTGCGAACAAATCCAAACACTGTCCTTTTACATACTGAGAGCTGATTGGCTGGGGGCTGGTACTCTAAAAATCCACTGAAAAAAGCTGATTTAAAGATGTGACTAAGGCAAAAAATACATGGACGTGAAAACAAATAATAGAACCAAACTAGTGTTTAGTTAGCCTGGCCTTAGCCATCCGTACACTCCGCGCAATCTTCATTTCACTGCATGTAACGTCTGGGTCCGGTCCCTGTGTTAGCAATTACAATCGGTTGAATTTCGACCGACCTACCAGCGAGCGCGGAAGGCAGGTGTTGTAGTTAGTTGTGGGTGACGTCAAGAGTTTGCGTCGAACGGGAAGGTCGAAAAATGCGACCTTCCCGGCTTCAATTTCTTGATAGATCAAGAAATTGAAGCTGTAGTAATTAGAATGTTTTGCAAATGTAATCGCTAGAATAAATTGTGGCGCTACTCCCCACGGGCTCTGTTAGCGGCAAAGGAGATGGCGAGGCTAAATGCTAAATGCTAACGAATCACTCGGGCGCATTGTATAACGTCACAGTAAACTCAGATCCAATCGTTTCAATCTGCAAAAGGAGTTAATCCCCCCAACTGTAAACGGAGCTCAATGGAGCACCTCCAGACCTTAGTACGAAATGTAATTTGTACTTTGGTGTGGTACGACCAGGCTAGTGTTCAGTTAGATTTTGTGGTTTAAAGGTTAGGTATACAGTATATATGTGTATAGGTATATATATATATACAAAGATGATAAATGTTTCCAATGTGAGAAGTCAATATCCTACCACATTGGCAACATAAAAACATCTAAAATAAAGTAAAATGATCTATGTATCATGGAGTAATCCTGTGGACTAGTGGTGAAGATTAGCATGGCGTTGCTATCACCATATAGGCAAGGCAAGTTTATTTGTATAGCACAATTCATACACCAGGCAACTCAAAGTGCTGAAGTTTCCCTAAACCCTAAAATCAGTGCGTCTGGTACTCCCAATGTAACTGTTGAAATTCCAATTTGAAAAACAACCCATGCCAAATAAATTCATTAATTGAATAAAACTAGTCCAACACTACTGAAATAATAAACATTTTGATTGTGAATAATCTCAAAATAGGGTTTTATCATGTAATCCAGGTCACATGTTCTGGTTCAGACTGGAGTTGATCAGTGACAATGTCCTGCTTGGTCTTTCGAGTTCGCCCTAATCGTTGCTTCATCCTCCCCAAAACCGATTTTATCATTGTTTGCATGCTGACCTGTAATTTCCTCTACTTGCCTTTTGCTGATCAATGCGATTTTTAAAGTGTCAGAACGCAGCGGCGAGAAGCGGCCTGGCGTAATTACTGTCGGCTGAAACAAACGACCAAACAGATGGAGACTAATCCATGGCTCTGTTATATAAAGGCTTTTCCGACGGTTTTTTCTGCTTTCAAAGTCAGTCACACTCACCAAGAAACTTTGCATTGCTTTGAAGCGAAGCCTTTTGCGAAGTATAATTCTAAAAACTCTGAACTCGACCTTCTTGTTTTGTTCCCAGCCCTAAACTATTGGACGTCTGCTGCCCACTCACCAAAACCCAAACTGCCCCGTGACCGACAATCGATGAGCGAGAGAACTGTCAGGAGTTAGAAAGGTTAAATGAGTGTGTGGTGGACAAGTTAGTTTTCAAATGTTTGCCGCTTTTAAGGGTTTTTTATTGTGTTATTGCATTCTCTGCATCTTAATTATTCACCATAATTAGTTGCTTTGTGCACAACCTTAAAACTGGGGTCAAGCTAATTTTTCAAACTGCTAATAAAATCCGTCCAACAATTCCATCAGTCTCAAAACAGTTTGGCTCTATTCCTAGTTTTCACATGTATTTGTTGACCGTCACATATTTAGATCAGCTTTTTCTGGCAGAAAAGACGTGACAAAAGCGTGAACTAGTGGCTCATGAGGCTCTTTCTTACAAGTACAGTGGTGTTTTCTAATCATGGGTGCAAATCCCGGTCTGATCAGGCCCTTTCTGAGTGGAGTGTGCATGTGTCTGTGTAGGTTTCCTAAGGGTGCTCCGGTTTCCCCTACCTTTTAAAAACAGGCACAATAGGTTAAATTCTCCAGCTCCGGTCCTGACCAAAACGAGCATCAACATCTGGAGGCGGTCCCTTCAGCAACCTCTGCTCCTCACAGAGGTCCTCGTGGCATTGGGGGATGGGTCAAATGCAGAGCACCAAGTTCCCTATGAGGACAACAGAGTAAAACTTAACTTATAGTCCAAAAAAGTCGTGCATTTTAGCATTTAACAAGGTTGGCAAGCGTTTTTAACATTCCTTTTCCCAAACCTATTATTATAACTTCACATTTTCCTGGCAGCCTTGTTTCTTTGTTTATGAAGCTGATTAAGAAGCTATGTTCTGCGTACTGTAAATTAGGCTCTAGATCTTTGCTGACATTGTTGAAAAGGTGCTCTTGGAAGTTTCATCTTATGAATAAAACATAGTGACTCCTGCTGCATGCTGCTTATATTCTTTTGAGTACAGAAGATTTCAATGACGCATCCTTGAGTTCTCTTATAGAAAAAGTTGAAAAATGTAGCGGCTTATAACAAAGTTGCATGTTCTGGTATTTAAATCCCCTCTCTCCAGTATATTTTAGCCTTGTAATCTTCTTTCCTCAATCATCATTTGACTCTGAAAACTCAACAGAGAGAGAGAGAGGGAGAGAGGGATGTTCATTGTAGGCTATGGTAGTTATCCTGTAATTCCCGCCCCGACGAGCAGCTGGACTAATTTTTCCTTGTTCTCCCGTTTCCTGATTTATGGCGTGCTGGTTGAAGTTGTATTGGGGATTGATGCTTTTCTGAGCCAAAAGCCTTGACATTGAGCCAAGTGTGTTGGGGGCCACACTGTAGGTATTTAGCTGTTGCTGGAGGCCCCTGGCTGGATGTTTGTTAGCTCAGCAGATGTTTTGTGGCTCATTCATGCGCTCTGTTCTGTGTTGTGTCGCGCGCACCTCTAAAAGCTTTTGTTGCTGTGGGGTTGGTGACACGTCAAAGCTGTTCGGGCCAGGTCTACAGAGGTTTCCATTGTTAGTTTTAACTGGCAGTGTGTTTGTGAAAAGGGAAAAGCTGTGCGTTTTCAGCTATTGCATATTCGGCCATAATAACTATATGTCTGAGAGCAGCAGTACGCAGCTCCTGAACTTGTGCGTGGGGGGACAGTTCAGGGCCTTTGCCACCTCATCCGGTGCTAACCAGAGCATGCTAGTTTGTTTTTATGACAGCCTTTTCGGGCATTGTTCTGGACCACTGGAGCTCGACCTCCCTACCGTGGGACCGGCCGTTAGTGGGCAGGAAGTGCCGCGAGTGCGCAGCTTGAGCACACATACAGTAACACAGCCCCCTCCACCAGCTCATACTCACACAAACTCTGGGAGAACAATAAAAAGTTGCCCTGTGGCTCATTGGTTTGTGAGGTGCAGCGGATCCAGGAAGGAGCTAAACTGGACTAATGGCCCCTGTACAGGAGGGCCCCGCTGAGGGCAAGGCTTATCCACACTGGGCCCCCACACGGCTCGCCCTGACCGCCCTGAGAGAGAACCTGTTTGTAACGCAGCCTATTTCCTGCTGTTTGTCCTGCACTTACACAGCCGGTAAGGAAATCAAAGCTAACTGCTAGCTTCTGTTACAGCATAATGCAGACATTTACACAAGGTGGCACTTCTAATTGGAAATGTACCTCCTGCACATTGGTCTTTCTCACAAACTCTCGCACAAACACATTTTATTTAGAGGCAGTAATAAACTCGAGCATAAAAATCCATGATACACTCAATATCCTCTCTTTTAAATAAGCTATTTAATTCAATTCCACAGGGCCCTTTTGGCAAGTGTGATGAGCAACAAAATGGTCCCTTTTGAACAACAGGGTATTTCCATTAATTGGAAAAATCTGCAGGATTTGAATTTTTTTCCCGAAAGTTAAACGAGTTAAATCATGCTGCCTGGCCACATACCTACTTATATATTTTGGGACCATTGCGACGCCAATATTTTTGTGATTCTGCAAAACCAAGTACCGATTTATCGATCAATTCCATGGAGACTTTTTTGACTACAACTTTCTTGACACAGCTATTGTCTGCTGTTTGCTGATTTGTTTGTTTTTCTGTCAATCTGTGCATGTTTTGACCACCCATTGAAATGAATTCCAGGGTTACGCCATGGCTAGATTCTTGTTTGGTGAAGATGAAGTTGCCTGAATGATCATTTATCTTCTCACTAGCTCCTGAATTATAGAGGTAAAGGATGACATTGTGAACCCGTGTTGATCCTCTCTTTTAAATAAGCTTTTTAATTCCATTCCAGAAGGCCTGCTTTGCTAAATGTGATGAGGATTAAAACGGTCTCTCTTTGAACAACATGGATTTTTCTATTAATCGGCAAAATCAGCAGGATTTGTGAAATTTTCCCCAAAACTTAAAGCAGTGAAATCCCGCTGCTTGGCCCCATACCAACTCAACCCATTTGGTTTCTTTGAAGACAGCAGCTTGAATCGACACATTTTGTCTCCACATCCAGAACAGAACCGCTTTAGCGCTCGTAAATGCACCAGAACCTGTCAGCAGGCTGCCAGGTCGCATGCAAAGATTTGTCAAACAGGGCTCTTTCTGCCGCCAATGAAAGGCAAACACAATCGGAGCAGTTCGGAAGCCCACGTTCCTTAAACCTGCTGTTGTTGTCGATGCCACCTCGCCTCCTACTTGTCTTGCTGTGCATATTACCCGCTGAAGATGAGATGAGCTCCCGGGGATAAGAGCAACTTGATGTATAATAATGAATGGAAATGAGATTCCAGACAAAAGATGGAAAGTGTGTTGTGTGGAAGCTGCAGACAATATCTCGACGGACGAATTACATGGGATTACAAGTCGCATTGACCTTTATCTTATTGTTTATGAACTGGGGATGTGTTGTTAGATGATATACAGACTTCATTAGTAGATTAACCCAGTCAGCAAGGAGCTCTGTCATAGGAAGAATAAACTACATTGAAGGGACTAATGTTGGATCTAGCTTCAGAAAAGACAGACATGGTTGAACTTTATACATTATTGGTTGAAAATTAGGGCTCTCACGAACTTACATAAACTTAAACAAGCTGAGGAGGACTTAATAATTCTACAATTCTACAATGACTGCAGAATGTAATTATAATGTGTTTACAAACTATTTTCCCTGTACTTTTTAGCTTATTTTGTTTATGTAGTTGTCTGGTGCACACTGTGGTATGTTTGCACTTGTATTCCAATGTGGTTTTACTGCAATTGACAACATTTATCTGAATCTTTTAAAGTTACACAACCCAATGTGTAACAAGTCATCTCTATGAAGATTTTTCCGTGGAAATTGCTGGAGCTTTGTTTTTGTTGATTCTATGAACAAAATCCCATATTCACAGACCTTAGGGACCTCAACAACTAAGCTATTAAGCGAAATAATAATCACCCAACTAATCGATTATCCAAATTCTACATGGGATTACATTCAAAACACATTAAAGACTCTTTTTGTGGCCTACAGTCTGTTTGACCTGAAATGTATTGTATTTTTTAAACGTATTTTTGTGTGTATTTTGATTCTCATTGCAACTTGTGAAGCGCGTTATGAGTAAAGTAGTTATATTGACTCACATGTTGCGTTGACCTTTGTGTTTATGAACAGCGTGCGTTCTGTTTGATCTTTTATGGCATTATTAGTAGAAATGGGAGTTCTGTTAAGAATAGTTTGCACCAACATTTAACCGGCTAATTTTAGATCCATCTTCCACTCAGACCTAAACACTCGATCCGGAAACATGCAGTGCTTGTAATAACACCGTCTGTTTGATCTACTCTTTTATGTAACAGTGGTTGAAAGGATCCAGATTCAAAAAGTCACAATTTTTTGCCAGGATATGAGTTTAACTGGCTGGAATAACTTTACCTCCTGCTCTTACTTGCACGCTGCTCCTGCTCACTGCTCCTAGACCTTCTTGCGGTTCTCGCTGACCCAGATCTGCCAGCTCCAAATTTAACCGAGCCGGATGTCTTGTTATGAAGCTAATACATCATCTACAGGTTCCCCGCATAACCCAAATACAAGAATCCACATGGTAAAGCTCGGTGACTTGGGTTGTCAAAAGGAGAGAGACAGTTGTAAATGAATTAAACTAAATTACAGTCAAGTAAGTAATATTTTTTTTATACAGCGCCTTTCACAGACCAGAGTCACAAAGCGCTTTAGAATTGTTGAGGGCATTTGTCTCTCACTCCACAAGAGAGACAGGAAGCGAGGTTGCCAGTACAGGGGGCGGATGCCAGATTTATTGTGCATGTTTGGAATCATTATCAAAACGGGTGGTACCTATACAAGTACAGGGTTTTGTCGCTTACTATTGATTCCTGGACACTGAACTGATACGTGTCAATGATGAAAAATTGTTAAGCTTTCAATCAATCAACATTTGTAGAGCAAAGATTGTGTACAAGCAATTTGATAACGGAGAAAAAAAATACACATAAAAAGAAAAAATAACCTGATATATCAATTTGCAATAATTGAATATCAACACAGAACAAAACACTTCTGGTCCTTGACGAATGAAGGATAACAAAATTGTGGTCTCAAAATGTGTATCAGATAGTGAGTTTCTTGTATGGTTTTTGAATCCGGTACCCAATGACCCATTTGTCGACCAATTTCACAACGCTAGCAAACAAACGCTAACAGCTAACAGTTTATTTGCGGCGGCACTAAAAAGCACAGACCTAAAAACACAGAGGTTCCAAGCTCTGAGATAATATATATGGCTCTTGTGTATAATAGCACAGCTGAAGTTGGCTGGATGACATCAGGACCTCTTCTTTGAGAATCGGTAAATTCTCGCCCGACCACTGATTGGCAGATTAGATTGGCAAACCGATAAATCTGTTGTCCCTTTGTAATTTTAATAGCGTGGCAACACCAGGTCTAGCCCTTATCAGTCCCTGTCCTGCTGCAGTCTGGCCCCAGGACCCCAGCCCGTCTGTCTGACCACCCCCTCACCCCCTTCTCCGGCCCCTCTCCCCCCCTTCTCATCCTTCAGTCCAGCACGCTCCAGTGTTTGAACAGCCGGGCCGGACACGGAGGCAGGGGGGGAGAGATACTCGGCAGGATAAGGCCAAAGCGACGTGACAGAGGCCAGATAAAAGCAAAGGGAGAAGATAGACAGAGGGTTGCCAGGTTGTGGGAAAAGACGCAGAGATAGTTGTTTTATGGGGTGCCAGGTTTGGTCTGCACACTTCACAGCGAGGAGAAAAGAGATAGTGGGAAAGAAGGGGGTGGTGGGGGTTGAGGAGGGGGGAGTGGACGCCAGGATGCCCAGACAAGAGCGCGAAGAGAGTTCAAGATAAGCGCCAAGCAGCCGTCAATTACACCGTCGCTTTTTGACAACCACTCGTCAGCTTTTTTCCACTCTTTCTCAACTCGCCTGTCCTCCTAAGTATTTCTAGAAGATTTATATTGACTTCAACGTTAGGTCTGGTTTTTTAGTGTGTTTTTCGACTTTGTTACAACCTACATTTCAGATAATTAACAGTATTCCTGTAAATGTGAGACAGGCTTCTTCTCTGACAATGTTGAAATCCAGGTTCAAAACAGTTGTGTTAAGCTGTGCATACAACTGAGGGATTGTATCTTTTCTCTTTATAATTAATTGAGATTACTGTAATGCCTTTTGTGACTGTTTCTTGTGTATGAACGGTGCTATACATATAAACTTGCCTATATGTGTGAGGGCTGCAGTTGAGTGTGCTATAAAACATCCCTGTTCATTGGCTGACTTGTGATTGGGTGTGATAAAAGCTTGCATGGTCCACTCTAAAGCGGGGGTATTTAACTGTTTTTTTTTTTTTTTTTTTTTAAGAATAATCCATTATGTTTTATGCAACAGAACATGTTTGGGAAAAATCAGACCACATCATGCTGTGTTCATTATTAACAGAAAACATGTTATCTTCTGCATAGACTACACTGGGCTTAAAGCTGATTGGCTGAGTGTGGGCGGTCCTCTTCCTGTATCTGTCTGTATCTAAACATGTGTAACTATAGAAATGTCTTCAAATAAGTGTAATTTTCTATATGTAAAATATGTCAATCCATAAAAACAAATGAATAACCTAAATTCCAATAATGATAATTTAGGTAGAATTTTGTATTTATTTTTTTACAGAGAGAAACCTGAACTCCAAGTTGAACTACATACGCACATCTCTAATAAATAATAATAGTAATCATAATAATCAATCAATCAAATGTATTAATAAAGCACAATTCATTCAGTTTAACTCACAGTAGTTCACAAACAGTTAAGACAATAAAACAAAAAAAACAGTGCAAATATTTATGAAACTTAGTGAATTATAAAAATGCTGTAAAAAATGTTTAAAAAGCAAAAATGAAATGCTTGCATAGCTAAATAAGACAGTTTTCAGCCTGATTTACACATTAACAGGGACGAGGTCTGTCTCACAAGCTCAGGGAGACTGCAAAATACCTGTAAAATAATAATAATAATAAAAAAAAAATTTTCTTGTAAAATCCTCTTTGCTGTCTGAAATTGTAGGCGTCTGTTCTTGTGCAGAGTTCACGTGTTTTTGTCCTTTCAAAGTTGACATTTTTCAGTGGGTTTGTTTTTCAGAGGTTGCTGTGTGCAGAGCAGCAGAAATCACCCTTCCACTGGCATTTAGGCTTTTTTTTGTGTGTATTTTCCCGGGCAATATACTAGCCTGTAACCCGTGGCAACACACTGAGCTCTTGTTATAGTGCATTTGTTTCAGTTATTGGATGTTATCGTTGGACACGTGGAGGAAAAGCTGTAAAACATGTAGAGTTTAATTTCATATGCGTATTTCTCTAGACTTTTCTCATTTATTCAAACCACTAATGGACTCCGAGGTGAGTTAATGTCGTCATAATCCAGATTAAGGCTGCACCATTTAGGCAAAAAAAAAAATGAATTGCAATGTTTCTGATTTATTTTTGTCATTTTGTACAGTAAATTTGACAGTAAATTTGAAACAGTGTACATAAGTAATTAATTCATACACAATGTCCACACTTTTTTTCCGAATCATTTTCTTCTCTAAGTAGATATAATTAAAATAACGCCACAAAAAATGCTTTAAATATGTAGCCTCAGACCTGACTCCCGCAAAGCATTTCAATATATAAATTGTGAAAAAAAGAGGAATGAGAAAATACTAATTCTGTCCAACAAAAATACTTGCTTGTTCAATTGACAAAACACATTCTCAAATCCAAAGAAATGTCATTTTTGCTTGTGTTTAGCCCCTTTTTGTTTGCAAAGAACCTGGATAATTGCAGTATTTGTCGTTTTCTAATCACAAAAATAAGCTTTTTGACCCTATACTCCAGATTTTACTAAATGCATTTCGGTTTTGTTTCCATCTCAGCTGCCTCTAGAAACAAGTGCTTTTCCTCTGTTCCTCTTTTGACGAAGCAACAAGTTCAGCTCCTTTTTTAGCGCACTCAACTTGCGGCATATGGAACCATTCATCTTTGCTATATTTTTCATACCTTTTTTGGGTAAATCTTTCAAAGAACACCAGTAGGGAAGGAAAGGCAAACTCTTTATTATGAATGTTTTTTTTTTTTTTCGCTTGAGGGTAGACCAGCTGTGGCGAGCTCTCCCATGAACCCCTTATGTCTCCACACATACAAAGAATCAATAAAACACACACACACACACACACACACACACACACACACACACACACACACACACACACACAAAATGGCAGACTTAATGGAAATAGACAGGGGGGAGACAGGGGGGTGTCCGTGTTCCCCACCGGGCCTATTACACAAAGGGCTTTCTGTCCACCCCACTGCTGAGAGAGCTTTTTCCCCTGATGTTTGAAAGGATCAGCAGGACGGGCCAGAGACAGACGTACAGAGATGGATACAGATGGGAGAAAAACCAGAGCTTAAGTCTTACATAAAAAGAGGCTGGTTTTATACAAAAAAACAGTTCAACATTAAGATTAAGACCTCCTTTATTCACTATGGGGAAATTCCAGTGTTGCATCACAAGTTACAGTGACAGTAGGAATGAGTAACACATAGCAGAATACATGAAGAATAACTCTATACCAAAATAAACATACATAAATATACAAACTCTCTAACTCTGAGTAGTATAAACTCTATCTTTAGCATAATAAGGAAGTAGTATTTTAGTGCATGTTATATATAGTTGTGTGTTTACATCTGTACATGTTAGCAGCACGACAAAGTGACTCAGTAAAGTGACGCAACACATGTGGTTCTATTATTGCACATTCTGACATTAATAAAGTTGTGTTTGCACAGTTGGGTAAAGTAAAGTGACACTTGTGGTCCATATTGCGCATTCTATGTCATTAGTTACAGATATTGCCCCGATGCATGACACGTGAGGTCAGGTCGGCAGTGTTTGTTAACCCTCATTGTTCGTTGTACAGTCTGACAGCAGCAGGAAGGAAAGACATCCAAGTTAACTTCATATTTTGAAGCTGCTCACTTGTCAAAATGAATAACAACGGATACAATTGATCACTAAAAACTGGGCACGGTACGCTCAAGGGCAGAAGCGGGTCCCGTACTTTGGGAGATAGATCGGAGGAAGTAGAAAACAAAGTTATGTGTGGGCTCGAGTCTTAAATCAAGTTGCCTCTTTAAAATGCATTGGCAGTCTTCCACTCCCCAGTCCATCCTGGCTCGTAGATCTCTCTCAAGCCCAACAGCTCTGATTTGTGTAGCAGGATTAAATTCCTCAAATTTGTCTTTCACTCCCAGTGGGACACGGCCGTGCTTTTTAATTAATTGATTTTGAAATGAAGTTGGCGGCTGCTGCTTGTGTGAGCGGAGATGGTGGAGGGTGGAGGGGCGTGTGCTGCGCTGCCTATTGTTCAATATCTTTAATGCGCTGATGATGGCTCTGATTCATGAGGCGTCTGTATCAAGGCAGACTGATACAGATTCCATTCAGAGGTAACTTTGTGTCTTGATAGATTTACAAATAAAAAATTCAACAAGGTCATGGTCAGCTATGAATATATCTTAAGTGCGCTATTCACTTCCAGCTTTCATTTTGCTTTAGCCAAACTAGATACAATGTGGGATATGTAATCAATCACAAAAGACGTTTTTGCAACAGGACGGTTTTGATTCTGATAGAAGGCTTTTGTATTGGACTTTTTCATACGTCTTTGTTGTAAAGAGGACTTTTCCAATCATTGTGTCCAGCAGAATCTCAAAGGTATACCTCATTATGATCTGATGCAATAAAACCCGTTTCTATACTATATTGTAATTATGGAGTTCTTACTTTTTTTTAAATTACTTTGGAAAATGCTCAATTAAAGTGAAATTACTTAATTGTGAAGATGGAGAGTTTTTCAAATGCAAGTGCCAGTAAGACCCGCCTCCACAGCTGATTGGACGCAATGTATTCAAATCCTTGATAGACAGCACAGGCTTCTCACCATTGGTCCATGGATTCTACTTCAGCAAATCTCACTGGTCATGTTTATTCCAGGCGGGGGGACTGTTTTATAATACATGTTTTATAAAAAAAACATTATAATAATAATACTATAAAAATACTACAGAATGATATGGTCAACATTTTGTGTTTATATATGTATTTATATATTATTATTTATTAAAACAAAATCTTCAGGTAATTGGCTCCATGTCTTCTCGTATTTGTAGTTTCATAAAAATCCCTATAGACTGAATAAAAATATTTCCGTACACCTGCTTTGTCGATCACACATGTAAATCCTTGTTTGTCGCGTTTGGACACCTCTGAACCATCTGTATAAACGCTACATTGTGCGCAAACGACTCTGCATTTTTCTCATGTATATATTTAATTATTTGTCTCTCTTGTTTCCAAATGCTGGTGCCGTCCCGTCCCTTTGTTTTTATTATTCAGCCGAACAGCCATTCTTGCCAGATTAGCGTTTCTCTCACAATCCTCTGAGCTTCTGCGCGGTGGTATTTTGTTTCCTTTTTATATTATTTATTAATAATCGTCTTTTCTGCGGGGGCTTTGGTGGTGGTGGGCTCTGTTGGAAATGCGTCTTTGTGTCTGGATAGCTGTGTCTGGGGTAGTGCTTTCATTGAGTTTATGAGACGTCATTGGAGAAAATGTAGGATTAGTAAATATGTTAATGGCAAGGCAAGTTTATTTGTATAGCACAATTCATACACAAGGCAACTCAAAGTGCTGAACAAAACAAAGCATTAAAATCATAAATAATCACAGAACATTAAAAAGAAAGATACAAATATAAAATCCCTCAGTTGTATGCACAGCTAAACAGAACTGTTTTTGACCTGGTTTTAAACATTGTCAGAGAGGAGGCCTGTCTCACATCTTCAGGAAGACTGTTCCAGATTTTAGCAGCATGAATCTGAAAAGCAGCCTCCCCATGTTTTAGTTCTGACTCTGGGCACTAACAGGAGTCCAGTCCCTGTGCTCCTCAGAGTCCGGGCTGGTTCATATGGGACTAACATGTCACTAATATATTTTGGTGCGAGGCCATGGAGAGACTTGTACACAAGCAGAGCTGTTTTAAAGTCTATTCTCTGAGCCACAGGAAGCCAGTGCAGAGACCTGAGCACAGGACTAATATGGCCGTACTTCCTGGTTCAAGTCAATGTATGCATATTGTCAGAATATACCTAAGTAACAAAGCAAATAAAACATTATGTTTATTCACAATTTGTTTATGATTTGAATGTTGATGTTGGTCTTATGTAAATCCTATTGTATAAATTCACTAATTGCACTAATACTAATTGCACTTGTAATAAGGGTAGGCAAAGTACCTTTCCGTCTTCCTATCTGCTTTAATTTACTGTTCTGTATGTATGTGTAAAATTGTACAAGTGACTGAAAAACACTTAATTAATTAATGATTAGCACTGCACAAATGTATTGGCTTAAATATAATATTCAATGTACTGAACAAAGATTAGAAAAGGTCTTGGCTCCAAATATTTGTGAAGTGTCCCACCCTGAATAATACAGGTTTTCCCACCCTTACTGCTTTTACAGGTTTAATCAAATTACGTGCATTTTATAATTACATTACAAAAATTAAAATCCCTTAATAGTTCCAAGAATGCATTTACTTGAGTCGATGTGTTATTTACGGGTTATTGACTCGTGCAAATGCATTCTATCCACTGTTGCTTTGTCCAATTACTAAAGTCTGCATCGGGGTGAATGACAATCTGGGCTCCCGCTAGACTTTATTAAACCCCAATGAAGATCTTTGAGCGGCGATTAGAAAGGCATCAGTGCTATGGGAGCCACAATCATCCTGAGTCTGGGGAGAGAATTGTTTTGTGCAAAAATCTAAAACAAAACATGTGATTTGAAGCCGTTTGACACATTTCGAAACACTTTCTGACTTGTTGGGTTGTGTTGGCTGCATTTCACTTTGAATGTACTCTATAGGAACTAATTTGTGTCCTCATTTATGACGATATCGAAGGCGTCTTTTTTGATCTCCAGAGACTTGAACCAGCCCTACTCTCCATTCCACATTGTGTTGTATTGATTTTTACGTTTTATGCCGTTCGCCCATATGCATACTCTGACAATAGAAGTCCATGCACACGAAAGGGAGAAAAATGTAAATCAACAAACATCTCTGGGTCCTATCTGCGTGGCATTTGCATATTCTACTCATGCAGGTTTCCAATAAATAAATGCTGGTCCCTGATATAAAAAAAGTCTACATAGTCACATAAAGCATCACACCTTCTCTGTGATGGACATAAAGGAGAACATTCAAATGCATGGGTGGATTTTAGACGACTGGAAAATCACACATTTACATCCGACAAGGACATTGTCAATCAAATTTTATGCGTTCTCAGTAACCATAGGAACCTAGTGCAGCACGGTGTTGCTATAAAGACTGAGCTGTAATTGGACCTAATTGAATTGCTTAGTTACCCTGAAATATAATGAGACTTGGAAGCGTAGAAGCCGAGGCTCAGCTTCAGTTTACTTTCTATGATAGTGTTGTTCATGTTTACTGTTCAAAAAAGGCTGGATTGTTACAATATCATTTGATTTTGGTGACATCTGGCATGTTCCAAAGTATATTAAACCCATGCTTTTGTTTAATGTGCCATCTGCAAAAAGTTATGAAAAATTTGTCAAAAATTGTTCAAACTTGGCAAAATATATCAAATTTTGAGCGCATTTTGACTGCCTTAAAAGATTTGCCAATGGATAGAGCAAAATGATCTTGTTTTAAAAAAGATTCAAGAAATGTCTCCTTTGGAATGAGAAGATAGAGCAACAGTTCCTTGAAAAAAGACTAAATGGCTTTGTCCCATCTGCACATCTTGTTTTAAGACTGAATCCTCTCAAATTAACATAAAAACACTGGATTCAAGATTTATTACCTTATATGTTATGTTTTTGCAGTGTGTGAAAGCCTGAACCCGTCAGACCTCTGACGCTAAGCAGGGCAGGGCCTGGTTAGTGCTGTGTTGAGAGTCCTCTGGGAACACCAGCTGTAAAGTGCCAAACTGCCATTGTGTCCTTTGGCTAAACAGTCACCATTGCCTAGTATGAGTCTGGTATGTTCACCGCCACTGTGTATGGAGTGAATGAAAAATAAATGCAAAAACTGGTTAGTGACAGGTGTAAATGCTATCAATGAGAAGCCCCTCGTCTTGATAGATATGACCTGTAACTCTGCCTGCAAGCATCTTTTGGTATTTTATAATACTTTGAAGCAACTGTGGTTAAATCTGAATTCATCATTATAACACATGCTGGAGCTGATACTTTCCACTTGTTTTGGTTTTCACAAGACTGAAGCTGCTGGCACCGTGGCAAATACTGAATGGACTGTATCCTATAACATCACATGCATTCTGCAAAATATTTGTACATGTCTCGTCTCAACCATCGACAGTTAATCTTGTCTTCTTTCTGTCTCTTTTTGTCTGTCTGACACAACCCCAGACCGATCCTCATCCTGTCATTTTCGTCGGATCACTGAGTCGCCTCCATTCATCATCAATCTTCATTATAGACTCATGGTCCAGGATGAGACAATCGCATAAAACACAAAACAACACATTATCTCCAGTGACATTATACATAGTGGAGCTTTTAAAGACAAAACCAGGACCAGCCTAAAGTTGACTATGGCCCAGTTTACACGGAGACACTGCAGCAGTAAAACGCATTAGGAGCCTGGCCGTTTCTGTTAATAACCTGGCAACGTCTGCGCAGCACCTCCGTATAAACTCAGCCTATGAGTTGTAAAAATCCACCGTTCTCTTGTTCGAAACTCGTTCCAGATCAGTCAAAGAACAATCATTGCTAAAACATTCACTTAAAGTTATTCTCATGTCCCCGTGTTGTCACCTGGATGATAGCAGCAGCAGCAGCAGCGTGACTCTTCGGCACCTCTGGCCCCTGAGGACCGAGTCACGATGAAGACGTCTCGGAGAACAGTGTGAAGCCCGCGGCGCTGTAGCGTTAGCACCAGCGCGACTGGGGACGCTCGCCTTTCATTATCAAACATGAAGGCGTCTTTCAAGTTTGGAAAGTGTGGATTCTACTGTTTCCTGAACGTGGATTTCTGCACAAAACAATATTTCTGGCAAACCATTCAAGTTAAAAATGAGAAGTAAGAGAATATTGAGTTTTATACTAGTCACACTTAAGTCAACAGGTTTCCCATTATTGTTAAAATAATGGGAATAGTATCTAAAATCAACTTTTTTGAGTGTTTGTTGTAGGATCAGGAACCCTTGGCACAAACATGTCACTCATTTCTAAAAACTCCTGTCTCATAAACTAGTTTTGGTAATTTCTCAGGTAAAATTTCGTTCTTGACAATGGCATAGCTGTGTTTGCAGCTGGTCATTTTCTAATTTGGAAAAAACAAACACAAATTCAACTCTTTTCTATTTGCCCTTAACATTTTGTTCTACTAAAGATATTATTTCAAGTAAAGTGTCATTGTTAATTGTCAAAAATAAAGCATCATATTTCTCTATTAATTGCAAACACAAAAGCTAATAAAACCTATTCAATTGCAGCTATTTGTCTGAAAGTTGTCAATTCAAGGTCAGCACTTCGTAAACTTGTCACAACAACATTTTTAAGATATTTCTTTTCAAATAATACCCAATACATTTTCTTCTTTCTTTGCAATAGTGAATGTACGTGTTATTTTTATTGTATATCATGCGGTCTGAGCCGTAGAAGGTTGGATTTGTAACTTCAGAAGCTCAGTATTGGTTCTTTCTGTAGTGCAGTCTGTATCGACCAGGATGGAATAGAAAGTAAAGCTCAGGCCGGCGAGTGTGAGCGGTCGGCCTCGCTCCTCTCTGCTCCGTGACCACAGGCCTCCTCTGCACTTCATTTATTGCCAGTTTTTATTTGATTTCTTTCGGTTGCTGTCATTTTCTCTCCACCCCGCTTGCCGCCGCAGACGCCCTGCCGCTTTTGTTTTTCCACGGTTAAAGCAGAAACGCCGCACTTCCTGCTTCTCTAACCTTGAGTTTAAAGGACCAGGGTTGTCTCTTTGTACGTCCAAGCTTTGTACGCTAATTACATGGTGTCAAAAATGTGACACAATATTTAATAAGGGCTGTTTGAATGGCGCCGTTCGGGTTATATCAAAAGAGCGGCGGGCAGAAATGACAAGACTGTTTTTCTATTGTGCATAGCTGTGTTTGCTGGATGGAAGTTCAATCATCATTTTATCCAGGCCCCATTTTAAGTATTTGAATAAGGGTAAAAAAAATCCAGTCACTAAATACGATTGCACTGAGTTGATAATGATTGGAGGCTACATCAATGCAACAAATGAAAAATACATGTTTTCAAATAAATCTATTGACACGTTGAGATTCGATCTGGTCTCCCAGCTTTGTCCTGGCCAATCGTACGAGAGGGAGAAAAAAAAAAAAAACTTAAATTCAGCTAAACAAGGTCATGTCATTTCCATAGCAGTCGTACAGTGATTTTATCTGGGGAATTGTTTCATAATAGTATGAAATTTTTTTTTATCTTCTATCTATCAATTTAGCATTTTGGATGCTAATGGCTCGGTAAATGACCGGCTAACAGGGCCATCCAAACACCAAATTAAATGAATCTTTTTGTTAATTTGTACTTGATCAAATCAAATTCATTTATTTCTGCAGAGCCAAAACATTACAGCAGCATTCACCGACAGCAGGACTTGAAAATGAAGGATTTACCAATAGCAAATTAAATAATAACGATTAAAATAGTAATTAAAAGACCACCTGGTATTTCAGGTTGGGCGTTGGATTCATTCAATAAATTAGGCTAGTGCCAAAAATCGAAAAATTCACAATCTCCACTTTTTGCACATTAAAATGGAGAAGAATTCACTTTTCTAAAACGGAAAAATCTGATCCAGGAACTAGCAGAAAAACCTAAAATTCTTTATGCCCAAAATGGAGATGGTTATACAAACGATTATTGAGTCAGAGGAGTGTACTTTTCAAAGTAAAGTCAATAGTAGCCTGAGTGAGTTGGAGCAAAACTTCATCCATGAGCACCTCCCTATTGGACGTCCTTCAGTTATGGCGTTGAAATTGTCCGTTTATATATACTTAACTAGACTATGGTTTTTGCATTGCTTTTGTGCAGCATACCTCAAAATATAAAATTTGAAAAACATTGAGAACATCGAGATTGATCAATGTTATTACTTTTTACACATCATGTTTATTGCTCATAACTTGTGCTTCATAGATCCAACTTGTATCTAGGACAGGTTTAAAAGCTACAGTATATAGTGAAGAATTGCTGTGTGCATGTGATTTTATACCACGGAGGACTCATTGTGTTACTGATAGAATGATGAGTTCAACTTTAACCACAGTTGCTTCAAAGTGTCATAGGAGATCCAAAACTAGAAATGGTACAATGGCTGAAGCCGTTGTGAGTGGCTGCATAGATGTCGTGAGGGAAGAGGAAGACAAGGAGGAAGATGAAGAAGAAGAAATGTGTTGAAAGGTGCTGAATGTGTTGAAAGGTGTTGATTGTGTTGTAAGATGCTGATTGTGTTGTAGGGTGTTGATTGTGTTGTAAGATGCTGATTGTGTTGTAAGGTGTTGATTGTGTTGTAAGGTGTTGATTGTGTTGTAAGGTGTTGAATGTGTTGTAAGGTGTTGTAAGTGTTGTAAGGTGTTGATTGTGTTGTAAAGTGCTGATTGTGTTGTAAAGTGTTGTAATGTATTGTATCTGTGTTAATGAATTGTTAGTGTGGTAATGTGTTGTATGGGGAGCCATCTGTTGTACTGGTCCAATGTAAGTCAATGGGAAAAAAGTGCTTGTACTTTTGTAAATAATCAAAAAAGTGCAAAAGGTGGAAGTGTGAAAAGTAAACGCAATGATGAGACGGTGAAGCCGGTCGTAACGCGCTTTTGCAAAAAGTAGGATAACATATAATGGCACAGTCTATGCCGCCACAATAAGACATAGAAAAGTTATTTCAGTATTTCATCAAAATGATCATTGCACACACTCTTCAATACATGACGCTGTAAACGTTGAAAATGCTGCGTATTAATTTCATCCAAAACGACATTGTTACAAGTTTCTGTGAATAGATTCCAGCTGAGTTTATTGCGTATACATCTGGGGTTTAATGAAGGTGAAGTGATGATGTTTTTTCTCCGTAGCTTCTGGTGTTGGTGAAACTGGCCTTGGGCGTGGGTTTGTGTGTTTAGAGTGGGAGACAGTCCATCACATGACAGAGCAGCTGACACCAGGCAACACGCTCCTGCTTTTGTGTTCAGAGCTTTTCACTCCTTCTTTACAATCTATGCCGTCTTGGATCCTGCAGAGTTAAAGGAAATGTGGTGGAAAACAATCCACTCTGTTTTTTACACAGATTTTTTTTTAACTTCCCTATTTACTTTTCTAATCCCAAAGTTGGGTTTTGTTGATTGGATCAGGGTTAGTGATTCTTTAGGGTTAGTGATTCTTGATTTTTTTTTCTATAGCTGAGGCAAACGCTGCAAAATATTGATTACAACTGATGATGTGAATTGTTCAGATTTACAATTTCAACAGTTACATTACACATACTCACTATTCACGCATTTATATTCCATTAATTGAAGATTATTTGTGGCAGAGGAGGATTAGTGAGAGGCGGGTGCTACTGAGTGGCAGCTCTGATAACCATCAATCAATCAACTTTTATGTGTATAGCGCCTTTCCTACACAAAGCAACACAAAGCACCTCACAACCCACATTGCATCAAGCAAATCATAAACATTAAAATCTACACATACATAAAAAAAACACAAACATTAAAAACAGAATAAAATCACAGGTAATTAATAACACACACAGGATTAAAATAATAGTCACAATGCATTAAAAAGAGTAAATAAATATATATATAAAAAAGAAAATCCTTAATAACCACTCCCTCAGTCCCAGAAAGAGAATGAAAAAAATGAATGAGAATAATCTGTTAATTAAGTAAACATGTCAGAAAAATTAAAAATATGCATTTGATAATTTGTTGTTGAAAAAAGGAAAAAAACGAAGACAAATGTTTATGAAAAAAAATCGACAGTGTCTAATTTAAAATATCAATATTTATCTAAAAATCTTTTTTTTGCACACCCCCAACTTCCACTTCTCCTTCACGCTTGCAAAAACATGTACTCTCTGACTTCGGCTACATCTGTCAATCCAAAAACTAAGCCCCTCCCACCACTCCATTCTCCACACTCAAGCAATCTTCTTCTAACGACACTTCTTCCCAAACTCCAATTCAGCTCAATGTAATTAGACTTCCAATCACTCATCCCAAAACTATCACTCCATCTCCTCGCCTCATAAATCATCTGCAGCCGTTGACCTGCGTGGAGCTGTCCGCCGGAGTGGAGTAAGAAGCGTTTTAACAGGTTGCATTACATTTTAACACGGTCTGCTCGTGTCCATTACAGCGCCATTGATTCCAGTTAGTCTCACTTTGGAGGTGGGTGAGTTGCGAGCAAAGAGAAAAAGAGTTTTGAGAGGAAGCTTTAATTTCATCTGCGATTCTAGACGCTCGGGCAAAATGCCAGCGCTGATCTCACAAAGAGGTGACTTAATCCTTGTGCGGTCACGTCGTTTCAAGCCGTGTGTTTACCGTCCGGAAAAGAGAGATAGAGGCGCTCGCGTGTTGGGGTGAATGTAAAATGCTTTTTTTCCTCTTTCGCTTTGCAGCATGAAAGCCGCCCCGAGCCCGGCCGTGTGCATCTGTATTGACATTTTAAGATAGTGTACCCTTGAGATGTTCTGAGGAAGCACAAATGGATTTTTTGGGATGTCCCAGTTGCGTCAGCGAGCCACGAGCTACAAGGGTGAAACGCAAACAGGCATCTGGAGAGCTTGTAACGCTTGTGTTCTGTGCTGTTTCTGCAGAAAAAAATGGTCAGAAATCATCCGAAAAGAGGAGAGAGGAGAGAATTGGAATACATTGCAGCTGTTTTGCGTTTTACGTGCAAGGCGATCCGCGGAGTCAGAGCACTTACTGTATACAGGCTTGGTTTTAATGTCACACTTTGAAAGTTAAATATAGAGAAGGCTACACTGTCTGACATTTATGATGCGGTTTTATGTATGTTCCTGTGGTTCTAAAAGGTTATGCGTTTTATTTTTTTCAAACACGCAGGAGATATAAAAATAAATATTCACCGGAAAAAGACGGCATTATTTAGCACTGAAAATCTTAATATACACGATTTACTCTAGTTCTTTTTCCTATTGTAAAATGTATACGATCTTTGTAAACATGTGACCTAAGATTGAACGTTCATAATGACTGAATAAATGAACTAAACTACTAATAAAGTCAATAAAATTACAACGTGTACAAAATAAAATCGTAAAACCCTTGTGATTACTGGCAAAGGGTACAAATATCTGTGATTATTAAAAATGTTGTTGGGTTGTGTTCATTTTACAGTTGGCTCACCTAACTTTGAAACCACAACAAAATAACTCGGTAATCTAATCATGTAACTTGTCCCTTGCTCTCAAAACATTTTAGTTCCATCACATGCATGGTCAGCTCTCATTGGGCCAATCAGCTCTCAGCATGTAAAAGATTTTTCAGAAAGATATTAGATAAAAGTAGCATCTTGTGAAAATATCCCTATCATTCTCTGCCATTGACCATGCTTCAAAGCCACTACAGGGCAACCGTTGATGCTCCGATTGGTCTGGATTATCTCCGCGGCTTGGTGCACGTTTTGGGTGGTGGGGGAAACTGGAGCACCCGGAGGAAACCCGCTCAGACACAGGGAGAGACAACTCCAAACTCCTTGCTTATTTCCAAAACAATTGCACTATCTGTAACTGGGACTCGTCTGGGACCTTTCTCAGTGTGTTCCTGTGTCCTTGCATAGTTTCAGTGGTTACAGTGGTGCTATAGAGCGGAGGTTGGGGGTTAGATTCTCAGGCCGCTTGGCAACACTGGAAGCCTGAGCATTTCCTCCCTGTCCCAATGTGGCTTCTTGCTCCTGTTGACAGCATTCCATATGTCTTTATTTTATGCGTAAAAAGTTCTACAATCCATGTTAGTGATGCAGTTTCTGTTCAAAGTGAATGTCATTTTCTTTTCGAGCTGCGAAGAGAAAGACACAATAAGATAAGATAAGAGAACCTTTTCTCATCCCACAGTGGGAACATCTCGATGTTGCAGCGCACACATGAACAGTAGTAAATATGCAATACTGTAATGACTCTTAACTAGCGGTAAATGCTAGTTAAGAGGGCAGACAGTAAATATCAATATATCTATGTATAAATATATTTACTATATTTTTAACCTTTTACATGTTATCACACTCCTGTTTTTGCACAATCTGAGTGATTCTATCCGTGCCAAATGTGACATGTACATTTCTCCAGTGTGAGATCAATAAAGTCTGTCTTATCTGAAATCTATATTTAGTGTAAGTTATTTAATACATGTATGACAGCATAAACAAGTAGATAATGTGACATTCAGTGGACACATTTACTATTTACAGATCAGATAACATGTTCAGGCTCCATCACACAGCGAGGGTGTATAAGTCTGTCGCTGAAGCTGCTCTCCGTAGCAGACAGTGTGTGATTGGAGTAGAAACAACACGTCATCCCCTATAGGAGGATCTTGGAGTGACGTCGTTGTTTATAGTTTTTCCGCGCCGGTCACGTGACCGGGTGGTATTACAGCATAGAAAACTACCTGGATGCTAGAGAGTTAGCTATTTTAAGACGTTTTGAGAGAGGGTTTACAAAATCAAATGGTCCGTTCTTGTTGTGTGGTCGGTTGTACGGCCCGCTGGGGACAGATGTTTTTTTTTCTAATTCTTTCTGAAAAGAACAGCGAAAAACAGCCGCGGTAAAGTGGTTGCCCTTTTATGCTGTTACCAACGGTAAACGTAGAACAGGAAGCCGGGAGGATGAGGGGATAAAAATTCACAAACGAATTTAAGTTTTGCAACTACTTTCACTGCGCACGAATGATGATTAATTTTAAACATTGCATTTTGGTTGCTCATCCCCGCGGCTTCCTGTTCCACCTTTACCGTAAGTAACAGCAAACAGGAGCAACCCGCTTTTAATGCGTGGCAAAATGCCGGGCCACTTTACCGCGGTGAAAAACGCGAGAAATGGATTTTCACCACGGACCCGAAGGGTCCCGGGTTTTCTATGAAGTAAGAAAAAATGTGTCCGAGTCCCAGTCCCAGCAGATCAGTGCCAAGACAGAGGTGAGTCTGACCAATGTTTTCTCTCGTCATCCCAGGTCTCGTTTGGGCTTTGGATTTGTTCAGTTTGGTCTCATATATTTATTTTTAGCTTGTCTTTATATCACCTCTGATCTTCTTGCGTTAAAGTGCTTATATACAGTGCTATTTGCCCACTGAGTCTTTTAAAAGTACTCGTCGCATTTATGTGCCACTCTGTCTTTGTGCCACCCGGAGAGTGGCGCATGCGCACGCGGGTGTAAACGAAGATCTTCCTCTAGATGTACAAACCTTCCAGCTCCTCCCCCGACAGAGAAAAACAGAACATGTCCCGCACAAAAGTCACTCATTAAACATACATGGACTTCATAAAGCTTTTATTTGTTGTTTTTGCCTTCGCTGCAGTAAACAGTGATGCAAAAGCCTTTGGAGTCTTTGGAAGCAGAGACATCAGAGGAAACGCAGTGTCTAACATGGGCCCCGGAGCCACCGCAGTGTGTTTGGAAGAGCCAGAGGTCTGAGGCATGTTGTCGACAGCTGCAGCGGCTTCAAAAAGAACATCACTTACAAGAACCAGAGTCAAATGTGCTACAGCCTCAAATGAACACATCGGATCTAACTCCAGGAAGATGACGATGAAGATGAAGATGGCTGGAGGAGAGTAACAGTACTGTACTTAGCTTTTCTCTTAGTATTTGAGAGTGACTAGCATTAGCCACTGAACTCGCCATCTGAAGGTTTTTTTTATCTTTATGAACTGTGCTATACAAAAAAAACTTACCTTGGTTTGCCTAATCTTTGTTGTTGAAGGTCCTGGGTTCGATTCTACCTCCAGATATGGCCTTTCTGTGTTTGCATGTTCTCCTCGTGTCTGTGTAGGAAGTCGGTGTATAGATACAATTATACATGATATTTTCTTGAAAAACGTACATTTTTAAAGAAAGAGATTTAAAAAAAAAAAAAAAGTTATATGTTGTATCATAATTTGAAGAAAGCATGATAGGTTCTGATTTGATCGGAAGACGTTTCTTTACAAGACTTCAGGAAGGGGCGACAGTAGCTCAGTTGGTAGAGCATTGGCCTTAAGGCCAGAAGGTCGTGGGTTCATTTCCCACCTCTGCACCTTCTCCACCGACTCCCACTGATGACTGCTGTCGTTGTGTCCTTGGGCAAGACACTTAACCCCACTTTGCCCAAAGCCCCCACTGAAAGATCAAGGCCATGCTCACACTCAGAGAGCAGCCGTCCTCCTGTGGACTCACCACCTGCAGAGGGTCAGTGAGGGGCTGGTGCTATGAGACTTGGGTGGCATCTCTGATTGCCACCCCCCTGACCCAGAAATGGATTAATGGGTAGAAAATGGATGGATGGATTATGCGGACAAAACTCCGCAACTCCGGAGGGCAACAGTAGCTCAGTTGGAAGAGCATTGGCCTTTGGGCCTGAAGGTCGTGGGTTCAAGCCCACCATAAGACCTACTTCACGACTCCCACTGATGACTACTGTCGTTGTGTCCTTGGGCAAGGCACTTAACCCCACTTTGCCTGAAGCCCCCACTGAAAGATCTCAGCTCCTGTGGACTCACCACCTGCAGGAGGATCAGTGAGGGGCTGGTGCTAAGTGTACTGGGTGCAGCTCTGACTGCCACCCCCCCGACCCAGAAATGGATTAAGGGGAAGAAAATGGATGGATGGAATCATTATGCGGACAAAACTCAACTCTTCATCAATTTGTACAATCAAAAATCCTTCTATCAACATATTTCAACTTTATTTAGTAAAAAATTAAAAGCCAAGTCGTTAACCCATCATTTTTATAGTTTATTAACAAGTGGACATAAATGAATTCTGTAACATGTGAGAATAGAGCAGAGGGCTTCTTCCTCAGAGTGCTCTAGTGGTTCTGCACATACAGAATACTTTGGGGATGTATGTCTTGTGTTAATTGAGCCTGCAGTGCACATATTTTTAGATGAAGGGCAAAGTCCACACTTCATTATTTGAAAACAACATGTATGGGAGTGTAAGCAGACAGTTTTCTCAAGGCCTAACGATGTTATTTGCATCAGCCTTCACAGACTCGCGCTGGGAATGTCCGTGTCGGCATTTCCAGACTTTTGTTCATTCAAGGTTTATCAAAAATTATGGGGTTTTTTGTTATTTTTTGGTTGAAATACTAGAGAAAGTGTACATTAATATACAAAGCATGTTTATTATTTTACTAGTTATTCACCAATGACACAAAATCTATTATGCTATAGAGAAAAAACAGCACAAGGAGGAAATATAGACTTTTTCTTTCAATGGTTCTGTTGGACTTATTTCTATTTCAGCCTGTGTGAACTAAAATAGATGAATAAATAAAACAAATGGGAGAAATTAATAAACATTTTTAAATAAAGGAAATTGCAATTTGTTCATGGGAATTATTGTCTAAGATCACTTCTTAGACAATTATCCACAATGCAGTTCATGTTATTATTGTTAAACTTTATCACAAACATGAGGCTCAGATTTAGAAAAACATCACAAAAAGAATAGATAAAAAATGGAGGGAAAAGAATAGAAATGCTTTAATAAAATAGACATTTCAATTTGTCAAAGAATTATTGTCTAAGAAGTGATATTTTGCACAATGCAGTTCATTTTATTATTATTGAACTTTATTAGACAGAGGTTCAGAAAAAAAATCACTTTCACGACATCACTTAACAAAATAAAAATAAACATACATATTTACAGCAGACGACTGTTCCAGCGACGCCACAGTTCAGACTGATTCAATGTTATTGATTCTTGAACCTTGATCATTTTTTTCAACAAATCTTGCGTCATCTAAAGAAAATCAAGCCATCTTTAATGACCTATAAAAACAAACACACAGCCCAGTCTTATCATTCACTCACAAGTTTGGAAGTGACAGTCCACCTTCAGCCGATAATGTAAGGCATGTCCGTCTGCGCCTCCAGATATATTTAGTCGTTTGTCTTCTCTCTATTGTGGTCGTGAAGCCAACACAAGCTAAAGCTAATGGTCCTGTGTGGTGTATAATGAATGTATTCTTGTGGGCTCTGGACACAGGAGCAGCGTGGAGCCACATTAGAGCAGACCTATTTCAGCCTTCTCCTTTAGATACTGAGGTCCACGGTGGAGCCAAGGCTTCAAAGACTCGTCCGCCACGAAGCTGTGGTCCTGGGTCAGGTTCTTGCCCACACCCTTTCAGCACCAACGCTGCACTCCCACACACAACACATCAAACACACACACACTGCATATTTCACACAGGACTGAAGAATACAAAATAATTGAGGTAGAATTTGTGGCATGGTCTTGCGCGGAGACTGAATGTCATATTTATGGGGTTTTAAATGGCATGTATACTGCATTTCTACAGAGACAAAGGGAATATCTACACATTCTATGATTCCTTCTGGTAAAATATGAGTTCTAATATATTCTAGAATATGAAAACATTGTAAAAAGGTCCCTAATTATTGGTATTAGCAAGAAATCACTGCTACAACTTTACAAGTGGATTCTCTTTTACATTATTTGAGAACAGTTACTTTAAATCCATTTTGATCTGGATTTAGTATTCTTCACAGTGAGAAGGTCCTGGGTTTGATTCCACCTCTAGACAAGGCCTTTTACAATTTTTGGTGCCGTCTTTCTACCACCAGAGGCAGGACTTCAGCGCCACCTGCAGTCCCACCTGTTCACGATAGAATCCCAGGTGTGTGAGAGTCAGGGACGTGCGGTGAGGTTTGTGATTGGGGAGGCACTGACTTTAAAAGTCAGATTTACAATCATTATTCAAATAAAATAGCATTTAATCACCAATGCAATGACATCCACAAACTTTATATACTGTAAAGATAAGAGAACCAGCTTCTTTTAATAATCTCACAACAAATCTAGCTGCTGACTCTGCTCCGCATCAAACAACATCTTTAAGAAGCGCAGGTGCGAGAGACGCGAGGAGAGAGAGACGCGAGGAGAGAGGAGCAGAGAGAGACAGAGAGGAGCAGAGAGAGACGGAGACGCGAGGAGAGAGAGACGCGAGGAGAGAGGAGCAGAGAGAGACAGAGAGGAGCAGAGAGAGACGGAGACGCGAGGAGAGAGAGACGCGAGGAGAGAGAGACGCGAGGAGAGAGAGACGCGAGGAGAGAGGAGCAGAGAGAGACAGAGAGGAGAGAGAGACGGAGACGCGAGGAGCAGAGAGACGGAGACGCGAGGAGAGAGAGACGCGAGGAGAGAGAGACGCGAGGAACATAAACAATAATTTAAACAAGTTGCAGAACTCTTGAGCAGTGTTTGAATCAGTGTTTTTCGGAAAAGCACTACTTTGCCGGTATCTGTCAATGTTCAACATAAAACACAGATTAACAAACTCCTCCCCCGCAGCCGGACTAACCTCGTAAGTCCAGTGGTGGTCTCCCAGTCTATATTAATTCTTTCTTTGTTTGAAAGTCCAATTGAGAAAAAAAATCTTCATTCAAATCATCCATTTTCCAGCAAAAGAAATAGCATTTTGGGCTGATTGTTTGTTAGCAACTCTGGTATGAACTTTATGCTCACTATCACCCCTAGCGGTGAGGCACAGATACCGCCTGCCTCACGCCAAGCTTTTTCCTTGTGTGTTCATCTACGATCAAAAGACTTAAACTAAATATAAATTGTACACACATACGTGCAATACACTACTAAACACTAAGAGGAGTTTAAAAAATGTTTTTAAAGCAGGATATTTGAAACAAACGGTGATATATCAACTGCACGAGCTGAGTGCACTCAGACACACACACACACACACTGTGAGGGAGCAGTCTGGGGTGAGGCATGCAGGAGCGCTGCCTCACCTCGTCTCTTTGAATAGGAATAACGGGATTTCGGCGATTTTGACTTCAGAAATGATCAAAACTGATGGGAACCGTGCCGAATATACATTAAAAGCATAGGACAGTGGATATAAATTATATATTTAAACTAAAATAATTATTAGTTTCCAATAATGGCAGGTGAGGCTCTGCCTCCCCTGCCTCCCCTGACTGCACGTCCCTGGTGAGAGTAATGAAGCCCCCTCGTCCCAGTTTGTATTCCCGGAAGCACATTATTCCTTTTTTTTTTCTTTACCTGATAACACCGTAAGATACAAATCCAAAACATACATTACAAACACAGCAGAGCAGAATATGTTGGTGGAGGAGGGAAAGGATGGGGTTGGAGGGGGGGTGGTATTGTTATCGTCCAAAGCAATGAGCAAAAAATGATATTGATTTAAAAAAAATGGCAAAACAAGTAATGACATGGAAATCTGTAGATGTTAATTAGTTTTTTATATGTATTGTGTCTGAAAACGCAAATATAATTCCTCCTTTCTATTATTGCCTCTTTGATCCAGCGTCAGTGTTTGTTCTCCTCAGCCTCTATGTTTACAAAAAAAGCCCGTCTGGTCTTAAAAAATAATCAACCGGTAGCATCTATCAGAACAGAAGACCAAATGGACCTCATTGGACTACTGATAAAACTCAATAAACAAGGACAGGTTTTTCATCTCAAATCAAATCATCGGAAAAATATTTTGAGGCGAACGATGGCATTTGAATCAAATTGAGTTTTTGATCGGAATTAATTCAATTATCCGTTTGGAGGTCAGTCTTCAGAGCTCTGGACATTATGTATTTATGATTTAATAAGGCTTTTTACGTACAAATGTAAACCACATATTTTTGACCTTACGGCACAAACAATCTGTATATGCTCGGATGTTTAAAAAGATATTCAATTCATATTCTTGACTTTTCTGTCTCTAAAGCTCCCGCACCTGTCCTCCATCATGCTTTGAATCTATTTTTTTGTCCTCCCATCAGTGCAGACAAATGAACCGTGTTGTTTTAGTGCACTTTGGTGTGTCCAAGCAGTGTACGCTTAACTTCCTCTGGCTTTTTGTCCGTCTGTATTCATCCGACCATTATTTTTGTCTTTCCTTCCCCCTTTGTCAGCCTCTCACCGACACCGCATCCATCAGCTGCAATCGGCCAGACGATGTCAACAAACACACACTGCTCACGTTGCATTTGGTCATCGTTACAAGCAGCTTCACGAAATCAAACTTTCTGAATGACAAGTCCTTTTACCTACTTTTTAACTGTCAAAATGTATGTTTAATTCATTTTCAACCATTTTCAAAAGCTCAAAATCCAGTTTTCCTGACAGTAAGCTATAAGTATTAGACAATTAGATGAACGCTGGAGATTCTTGGTCAATAAAACTCTTGCCAGGATCTCAATATAACATCAAGAGCTGCTTTAAGTACACATGCTCTGAGCCACAACAAGATCCACCAATATCTATACATACAAAAACAGAAATCCCTAAATGTATATATGTATGTATGTACATTTCTATCATGTTTACAATGTAATTACTGTAAATTCTATAATTGATTCATAATGTGATTTTATATATTTTCCCATATTGATTGTATAGGGGGCGAAAACTGTGTTAGGTTGATATTGATTCGAACTTTTCCACTCTTCAGTTTGGTATCAGAGAGCAGTGGGGCTGTTGACTACAGAGTCTAATGATAATTCTTTCTATTCTGTTTTGATAGAAAGCCTGAACAGAATCCCAGCCCTTTTTAAGATAAGATAAGAAAAGATAAGCTTTATTTATCTCACATAGGAGAAATTTACATGTCACATTTGGCATGGATAGAGACACTCAGATTGTGCAAAGGGAGGAAATGTGCAAACATGTTACATGCAGGATATATATGTACAATAAAAGTGACAATAATTATGTACAACAAAAGTGACAAGTGTCAATTGGAAACGGTGTCAATAGTAGTGACACTGTTTCCAATTGACACTTGTCACTTTTGTTGAGATTTATGGCTGAAAGACACAAGATAGGAACAGGGGTGGGCAAAATATATCGTAGACAATAATATCGTGAAAGTCAATTTGAAGATATGCTTTATTATCGTCCTTTTTCTTTTTACATACATATTACAATTAGAGAAGGACAGATGCCCGTTTGGTCTAATGTGTGCCTAAAAAGCCAATCACTGCTTTATTTGTACATTTCAGTAAATAATGAGCCTTTTTGGATGTGTTCTTTCTATGTTACTTGAATTTGATTTTTAATGTTAATATGTTTGTGCATGTTTTGAAAAGAAGTGTGAAGCTTCTATTTAGATCTTTATCTATAGATGCCCCTGCAGCCAAACATTACAGATCATTTTGTGTAAAAATGATTGATTTTAAAGATATCGCGACAATATCGTTATCGGGAGTTAGAAAATAAATATTGAGATATTTTGTTTTTGCCCATATCGCCCAGCCCTAGATAGGAAAAAATTGATTGATCTCACAATGGAGAAATGTACACGTCACATTTGGCATAGATAGAATCATTTGCAAAGACAGGAAGTGTGCAAACATGTTAAAAAAGTTAAAATATAGTCTCTTTTGCGCAAGGTATATTATGTACAATCAAATTTCAAAGTGCTAAAGCAAGTTTTCCAGTCCTAGTGCATTGACAAAAGTGCACCTTACAGTATCTACTATTGGGTAGATGCGTTCAAATGGTGATGGATTATTATTCACCCGTTACAATTACTTTGTAACCCGACAAGCAGAATATTATGGATATATCGTGGCCCATGCAGACGCCTCCTGCTGGGTGTATTTGACAACAGTCATTACTCAGGCCGCTAAGTTAAACTAGTCAGTCCACATGGGAGGGAGGGGGCGAAAAGAAGCCTATGGAAGTGTGCGGGATGTCAGCGGGGGTCTTCCACAGCTTTTGGGTCAGACGCAGTGACGCTGACTGAGCATGTCCTGACCTCAATGACCTGCAGTGGTATATTTTTGAGGAATGGTCAGTTCAATGCTCCGGTGTGTATTACCCGGAGCCAGCCAGAACCATACAATTTAGCAATATTCGTTTTCAAATACGTGTGTCTTTGAATTCTCTGCTGATTTGGGAGCCGCTTTTGGTCGCGCTTGATTGGACGGCTAAAGAGTCAATCAGAGGAAACAGGAAGTGTCTGCAGAAAGCAAAACACTTCTATCCAACTCCTTTTCAACACATGTATGTCAATTTTTATGTCATTTTGTTTTTATGAAATGGTGTTAATATTCTGAATCAAACATCTTGTCTGATCTTACATGAATATACACAACAAACCTGCTTGTGCCTGCTTTTTCTCACAGTAAATAGTGCTGTATTAAGCTATCGAGAATATTGCGGCGGTGGTTGCATCTGAATTGAACCAGAACACCTCCTTGTCCTTCCTTTCTTGTGTTTCAATAGCGATCTTTGATGAGACCAGGTTTGACACAGAGACATTTAACACCGTTTAAAGATGCTTTTACCGCCACTTTGGTCAATTTTATGCCACAAAGATCAATAAAAATGACAAGGAAGGAGAAGCCAGTATTCATTTGGATGCAGGGCAAGTTCCATATATTCCCAGTTCTGCAATTTGTAATCGCAGACCCTCCTGCTGTGTCAGAATGTAGTTAAGTCTGGTTGGTCTAGTCTGGCTGCAGGTGTATAGAAATGTATTTTTGTTTGGTTTTTTTACTATGTAAGAATGTATTGAGTCCTAATAGAGCAGATTAAAAGATGATCAAATGCAACATACATTCTAACAGACTGAGATTACAATGGCTTTTGTTTGCGTCCGTGGCAGAAGCATTATTACGTGGGCAGTGTTCGTGCGTGGGTGTGATAAGTCTAATCCTTCTTGATGCAATTCCTTTGTGCCGAGAGTCCGTGGATTTGATGATGGGCTTATTATGTGAGGGCTTAACCAGGCGGGGCGCACGGGCAAGCCTCCCTCACCCACTGGTGCTGTGGGGAGGATAGGGACCAGTTTCAGCCCAAAACGATCGGCTCTGGCTCCTGTCGTCGCTGTCATCGCTGTCTGCCGGTCACCACAAGTCTGCCCCAGTCTGGTCTTATTTATCATAGTAAACATGGAAAAAGCATTGTTCTTCTTCTTGTGAAATTGGATAGATTATAGTCAAGATTTGCAATGTTTTTGACGTTCTAAAGGAAAGTAAAAAGGCACAATAATAAAAGTCTGTCTTGTAGTTTATGGTAGGTTATAATACTGCCTTTCAACAGGACTCTTTTAGATCTGGGGCCAAATAAAAGCAATAGAAACTGGTCGGGGGCCAAATGAAAAGAAGGGATTATAACAGGTTTTTACATCATGAAGGTATCTTGACATGACTATTATTTTTGAGTTTCACTATTATTTTCTGGTTGATTTCTCTGAAAATAAACGCTTATTGTTTAGATTTAAACAAAGGTGGACCAAATATAAAGTTCAACACATTGTTTTATATTTAACTTCTAACGATGTGTTGGGTTGAAATTATAAGGGCCACTAAAAGTTGTCTGGCAGGCCGGATTTGGCCCACAAGCCTGAGTTTGCCGATACAAATTACAACAATATCGGTGAATTTTGTTGATTGAAAATGTGTAGAAAGAAAAATGTCGTAATATCAAAAGAACATTGATTATAAACAGAAGTATTGATGTTACGTATATACAATACAAGTTACATAAAGAGTAATTGTAAACGTTTCAAAACCAAAAAAATGTGAACAATGTGAAGCCAAATACACAAAACATGAATTTATATCTCTGATATAGAATAATAGTATATAAGATAAATAAATGCATTTTTTCATTCATACTAGCTTGATCGCGTTAGCAGTGCACCGCCTAAATACATGGACGATGTATTACTTATTTACTTTCAAACCTCGCCCACAAAAAATGTCACTTTCCTTGCAAATAATAAACTGTTAAAATCACAGAAATTCGTTCCAAGCTTTTCCAAATGAGTCACACTGTATTTGTTTGTCAAAATGAGAGGTGTAATGGTTGAAGCTATATGCTGTATTTGAAGCTTTGATATTTTTCTTTTTTCCCTTTGCTGCTGCAGGCAAACACAGAACCTGTCCCAAAAAAAAAAAGAAAGAAAGCTAAATAGTCAGTAATTTGGGTTTGCTGACCCAGTGAAATTGAATTAGGATTATCCGTACGGCGCAAGGTCGCGGCCGTAGCAGTCTGGGGGCGGGCTGAGGTAACTTCCTGTAGTAATGGGAACACTGATCTCATTTGTTTAGGTGTCTCGCTGCTGTCGCCTCTGTCCCCCGGAGGCTGCAGTCTGACTGGGACCCAAAGCTCTGGCTGGTGTCCCTGGGGCCTCTGCAGTTACTATGGGCCCCTGTCTGCTCTCCACACTGAACCATTAGGGGCCCGAAGGGTGGAGCGCCAGAGTCATTGGGGAGTGGGATAATGAGATAATGCAAGGAACTCGTGACGGTTCTGTCTCCTGAATGTGCATAGTGTTACGATTGGGACCAAGAGAGTAGTAGTAGTAGTAGTAGTAGTAGTAGTAGTAGGTTTATTAGTAGGGAGTAGTAGTAGTAGTAGCATTTAGTTTTATGTCCAATTTAGGTTATATATGTATCCAATTTCTCCAAATAGACGAGTTATGGGTAAAATCATAATACAATTCTTTAATGTTATTTCTGGAATTTGGAGGTCTACTTCTTTTTCAATTATCTCATCACTTGTCAGATAATATCTTGCCCATACACTGTCCACTCTCCCAATTAAAGCTGGATTACCTAACTTTGACACCACACAAAAGGTAAAACAAAATCACTGTGTTACTAGCTCCTCTCAAAACAGTTTGATTCTATGACTAGTTTTTTCCATTTTTGGCCTTTATCATACAGACAGTAGCAGGCTGATTTCAGTATATATGTTTTCAGTGTAAGAAATGTTTTGAAGACAGCCTTTTGTGGTCCGATTTGTTCTCAAAATGTTACTCAAACAAGACTGGCGTTATGTAAGGGTTGACTTTTGCCATTCAGAAATACAAAAGCTTTAGTTAGAGTAACCTATCCAGTATTCAACTGCTTTAGTGAACTTAACAGTAACTCCACTAATAATACTGCTTTATTGTAGAGTTTGCATTAGAGTCCAGGGAAAGCGTCCATATATTAGTCATTCCTCTGTGTCAAGACCCCAGCACTCACGCAGAGATTTGGACTCTTTGCTATTTCAGCTGGACAAGGTAGCCCATGAAACTGGAGTCTCTGCTCTGCACGAACAGTCCACAAAAACAAAAGTAAGAGCACGTATTACGAGACTTTTTAGGCCTAATGATGAAGGTCTGATGGGGGATATTAACGGCTGGAGAAGGACCTGTTCTCGGCTCCCACTGAGCGAAGGAGACACTGTGTAACGCTCAAAAATATAGATTCCAAAAAGTCCCCTGACGCACTTTCAATCACAGCTCGTCTCTGTTCTCTCTTCTGTACTATATTCTTACGAGTGTTGTTCTGTCTGCATTAGCATTCTTGTCGATTTCCCCCAAAAACATTATAATGCAGCAATCAAACAATAATAATCTAAAAAGAAAAGATGATGCTGCATTGCAAATAGTATAAAGATAGCAATGTTTTGAAAAATAGAGGTTATTTTGCCACATATTTCCATAGTTTTGGTCTACCGCACAGCAGAACCCAACATCGAAGTCAAGGCCCAGTGTAAAGCTTGTTCAACACTGGTTTGGCAATTTCAGTAATGTTGAGTATATCATTTGCATGTCAAAAGTGGGGATTTTCTGTGCATCTCTCTTCGAGCTAATAGATAGATAGAAACTTTATTGATCCCCCATAGGATAAATGCAGGTGTCCAGTGGCAGCAGAAGCACATACTGTACAACCATACAAACTAAACAACAATAGCTAACAATAGTAATAAGGTCACAGCAGCAGAGGTGAAGTAGCCGCTGGGTGGAACCAGTAGGAGCGGGTCCCGTCTCAAAAAGGTCCATGAGCATCTGCAATGACTACTCCCGGGCCGGTGGGGGTGTACCCGGAAAGAAAACTATCCAATGCTTTTGTATGGCATCTTTTGGACCAGTCTAGTCTAGTCTGTGGACTTCAGAAGGCACTCGTAAAATGTTCAAATGCGTTTTTTCCACATTTTACTTCGGGAGGGGCTACCCGCTGCCATTTTTAAAAAGCCCATAGAAGCCAAAAGTGGTGGCACATTAGTTTCAACAGCGGAGATAGGCGTGACTACGTCTGTTAATATATACAATCTATGGATGGAACCTTGCTTGCCTTATGCATTCTTAGCGGTCCAATAAAGGCAAGGCAAGGCAAGTTTATTTATATAGCACAATTCATACACAAGGCAATTCTAAGTGCTGAACAAAACAAGAAAGCATTAAAATCATAAATAATCACAGAACATTAAAAAGAAAGATACAAATATAAAATCCCTCAGTTGTATGCACAGCTAAACAGAACTGTCTTTAACCTGGTTTTAAACATTGTCAGAGAGGAGGCCTGTCTTACATCTTCAGGAAGACTAAAGTCATTAGTCACTATGACACACGAAGCTCCTAAGCCGTGATTACTGATGCAAACCACCTGCTGGAGTTTAGCTGGAAACTGTACAATCTCTATGTGTTACGTACCACTATGTTCAACCTCTCTTCCATCTCTTCCCATATTGTCACTTTGCCCATATTGGCGGTAAAGCTTATCCTTCTTACATCACTAACACAGGGATAACATGTTTACTGCTGCTGCCGCGGGCGCTTTTTATGGCTTTCGCAGCACTCCAGGTTTTTCCGCAGCTCCGGACTTGCCTGCTTGTTGTTGGGATTGTGTGCTGAGCAGAGCAGCGGTCAGGTGTACACCGCAGCGAGCGCCTCAGCACGATGGATTTGTTTGGCTTAGTCTTTATTATGAGACAAATATTGGGATAAATCCTCTGTTCGTGGTGAGGCCCCGGCTGAAGGCACTTCTCCATCCCTCACGTCGAGTTTCCTTATGTAAACAGCAAATATCACAGGATTGGAGATTTGGGGATTTCAATACATGGCACGAAGAAAGCGCCAATGTTTATTAGTTTGCTTGAAACGTATAGTCTCTGTAGGTCAGGTGTCTTCAACCGTTTTCATCCAGAGAGCTACTTTCCCGGGACGATAAAGGTTGAGAGCTACTCCTTCAAGCCGCCCTGGAAAAAATGTGGTTATATATTGGCGTGAACAAGCCTGATATTGGGTATATTCATTATTTATCATTGCTTATGTGTAACTAGTGCCCAACGTTTGTGCATTTACAATTACAAATAATGATAATGGGTAATACAATCTTGTATATTAAGTATATTATTTGGTTTGTTCATTTCTCAATCCTTTGGCGAGCTACGTGGAAGGGACTGGCGAGCGACTGGTGGCTCCCAAGCTACAGGTTGGAGATCCCTGCTGTAGCTGTATCGAGAAAATTGTAGTGCCATAAAACACTCTTTATTGAACAAATACATTCTGGGGTGACATAATTAATGCTTTATACTACACAATCATTTCCTGAAAAAAAGCCCTTACAGTATGATTACTGCTTATATATACGCATTATGGAGCAGTACAGTGATAATTAGACTTGTGAATCATAAAAAGGCCTCATCTTTAGCTCAATAGCTTTATGCCCTCTCATATCTGCAGTTTTAACATAGATAATAACATAACATTGTCAAATTTTTTAAAAAAAAGTAGTGTGGTCTTGACGAGCGCTCAGCAATATGGGGAAAGAGAAGAAGAAAGACACATTTTTGCCTTATAGAGCCATAACGAAGATGTTTTATGTTTTGTATTACTTGTGTGATTTTAATGTTTTTTATTAGCTGTACTGGTTATTTGTGCCTTGTGTGATGTGCCTGTGAAGCGCTTTGAGTTACCCTGTGACTGATTGAAGAAGTTGCACTGTGGGTATGTCATTGTCGTGCGTTGTCGCTGTTTGGTTGATCCAAATCTCTGGGAGGCGGCTAGTAGATGACGATTTGCTCAATCAGCTTGAACAGTTTCACTTGAGGTCGCCCTCTTTTTAGCAAAAAAAACTGAACCAAATCAAAATACTATTTAATCTGATCCATCTCTATCCACTCCTAACCATTATATGAAACCATCCACAAACCAAAATCTAGTAATAATTCTCTCGTATTGAAATCCCCCAGCACTGGCGGATCGATCATTCAGCCCTCTGCACAATGACCGAGTTAGAGTTGACGTAGCGCCATTTGTCTTGTGTGAGAAATACCGACTGCCCTGCGCTACTGCTGCAGAGATATGAGTTTTTGAAGAGCAGTATTGATGGGGCTTGTCGCGCTGGTGTACCGCTGAGCACGTTGAACTCCTGCCGCCTCATTCAGTTGGCACATAGATGCAAAGGGAAAGCCTGTTTGCATTGGCCTTTGGAGAAAGTCAGCTGCTCAAACATGAAGGTTGGTTCAGGATTCTGTCGGTCTGGATGCAAGTTTCATCGCCAATTAGTGAAAGGCAAAGGAGTGATGTCATGCTCTCCGAGTCTTTTGTTTGTGTTTTTACATATTTTTGTGGGGGTAGAAGTTAAACATTGATTTGAAGCTGGGGTATTGAACTTTCAAACAAACATGTATGTAATATCACTAGTTTTCACATGTATTTTTAGCCTCTGTCATGTCTTTAGGTCCGCTTTTTTAGACAGAAATGCAAAACAGGATTGCCCGCCCTCAGCCAATCAGATCTCTGCCCTGTGGGTCAGAGAGACTTAATGCTAAAGTCAGAGGTTTTTGTACTTAATTCTTGTGTCTTCCTCATACTAAAGTTGGAGATTTTAGTCTTCCTTCCTCATTATGCTGAAGAGATTTTATACTGCTTCTTTTTATGCAAGAGTTAGAGATTGTTTTATTTATTTTTTAAGAGATATTCTTCATAGCACTCTCGCCTTTCAGCAAGAAGGTTCTGGGTTTGAATCCCAGTCGGAATAGGGCCTTTCTGAGTGGAGTTTGCATGTTCTCCCCATGTCTGCGTAGGTTTCCTCCAGGTACTCCGGTTTCCCCTACCACTAAAAACATGTGCAATAGTTCAGGGTGAATGAGTGTGTGTTTGTGAATGCAAATGTGGGACAACGGATGCAAATTATCCCATGGCTACAATCCGGAGTGATGTGTTCATTAACATGTACTGTCCCGACCAAATATACCATAAACATTCTTTTTTTAAATACAATACAATAGAATACAATTTATTCTTGTATAGCCCTAGGTCACAACAGAAGTCATCTCAACCATTGAAAATCACAACACAGATCAGAGAATCAACAGTTTTAAATAAAGAATTATCTTGTGCTGTGTGCTCCTCATTCGTACTGTATTTCCCCGCTGTGGGACGAATGATGGATCTCTTAATCTTAATGACTCACAGAGCTCGATGTTGCAATGCAAAAGATGGCAAGTTTTCTGTTAAGATAAAGACAGCATGATGTGTTCTGATCTTTTTATACAAGACTTTTTCTGCTGGTGTAAAACACATTATGTATCCAGGAAAATAGCTAGGAACCACCCAAACCTTGGAGAAGTATGGAGAGATACTTCTAACAAGCTCAAGTCTGTTAAATGTGTATTTTTGGTATGGTTATGACGACCAGCTTTCAAACAGACGTGCACAAAACGCTTTTGTTCTATTAGTGCAGCTTTGACAGTGGTCTTTGTACTGCGTGTAATTGCTCGGTCTCTCGGGCGGGATGGGTGTGGAGTTGGGGATAACGGGAGGAGGAGTGGCAGGACAAAAATAGGTCAAAATTAACTGTATCTGTCATATCAAAAAACATTCACAACTCTAAGCAAACAAGGATACAAAAACGTCTTTTATTGTAGATGGAAACTGTGCAAAAAATAAGTTAAAGAAATGCGTGAAAGAAGTCACATTTGTCTTGATCTGTCACGGGGGCGAAACGAAAATAACTCAAAAAACAGAACTGAGAAAATAATGGATTTAATAAAAAAAATCTAGTGAAAACACAAAAAGTAACTGAAGGGGGATTGAAGACAGGAACAGGGTGTAAACCAGTGGGGGCGGGTCCCGGCTCAAAAGTGGCCAAAATGACGTGCGCTGACATGCTGCAATACCACCCCGGGCCGATGGGGGTCAACCCGGAATAAGAATTAGCTAATGCTAACATATAGCATATTCTTACCTCGCAAAAACTCCTTTACAGGATGGTCCAAAAGTTGGCTCTTGGCCCAAAGCTCCGTTCCACATGTGTGTCAATGCTGAGGGGAGTGAATTCTTTTGGACCACTCTGGTTTAGTCGCTGTGAATTTTTGAAGTTTCTCGTTTAAATGAATGGGGCTCGTGCAGCTGACGCATGCGCAGATGTGTTTTTTCACATTTTCCAGCCCCCGCGGCCATTTTGAAACTGCCCGTAGACCGCAGAAGTTGTGGCACATTAGTTAGAATGGCGGAGATAGATGTGACTACCTCCGTTAATATTTACAGTCTATGGTTTAAATACAAGACTAACGAGACACAGGTGATACAAATGAGGGCGGGGCAAGTAATCAGGAAACAGGAAGTACAACTAAAGAAGACACAGGGGTTAACAAATTACAAAACAAAACCTAAATAAACCTAAACCACGACATGATCAGTAGGATTTTTGTCTGAAAAGCAAAATGAACTTGTTATGTTAATGTTATGACCTGGAGGAGACCCAAAACGTTAAGGCTAGTAACCTGCTTTTCAAGCCACTACAACATTCTGACTTGGAATATGGTAACTATGGTAACTCCTCTCTGATTATTTTATCCATTCTTGCAGTGAATTAACACATACAAGCTAAGGTTGAAAGATGACTTGTACTATTATTAAGCAACCACTTTCTCAACCTGTTTGATCTATTATTTATCATGACAGAGGCGCTATCATACATAATGCATTTGAACCAGCGATCCATGTAAATCCTAATCCTGCTCCGCGATCGATGTTTGAATCAAAGTATTCCTTGTTGAACTTTTGCCTTTTGGCCCAGCTTCATTCATCATGCTCCCAGCTACAAACCCACAGCCCAGTGCACAGATGCTATCCAGCCCTTTGGCACCGCACTCGGTGGGAGCCAGCTCGACGCAATCTCTCCAAAAAGCCTTTTGTTTTTGAGCAATGGAAAAAGAATTTGTAGTGCGATAAAGCGATTGTGAGTTTAGATTTCCACTTTCCACCATCCTCTCATTTCCTGTTCGGAGCTGCCAGGTTGAGGTTTGCTGAGGTTTTTGACCAGAGATATTGGTTGGAGCCTCTGAGGTTATTAGTGCTCTCTCAAAAATGACAATGGAAATTAAATGGGCAGCGGAGCCTGGTGAGCGAGCTGGCCCCCGGAAGACCTCGATATACATGCCGTAAATTATTATTTTCTCCTGTGATGTGTTTGAAAAAGCTCGGGATTTTACCAAAATAGAATATTTCTACTTTTCATAATACAGTTTCTGCTTGGAATAATTCTTCCACCACTCTCACTCCTTCTAATTTGTGTTATATTGTAAAATATTGTGATGCTTTTTAGATAAAGACATTACTACTGCAGCTATACTTACATAATTACTTGAAATTAGATCATTATTCTAGATAAACAGAATCAGAAATCCTTTTCTCTTTTATTGCCATGAGAGGTACAGTAACATGATTTCATAAACTTATCATACTATTGTCATTGTTATTGGCATGATTACGATATATTATATCTTAAGACAGTGGCAAACTGTTCTGCTTGAAATATAAAATATAATGTTGAAATTGACCAGAAATTCAGAGGTGTTTCGTCTGTAGGCTGTAAAACTAAACTTGCCATCACTTAAACTAGTGAAATTAACCTTTTGGAGATGAAGCAGAGGTTCAGCCTAAGTTTTCATTCATTCAGCAAGACTGTAGCAAAACATCACGTTCAATTGTCAACATATCATTGAAAAACTACCTTCTTAAATCCCACCTAAACGCCATGAACCTCCTCAAAGCTCATGGTATTCTCTGCTTGACTAACTCCACTCTCAAACCATGACCTCTGAGAACTGCTCTGGTCTTTCCAAAAGTCCACATATCAAAACTAAACTGTATTTTGGACATAGATGCAAAGTCCTGCTGAATCTCTCTCTCCTTTCCCAGACCACAGAGGTGAGGTGAGCCGCGGTGGGAGGAGTAGTGGGCGTGCTCTTCGGGCCTTTTATTGCTTCAAATGGAGCTGTGACCTTGTCCAGATGTCCGTCTTGACAAATACGTGTTAAGTGTCGGGTTGTGTGCGGCCGGTTCTTTTTGGCGAAAGTGCTTGGCGGTAATGGGAACTGGCAGGCATTATGTTGCTCTTTATTGCCACATGCCTCTTGCAATTGTGGCGCTGATTAGAGCAGAGATTGCCCACATTCTGCAGACGAAGGCAGACCCTACGATCGTCAAGCTGGCCTTCCACGTGTCTCGTAGCGTCTCCATCAAAAGGGAACGGGAAGCGGTCGACTTGTCTTTCATTGGGCTCATCAAGGGGCTGTCAGCTGCTACAATATTTAATTTGGGGACGTGCAATTAAGAGTGTATGGGCTCTGACAATGGGAAGTGATGGGCAGAGCTCAGATGGAGGACGGCCGGACGCAGCTGTGTGCATAAGCATTAGGAGGAGATGACGGACTCAAAACTGACCGCTAAATGACCGTGACTACAAATACTACCAACACTACAGCTGTTCCTTTTGTGAAACTTGAATGAAAAGATCTCTATTTGTACGTGGCAGTGCTTATTTCCTTTTCGATCAGGGAAAGGCAATTATTTTGTGCTGGGGGAAACTTTGAGATATCGGCTTACTGTGGAGGCCGGACTCATTTTCACCTGATTGCTGTTTAATTTGATTTGGCAAAACATATTTGCGCACTGAGAGCTACTTACAAGCTACTAGATGCAACAACAACAAATTATAATGAAAAAACAAACCAATTTAAAGAAGTAGAGGGAAAAAAAAATCCAAAAATTATGTTGAGATATTGATACAGTCTATGAATATATATGTATACCATTAATCAACTTATAACCTATTTATTGATCTTCATTTAACCAGTACTGAGTCCAACTGAGATTTCAGAATCCCCAAAAGAGAGAAGAGAGAGGGGACAAAGTGCATGTTTTAGTGGTACTGGAAACAGGAGCACCCAAAAGAAACCTACACAAAGACACAGGCAGAACATGCAAACTCCACTCTGAAAGGATTCGTCTGAAAGTGGAATCAAACCCAGGACCTTCTTGCAGATAGGCGAGAGTGCTAACCCCTCAGCTGCAGCTGCATCAGTATATCAATGTTGATGCAGCTGGCTTTTTGTATATTTAGCAGGTACTGGGAGTTGGTATAATCCAGTTAACAAAGTATAGTATCGCTTCCAAACACATCAGAAAACTATAAACAGCATATTTATCGTAACAACGTCTCTTTTACACATCCATAGACATCCAGATTCTCCTACTCAGACCTTTGAAACTGTTAGTCATGGCTGATTCTCTCGACACTGGCTCCCGTCCATAATACCACTCAGTATTCGCAGGTGCTCCTTTTAAATTTCCCTATTTTCAAAGCTTCTCTCTCTTCAACCCTCCGCCCTTCGTTCTCTTTTCATGTTTTTGTGTAGCCTCGGAGGGATTTTGGCCGCACCGCTGCTGCTTTGGACAGATCCAGTGGAAATGTGAGGTCTGGATGACTTACTTATTTAGGAAGAATCTCAGTGCGCAGATATCCAAGAGTGCCGCGTTGTCATAGTACTCTCTTCCCCCTCCCCTCTGGTCTCGTGCACGCAGTAGCGGGTGCGTATTTCGTTTTTTCCAGTGTTTGAAAGTGATTTGAGGGCTGTTTTAAAAGTTTCGCTGCCTCAGTCCCTGGTGGAGAAGCTCACTTGTAGGTTAAGCACTTTGCCAGGCTGTTTCTGCTCACACACACACACACACACACACACACACACACACACACACACACACACACACACACACACAGTCAGGTTCACACAAGTTGCCGTTTGCGTGAGGTCTTAGCTTAAGTCCAAATTCACTTTTTCCAGCAGATTTAATTAAACTAAACGGATTCTGAACATAGGTTTGAATATATTTATCACTTTTTTTCTCTTTTTACTGCACAACAGTTACATAGAATAGTTATTGATTTAATCCCTGCAGAAATGTGATAGCAGCAGTTTCCGTGCTGCTGCTGCTGCTGTTGTTGCTGCTGCTGCTGCTGATGTAAACTGAAGGATTAAATGAGTTTTTGTTTGGATAAAATGATTTGGAATATTGTTTTTTATGTGTGCCTTTGGGAAGTACATTGATGCATGGCAGGATTGTAAGTAACACTGTGAGTAGTGGTTCCATTGTGTTGTGGCCAAATCCATATCTCTTTTTTTCCTTCACAATTCTCTTTAAAAGTTTTCAGCTCGACTCGAATATTCTGACAACTTGTCAAAGGATGTACTGTGTAACTTTTTTGTTTTTCTCTGTTGGCTGTTGCATTCCCTTGGACATAAATTCTGCTCTGACTCACTCAGTTATAAATTAGAATGTTTTTTAGGAATCAGATCTTGTTTATATTTAGTTTTTTCCTCTTATTATAAGTTATTGCTTCCCTTCCTTGTCCCCTTTACCAGTTTTATATATTTATATGTATGCATTTTTTTTGGATCCAAGTCATAATCACACGTACAGTCACGCAAACATCACTCTCACACATAATACATTTAATTTATTTAGTGTTGTTTTTCTGTTGCGGTTGCTCACTGTCCCTAGACTCTCCCACTCTTCAGTAATATCCTGGTGAAAAATTTTTGTACAAATATGAGCACAGAAAATCAAAACCATCATTCCCATTTCCCCCCCAGTATTTTCTCTCAATGTTCCAGAGCTTAGTGCATCTACGGTCAGCTCCAGTTAATGAGATTGATTTTGTCATTACCTCGGCGCCACGAAGAGGACTGGATCTGCCGGATTAGATCTGCAAAAACATGTGTGTTTATTAGAGAAAAAAATAAAACATCCACAAAAAAGGCGTTAGAATATATCCAAGAGTGTCTCTCAGGGACAGATCTGAAACTAGAGCCGACATAAAAGCCATCACCTCCAGACGTCCCGCGGAGCCCAGACTTCAATGTGAACGTGATCAACAACACGGGCGTTTTTGTGATCGCACGGTTTTCGACGCCACGACGGTGTAAAGTTGCTGTGTTTTTCGTACCCTTGTTGTTGTCTTCTTTCAGATCAATAAAGGCTTTTTCACATCACAAGCTCTCTCGTCGATACTGCGCGTCAAGTCAGCTTCACGCCACATTGCGCAAGGCGTATATAGCTGGCTTTATTTTTTTTCGATTTCAAACGCCTGCTTTATTGACCCCGGTGTATGAACTCGCCGTGCTTTTTTTGCTGTCACCGCACTGAGTCCACGGTGGGGATGGGATCAACATGGCTCGGGGCGCTCCCATTGTGATTACTGATCCATTGATGTTGACACCGGTCCTGGCCCATAAAGTCACACGCTGTGGCATTTTGTTATATGAGCTGCAGTGTGGAGCGCTGTGGCCTGTGGCTGCAGAGGTGTGTGTCAGGCCGCGGTTCATCGCTCAAAAGTGCCAGGAGAGACTGTTACTCCTGATTTTATATACAGTGTGTAGGAAAAGCCTGATATCAACTAGATTAAGATTAGAGATTCTTCATATGTCAGTGTTCTGGAAAATGTGGAAATATTGCCGGTTACAGAACAGTAGGAATGAGGAGCACATAAGACAAGAGTTTCATTTACAAAAAAAATAAAAAAAATACATAAAAAGAAATAACGGCAGCATGGTGGCTGAGTGGATAGCACTCTTGCCTCTCAGCAAGAAGGTCCTGGGTGGGAGTTTGCATGTCCCCCCCGTGTCGGCGTAGGTTTCCTCCGGGTGCTCCGGTTTCCCCTACCACTAAAAATATGCTCACTAGGTAAAATCCTCCAGCTCCGGTAGTCCTGACCAAGCCGAGCATTAACATCTGGAGATGGATTCCTGGGCGCTGTTACTACGGCGACCACTGCTCCTGACATAAGCCTTAGTGGCATCAGGATGGGTCAAATGCAGAGGACAAATTTCCCTACGGGGACAATAGTTTTAATTAATTGTCTTTTTCTTTTCTCAATCTTTAATATGTTAATTTGGCCGCAGTCACATTTGACACAGCAGGGCTTAATGTGGAATTACACTTTTCCTATTCAGAAGCTATAATATATTGTGTTTTTAATTGTTTTCTCCCATTTTTCATTGATTTGAATCCCATTGACACAGAATGTACATACAGTATCTATGGATTATGGTCTTGGTTAATCAATAGTACCACATATATTTCCACAAGTGAATGGTACTTTACTCTCCTCATTCCCTCGGACAGTTCTAAAAGTCATAATCCACTGTCAGTGATGCAGCGATTGAGGGGGCTTCCATCTTGTCTCTTGCCAAATGATTGCAAAAGCATTCCAACCTGCCCTGTAATGCCCTCCCATGTACAGCAATCTCTTTCTATTTTGAAACATTCATAACTCATGCAAACTTTCTATTAACAACAACCAACAATTGTTATTTGACGTGAGGTCTTACAGAGAAGGATTTGGCTTTTTACGTTTGTCTGTGCAGGAGTAAAATCACCAGCTTTGACAATGATATCGATTCAAGGTTTCAAGTAGCAAGACGTAATTCCAAGCATCTTTCTTTTCAAATATATATCACAGAAGATAAACAGCCCTTTTAACTTTGCAATAACAGAATTCAAGCAAAAATCCACGTGCTAAAGATTCACAGCCAATTGCAAATTCCACTCATTTCTCTCCTCAAAAAACCCACAATTCATCATTTATCTGCTTGTGGATCTGGATTTACGTGAATATGATATGATATTTTTCTCCGTCTCAAACGTTCTTTTCTTCTTTCTCTTTCAGCCCAATGTGACCTCCATCCAAGCCAACTTTCCCTGCTATACTGACATCTGAAAAAAGAGCCAAAAGGAGAGATTAAGAAGAAATCACAGAGCGGCGAGAGGGAGGAGGAGAAAAACAGCAAGTAAGTACGCAAAAATACACAAGAAAGCGCAGAGGGAGCAACGAGTATTTTAGAATCCTTACAAACAACATGGGAGTCATGGTTAGCACAGGGTTTGGGAGGGGAAGAATGGACTCTATAGGGGGAATTGTTTGCGTGAACAAAAGCTAAAACTGTGTAAAAAACGTGTCGCGAAGATTCCGAGATAGTTGTCATAACGGGACGTGCAAATTGCAGGCATTTGCTGCTGCTCACAAAGAAATTATTCCACCGGGAGTGTAAATAAGACAGTGCCGGAATACAAAGAGAAGTAGAAAGCGAGAAGAAAACCGGAGATATACTATTGGATTTCTGTGCTTTTTGTTAGGGCGCATGATGAAGGTTATACAAGTGTGACTGTGAGAGCGTTAGCAGCGGTTTAGCCTCAAGCCTGAAAACAGAAAGCTGCGGAATGAAGACGTATAGGAGAAAGCTGTGAGAAAATATTAGTCTGCCGCTATAGGAAGTAAACAGCAGTGAAATGAATTGTGAAAACGGAGACAAATTTGCAATGGTCCACTAACAAACAAACTCGTATTTATTCATAGTGCATTTAAGATTAAGAAATCCTTTTGTACTTGATAGATAGATATTCTGTATATATAGATGGATCGATAGATACTGTAGATGGATAGATGGATACTTTATTGACTAATATAGGAGAAATTCAGGTGTCCAGTAGCAGCAGAAACACACAAAAAATACATACATAATTCTAAAAGTAGTCCTACAGTGGGGAAATGTCAGTGTTGCATCACAATTTACAGAACTGTAGGAATAAGGGGCGCACAACTCAAAATAAGTAAATATTTAGTATAGCTCATCTCGATACTTTTTTTTTGTCTGAAAAAGCTGATCTGAAGATGTTACATAGGCCAAAAATTAATGTATGTGGAAACTGTTTCGAGAAATGGGAACTGCTTGCAAGATACGAGAATGTATTTGCCGTTTGCAGTAAAACCACATTGGAAAAACGGTGCAAGACCAACTCAATGTGCACCAGACAGATAAGACCACGCCACATGGTTATTTCATACTGTAGTTCATTGTTCGTGGTTTCAAAGTTAACTGAGCCTGAATGCAGTTCTACAAATTATCTCTCATCATTGTCTTCCCAACAGAAAAAACAAGGAGATAATACAATAGTTCTTCTGTTCAGCATTTCCCTGAAATACAAGCTTTAAACTCACAGGTCCTCTCAGTGATTTGGTGAACCCGTGCGGGGTGAGGTGAGGGTCGATGTCCCGTTGTTGAAAAGGTGCGACGTCGCCTGGAGCCTGTGGTGAGGTCTGCAGTGTCACGGCCGGTGGAGAGGAGAGGTGACGGGTCCAACGTTAGCCCAAGGACACTCTGTCATATGTGCCAGACAGTGCCAGCAATGTGCCACCTACTGCATTATGTTTGGGTGAGCTCCAGCATGCCGGAGACACTCATGGAAAAAAAATTGGGACAGATCAGAACCGCATCAGCGAGAAATGGCTCATAATTAGAGGCACGTGTTGCCAGGCAAAATGGAAAAAGAGTGATACTTATTATGCTAAATCGGCTGGAGCTTTTAACCATGTTACGGCATTGTTCCCTCAACAACAATATTATCCAGTTGTTTTTAGCTCCAGCAATTCAGATGTATATCACCACATCCCCCTGGCCCTTCAGTCAAAATGCTCTTATCTCAAACCTGGTATGAGACATGGCTATTATAATTATTTACCATAGAATCCAGTGCCCAAAGGAAGAGTGGATTCCAGTGAGAGCTTAAAGCTGAAATCATAGACATTTGTTTGTCTGTAAATTTGGAATTGTATTTGTATTTTTGTAGCAATAATATTTTTTTTTACAAACAATTACTGGAAACAAATTACTGTTTGTCCCAACAGAAAGAGACTTGTAAAAGTAGATCGTTGTGAATAAATCCGACCCCAGCATTCTATCTTCATATTATTAAAACATATTGTATGTACTTAAGGAAGAGCCCTGTGACTTTCTTGGGCCTGGAGCTGATTGGCTGAGTGAGGGTGGTCCTCCCGGTTTCACTTTTCTGTCTTACGCTGATCTAAATATGTGACAGCAGCCAGAATAATACATGCATGCAAGAAATACTAGTTAGAGTCAAAATGTTTGAGTGCGACAAAACTAGTTAGCAAGTATTTATTTCATAGTGAGATTTGGAAAGTTGGAAGTTAGGGACCACAGCTTTTAGTTGCATTGTTTAAATGTAATACTTCACAGTGAAAGCATTGACAATGCACCAAATAAAAATGCAAGAATAAAAGACAGCATTGTGCCATGTGCGAGCCGAATCTAAAAGGGTTGGTCGATCTGACATCCAGCGAGATACGCGAGCCGCAGACAGACGCTCGTGCATTATAGATAGATGACATCAGGGCTGTTGGAATTGCCTCTTGAATGTAGAATATAAACTTTAACCATTTATACTATTTACACTCATTGCGATGGCAGAGGTGCGGGTGCCATGCCCTGACTCTTGTATCCTCATCGGTCGTGGAAAACAGCCCCAGACCATTCCTTTCTGATCCTCATGCTGTTATTTCCATGTCGTTGCTGTTCAATGTGTTTTCCATTCTCACTAATAACTCCGCTTCTGACGGCTTATCTGGAGCCCTGCCTTTGCGGTGTTTATCTGAGCCGAGTTTATTGGATGTCAGTCAAAAACAGTTCTTCTTTCAAGAGGTGTTGACGGCTCCGCACGTACAGAAGGAAAAGAGGAGGAGATGTAGGGTGCTGTATAGATCTGTTTTAGTCAGATACATGTGTGTGAATGTCTATACATGCAGCTACACAAGACTGTAACATGAAAGAACCCATGTTGGAAAACACTGTTGGGATGGAAGCTTAAGTAGATGCAGTATTTGAAAGCATATCAAATGGTTGGCAGTTATACTATCTGCACATTTTTTATCTTTACTGATGAGTTGTCAGAAAAGTAACCCCAGTTTTGCTTCAACACTTTTGCCAATCAGATCAGAGAGCGGTGGTGTTTGTGTTTAAACAGGAGACCACGCCGAATAAGGTACATCGTCATAATGTTTTGGTCCATAACTGAAGATCCGAGCAATTGCTTGTATATTAGGGCTGGAAAAGAACTAGTTTGTCCATCCATTAATCAACTAAGAAGGCAATGCCACAAATCCACTAGTTCTCAGTGATTAGAATATAAGCATGTTTAATGTAAGAGATACAGACAAGATGGGTTATCAGACTTTCAAAGCATTTAACTAATAAAATCCATGGAACCTCAGTTGGCTCGCAAGCAGTTTGGGGACTCAAAGCTCTTTCTTACAAGTATGCAAAAGATAATATGCATACTTGTAATAATAAGATGAAGCATGTTATGGTTTGATTTGCTCAAAACATTTTACAAAACTTAAATTGTAGAAGCAGAAGAAAGGCATGACCGTGCAGATTCTGAACTAAGAGTGTGTAATTCTTGTCCGATGTAAATGAATAGAGAAATGTAGATGCTTCAATAGCCTATGCTTACATCTATGTGATGACAGGAACAACGCCCAAGGCTAATACTCCCAACGCTGCTTTTCGGCATGTTGAGTACAATTAAGACAACTCTCTACATAATCGCAACATTTTAGAAGTTGGCCTGTAACCTATAGACGAGGCTGCTCCATCTGGTTCTTTGATACATCCATCAAACAAAGATAAAAAACTGTATCTTCAGTGGCCTCTTGTTCTTAGACTTGTCTGTCAATCTATCTTATGGTTTGATTTCTACAAAGCTCCTCTGATCTCCTTGTCACTGTAAGCTTTACGCAGTACACGGCAATACCGCTCCTGACAGATCCAACATAATATGGACAATTACTCCATCAGTGAATCGCTTGCATTGACTGATCTTGGAGCAGGCAGAGCAGAAAAGCTACATCTATTGACAACTTCTCCTCCGCACTTTTGGACTATTGAACGTGATTTATGCAGACTTCGACCCTGAGGCTTGAATACAGTTATGCAACCTTCCACGAAACATAAATCATTTTCAATTTACTGGAATTGTAAGTGGCCAGTCTAGATGTAGTCCTATGTAATTATTTCATGTTAGCTTTAGCTACTGTTGAAAACCCCAATCAAGGGTGAGCATAGGTTGTGGACTAGCAACGATTTATGCCAGTAGTAAACATATCATATAGATCTTTCATAAGAGGAGACATATTAGCATGTTTTCCATTTGGACACTCATGTAATCTGAGCTATCGACTTGAAGATTCTCAATAATTCACATTTCTAACATCTTTGGGGTTGCCATACAGAGAAGTGTCTGCAGCCCCTCTAACCACTTTACATTTTTAATTCAAGAAGCGTAGGCAGGAGAGGTGAATGGACCCAACATCATCTGCTGTTTCCAATGGGATTCCTGGACTATGGACACACACTTTTTCGTCTCAACTTTTGGCAAAACCCAGCTTGAGAGTTAATTCTGTACACGCCAAATCAATACGTCATTGTCTTGTGGTCATTTCGCTGCCATGCTTTGTGAAAGGAGTTGCGTATCAACACATTTCAAGCTACTTTACTTGGTTAGTCATTTCTGGTCATTACACCCTTTCCCATTGATCTCATGAGACAAAAGACACAGCTGTGGCTTGATCCTACATAAGTCGCTTCCAACAAAAGTTTCAGATTGAATCAGCCTCCATTGTCCTTTTCTCCGGTGGATTTAATTTTCTGACAAGGCGCTGGACACGGCCCGAACATAAAGCATGATTTACTCTCCGTCTGGTTTGATGAAGTGACCCTGCGTGAAAGTGCTCTATCCCGTTGCTGCATTCCTTCATAGTCTCCGCTCCACGCTGCAGCAGTCCTTGTCTCGTTGGATCGATTCTTCTTATCTTCCAGTAAACCTGAGCACCACAACCTCTTCTATGCCTCCTATATGCCCCTCTCCATCGCCTCTCATTGCAATCGATCAACCGGTGCGTTCTGCAAAATAGCGAGCAGCCAGTGGTTAATGTAGCTTTGTGAAATGCTTGCAAGCTCCAGTTTGGCCTCTCGTCTTACCTTCATAATGGCTTCAATAAGGCTCTAATAGACTCTGCTTTACAGCATTTAAAGCTTCACCTCTTCCCCTTCAACAAATATCTGTCAGCCAGATGGATTTTTTGCTGATGACTGTTGATTTTTTGCTAAATGATCCCATCGCTGTCTTGGCAATTTTTTCATACCTTTACTCATCCGAAGAAGCTGGTGCTGAGTTTGCGTAAGTGTCATTTAAGAAGGTCCTGCTTTGCATTTTTCTGTCATGCACATTCATTTCCAGTAGTTGCCCAGTGTGCTGCCACGGTCTGCTAAGTTTGGACGTAAGGAATTACCCTGGACTTCTCCGAATGATTGGGTACATTGAGGAGTTAAGTGCCTTGCTCAAGGACATAATAGCTGTCAGCAACTCTTCTCAGGCAATTCACTGCTTGGACTGCTTCCAATAGCTATAATGAACAAACGTGGTCTTATAGGAGTAGTCTTATTACTCAAAGACTTATCATGCATAATATGGTTTTATATTGAGTAGTTTTGGCTTAACTATCCTCTACAACAGGTTTCTAACCATTTATTGTTTCTGCGTACCCCTTCACCCAGTATAGAGAGGGCACAACTAACCACTGTATTTATATATCCCAGGGATGTCATACTCATCTTTGTCAGTTCCACATTAAAAAAAACTTTGATTGGAGTCAACAACAGTTTTTTTTTTTCAACTCATCTTTTGCATCCAAATTTGTATTTTTTCTGTTTACATTGTGCAGGATTTTAGACCAAATGACTATGACTTTGAAAAAACTGAAACAAATCGTTACCCTAACCCAAGCATCCATCCATCCATTTTCTTCTCCTTAATTCATTTCTGGGTCGGGGGAGTGACAGTCAGAGCTGCACCCAGTACACAGAGCACCAGCCCCTCACTGATCCTCCTGCAGGTGGTGAGTCCACAGGAGCTGAGATCTTTCAGAAGGGGCTTCAGGCAAAGTGGGGTTAAGTTTCTTGCCCGAGGATACAACAACAGCAGTCATCAGTGAGAGTCGTGAAGTAGGTCTTACGGTGGGCTCGAACCCATAACCTTCAGGCCCAAAGGCCAATGCTCTTCCAACTGAGCCACTGTCGCCCAGTTTTTATAACCCAAGCAGGTATTAATAATTGTATTATGTGTTCAACTTAATACAATAAAAAATCATGCAGTTGTTTTCTCAAGATAATTAACTTTCAAATTATGAATAACATGTCATGGCAGCTCAAAATAAACCTCATTCTATCAATGTTTGCAAGTTAATATTAATTCTTGAGAATAATAATTGAGGTACCCCTGCAATACTGCTGCGTACCCCAGGTTGGGAAACACCGCTCTACTTTGACCATCCAATAACCATCTTGGTAACCAGTTCGGATAGGTCTATACTTGACTCTAGTCTTTCTAACGTATATATTTAATTGCAATTGATTCTCAGGGAAGTGATTTCAAGGCCGTTTGGCAGGAGAAGTGATGCAGAATTGATTATGTAGTTACCGTGGCATCAGTCGTGAAGCGTGAGGCGGCAAGGTGAACTGTTTATCCTTGAAGTTGATGCGATGCGTAAAATAAAATATGGGGAAAACTGGATCAAGAGATTTTGACGCGGTCCACATATAGTGACCGCTTAATAAGTTTGTAAATGGACAAATCGATGAGGTGAGGTTTCAGAAGGAGTTGAATAAAGTAGAATATATATGGTCAAGGTTCAAAAATACGATTTGGTTTTTGAAGCATGACCATATATCTCTGTGTACTGTATCTGTGTAAATGTACTGTGTAATCTGTTTGTACTAAAAGCAAGATAAACGTATTTATATTTAACCAAGAAATGTCTCAATGAGATTTTAAAAAGTACTCAAAATCTGTTCTGCTCAACACCATTCCTTGTTGCATCTGGAAGTCATTCTGCCATAAACTGCAGACAGATTGGTGGGTACTTAAATAATATTACCCCAAAAAAACAGCTTTTTAATTTCCCATATTATCTTTATTTTACACAAAATGTTTAACCAATGCCAAATAATTGCTTCCTCCTGTCGTCTCACACCTGCAGCTGTAAAACTGTTTGCTCATTACAAGTTTGTTTGACATCTGAGAGCAGAGCAATAAGAGCGTGAACTATTTACAATGCAATCCACTGCCGCCTGCGATATTTCCCCGAGCACAATCCAGGAACAATATTCGCCTCAGATTGATGGTTTGATTCCCCTTACGAGATGCCCTGGAAAATGTCTGCTACCTTAATGGAAAGCACATCATCACCTCCTAAATTTCCTCTGCTCATTGACAAGTGATCAACAAAGAAGATATAGACATTCTCGATTTAGTCACAACTTTGCTAGTATGGTGCAGGGTATAGACAGAAGTTGCCATATGGTGCTGGAGATAATGAGTGATTTTTACTTTATTTTTGAATTTAAAGCTGGGGTCGAAATAAGTCTTGTTTTTCCCCAATAGAAATAGACAAATCAGACCACAACTTGCTGTCATCATCTCATTAGAAAACATATTTTCTTGTCCATATTAGAAAGAAAGAGTTCTGTGAGTCACTGTAGGGCCGTTTCCGCTGGCGTTTCCACCGGCTCGCTTTAGCTGCGATCCAGTAGTTTCGGTGTCCACTCTTTTTCACTTTTCTGTCTGAAATAGCTGATCTAAAGATGTGACAGAACCCAAAAATACCCCTACATGAAAACTAGAGATTGGACCAAAGTGATTTGAAACGAGGAATTATGTTTGATGGATTTAAGTACCCAGGTCAGGTTTTGTTGGTTTGAAAGTTAGGTACCCCAGATTTCGGTATTCTTCATGTTAAAAGTGTGTTGCCAAGCTTAGATTTCTGAATGATGATGCAAATAATAATCAGGATTGGGGATGCACCGATACATTACCTGGACATTGGTGGCAATACCATGGTCGAGATCAGGTCTGGCGTTTGATGAAGGGAATTGAATAGTGAAGGGGGGTCTAAATGCAAGTGGTGGTGGAAGCTAAAGCCATGAGTCGATGACATGAATAATGATTTCCTATTGTTGACGTGTTGCTGGGGAGGAGCCAGGTTGCTGCGTGAGCTGAAAGTGTAGTGCAGAGCTGTGAGGCACTGTTGAAATGTTGCATGTAAAGGCTGACACTGATGCAGATGCATGGATGCGTTGTCTCCTCAGAGAGATCAGAATTTCTCATTTCTAATTTGCGAGACTTTCTGAGGCTTTTCTTGGAGAGTGTATCTGTTTTATTGAGCGCTCTCTGCCCACCTGCCGAGGTTTATTGAAATGTGTGGGCTGCGTCTGTAAAGGTCCAGATCGGTGTAACCTTTCCGACCCTGTGGCATCTGCTGAGATTCAGGGCTCTGGACGCAGCGTGAACTCCTGAACTGTTGTGAGAGATGCCATCAAACAGAAAGCAGCGAGAAAGGACAGAACCACAGCTACAGCCAACAATTAGCCTCCCAAGGAGCCGAGTGGGTGGTCCCTGGGGTCAGTGCGCCGTACATAAGAATATGTACTGTATATGTATTTGATGCAGTGTTGGCCGTGGTGTAACATTAGGCTGTAAGTATGTTTTGGATCTGTAATAGATCCTGGTGTTCCTTTGTTTGAGTCCTGGATTTTAGAAGAATAAGAAATGAAGGATCTTTCTTTAATCTTATCTTTCATGATAATTATGATTAACTACTTTCTAACACTGGCGCAAGTACAATATACAACTTTAAAATCAATGATTATTGGATGATTTAAAATCATGTTTAAACCTAATTGCATAAAAAAGTACGTAGAGGTAAGAGAGCCTTCAGCAAAGTTCGAGTAGTGGGAAAGGGCTGTTGGGTCAGACAGTTTTTTTGGGCTGTTGTTGTGTTGTAAGTGTTCTGAAAGATTGTTCAATATTGCAGGATGATTGTTATTATTATTTTGATCATTAATATCTCACTGAAAGAAATGTTTGTGTTTTCTCTTTTTCTGCTATACTATTTTGACTGAAGAAATCATTTTGAATAATCATGATTTCAGGTATGACCCCAATAATATTGATTATGATTTTTGCTGTAATCACGCAGTCCCAATATCAACTTTGTCAAAAACTCTGAAAAGAAACTTTTGATTATTTTGTCCTTCTCATGGCCTCTTGCTCTGAGCCATGTTGTTTTGATGATTGTAGAAGTGTCGAAACGGACATGGTTTTCCTCCATGTTCTGACCTCTGGCTCTGCACTGCTGCCCCTGAGGATCCTGGGTGATCTCTCTGACCTGTCATCCATGCTCCTGTCCACATGTGGCTGCTGAGCCAAAGGTTCATGACGATGAGTGTTGCCGCGGGCGATGGACTCATGAACACACGTGGTGCAGAGAAAGTGTGGCTGGAGTTGAAAATTGGGAAATAAAAATGGATGGATACAACATTTTCAACAATATTTTGTTTCTTTTTCAACAACAAATAACAGTTTGTGGCACAGATATTTTTAATAAATCCTGCCCACCAGAGATGAAAATGTGTCCCAATCATACAAACCAACTGTAGCCCCACATTGTGAGAAGCTGTTGTATTCTAAACCGCACGCATATGTTCAGCACTGCTCCCCTCACATCACTCCAGTCTTCCGCCCGCCAGCCACAATCCCACAAACAAAAGATGACAAACTTCTCCACGCTGGTATCACACTGCTCATTAAAAAGTATTCACCGCCGCGCAGGATTTAGCTCCATAATCAGCCCTGAATAATAGAGATGGTCGTATTGATGCCTGCAGCCACCTGACGTTCCATCTCATCTCGACACAACAACCGCTGGGGTTTGGATGCAGCACACTTTCTCCCACTTCAGATGGATAAGGCAAAGCTCCATGACCCTTCTACTCTTATACAGGCCGCAGGGTAAGACTTCCTGCTTCAGACATTTTCTCGTTCATGTTGTCCATTCCTTGACAGATAACACAAAATGAAGCAAGGTTGGCCATGAGTTGGATAGGAGATTGTTGGGAATAAATGGAGCCGTAGGGTTGCATTGGTGTTTCTCATGCATACTGCTGTTGTGTCCTTCGGCAAGGCATTGTCAACATTGCCTTAAAAGGCTTTTAAGGCTTAACCCTGACTGTTGAGTATGCTAGTGTAGGAAGAATGTGTTTGTGAGAGTGAATGTGGGACTGTATGTAAATGAGTTGGCAATTTAATCGTATATATATTATGCAGTCATTAGCGGACACCAAGTACTGCATACATAATCTAACATTTTTATCATAATAACTTGTGCTAAAGTTACCGGGGGAGTGTGATTTCATTACATTCATACACTGGTTGGAACTTGAAATAAAAATGAAATGCATTTTTCAAACAAGATCCCACACAGATTTACATACACAGAACAGCAAAATAATCAAAGCAAAAAATACAAGCAATCTGTAGAAAAATATATACATTTTAAATTGCTCATTTAAAATGTATATACGTCTTTCAAAAATTGAACCAAAACATAAAAAATTGGGGGAACCAAAAATTGGGACCATAATACTGACTTCTTCTCTTTGCCACTGTGTCATTTGCCAAGACACTTCAATCACTCTTTGCTTATGCGACTCGGAGAGGCCAACAGCGCGGCGCATCAGCCAAATCTCTCCAGGCCGCAAAGATCATTTCACAATATTAACATCAAATGAATGAAAACCACTCATCTATTCTACAAAGGAACACGAGATCCGTCCAACAGTAGAATGAACGACGTAGCTTTGACCGGTTCTGAGAGGCTGCAGGCGACTTCTCCTACAGAAAAAGGAGAAAAAAACCATCTGAATCTTTATGCTGACTGTGTGAGACCAAAACCCTTGCATATGGGTGGGCATGTGTGTGTGTGGGGGGGGATGCATTGGCAGATAGCTAGAGTTGTTTGTGTTCGACAGATGAAAGGCTGATTATCAAAGGGTTTAATCAGCTGCATGGGGAAAGAAGCCGTACGATCCTTTTCAAACATTCAAAGCGGCATCTTCAGAAAAAGTGTTTGAAATGTTCTTTTAGAAGCATCGCGCAGTCATCAGGATGTACAGCATCGCCAAACGTCCATTTCCACACACCTGGGCACGCGCCATATTTGCATACGTTTAATGGTCTGCTGCTTTTGTACGGACAGTTTATGACGACTACTGTTCTGTCCAGAGATTGGAATTCTATTTTAATATTTTCTCACTATGTTCATTCATGTGACATTCCCACAAGCCTTTAGTTTACAATTGTGGTGGAGGCAGATAAAAGATCTCTCTCTTGGGAACTATTGTGTTAAAAAGTCAAACTTCTAGTCATTACTTTTCTGTAGTTCCTAAGCCAATCAACATCAATCAATCAATCAATGAAATGTTATTTATTAAGTGATTTTCTTACACATGACCTGTCGAACTGACCACCCAACAGACCCACCCCAAACCACATTTACCATTAGATGAAAAACGGGGAGTTTTGCCAATACAGATCGACTAAGGTCTAATTATTTTCTCTTGAATGTTAAAAATGACAACATTAAAAAAAACTTAAACCAAGTGTCAATTTTAAAAAATGTTATGTAGATCATTACTCATTTGCTCATTTCTATGCATGCCTTATTCTATTTTTACTTCTATAACTTCTTTGCACCGAGAGCAAACGCAATTTCCTCGTTTATGACTTCCTGTTACTCACAATTGCAAAACAAATAATTCTGATTGTGATTCTGATAAACATGATAGCCAGGAGAAAGGACTTTGAGAATATTTTGGCGGGTTTTTCAATCTAATCCGTATCGAAATTCATAAAGTGTGTCCCGGGGCGCTAAATGATGCCTGATTAACACGTCTATGCCCCCTCTGGACCCTTCAGGCGGTCACCTCATTAAATTAAATAAGCAACAGGCCGATAGGCCTGTTGCTTATTTAATTTAATCATGAGTCATTACCCAGAAGGCCTGTAACTTCATATGTGCTATGGCCTGTCATACATTTATTCTGTTCTCATTAATGAACCCAAAATGTTATTAGTAATCATTTTTAGCTTCTTGCTAAATTAAATAAAACATTAACCACAATAAAACTGCTCGGGTCGTCCACAATTGAGCGATATCCCAATTTGGCTCCAGAAGAAAATAATTGTCGGCCCCTGGGCTACTTTACTCTGCGAATTTCAAATGCTTCAAGCCCTCAATCAAAGGAGTCTGGTCTCATTATTATCTGACCTTACTTTTAAATATTTTTCCAAACATTTTTAAAGACCCTGGGATTACACCTTTTATAGTGTAAGAAATACATGTCTCTGGCAAGCGCAGGCAGCGGAACATCTATGACCTCCCCCTCCGCGGTGTCCCAAAGCTCGCAGCTCTTTCAAGTCGCCTCCCCTGAGAGTGGTGCGGGCCCTCACATCTCCACTGCAGCCTTTCATCCCTCCGCGGCCACCGTACTTACCCCCCTATCCCCCCACCGCTCGCCCCGTGCCATGCTCTACTGGTCAGGCGTGGTGCGGACTGAGAAATCTTTGATCGCGCTCTGATCTGCTCCATCATAGCAGGGAGCACCAGCTGATTACAGATGAAATGGGATCTGATTTGGGACTTTGTCTGGGAGCCAAACACCTGCTCCAGCACCATAAGTAGAAAGAACAGACAGTGTGTGTGTGTGTGTGTGTGTGTGTGTGTGCGTGTGTGCGTGTGCGCGTGTGTGTGTGCCTTAACAATGCTTTTACATAGAATTGACAGTAATACATGGCTAGTTTTCAAGTTTTTTGTAATATTGTTTTTTTTTTGTTATATATATATATATATATATATATTCTTATTACTTATTCTTAAAACTGGATAAAAAGATTTCAGAAGTTCATTTGTTCACAGGATAAGAGATGATGAATGGTACTTAGTGTGCACTTCTGTCTATTGACAGTAGCTCACAAATGAGTCATGGTGGTCATGGTAACGAAGTCTTTCCCATTCTACTAAAAAGCTAGGCCCTTTTTTTCCCCTCATATTGTATCTTATGAACTTCTTCAGTCGCTCTGTACATCTGTTTGAACAATTTAAACAATCTAATGAGTAACAACGGACATGGAATATTTAATGTCTGATCAGATACACAATATGTAAACACTAATTATTAGATCCCACATAATAAGAGGCTGTTAATACTTTTTGAAGCTAATTTATAATCTTTTCTATGAATTACACATGATGCTGATGTTGGTCTCGCCTCAAAGGAATCCATTAATTTGGCCAGTGTTATGTTCAATGATTCCATGTCTGGCCTGGACAATACATGCACAATGCAGTTTAAAACAGTGTGAAACTTTTGAAATTGGAACTTAAATTAGATTTTGAACCTTAATCCAAAAGGTTTCTCCATTAAGATGAGATATTCTCGATGTGCGAGTGAGCAGATATAAAGGCATCGGCTGTAATCAGCGGAATGTGGCGAGCAGGTCAGAACGGCACTGAAAAGGTGAAATTAGAAACTTCACACTCTTGAAACTAATTATATTTCATCAAGTTCCCATCCGTTAAGTTGAAATTCTACTACACTTTACCTTCTGCAGTGTTGTTTGAGGTACAGTACATTATTCATTTAAAGATTGTTTTCACCTGACTGTCTATTCTGTTCGGTGTGTGTCAGTTGTAGCTCAACCAACAGCAAGGCAAGTTTATCTGTATAGCACATTCAAGCACTCAAAGATCTGTAAACACCAAGAAGGAATCATTCATATCAATAAACAATTAGCAATATAAATAATTATCAGACAATCCTTTTTAGGGGGATTTAAGAGTCTTAGTGATAATAATAAATCCTCTTATAGAGCAGAGATCGAACATGTTTTTCAGTGGAGAAAAGTAAACAACCTCCAGCTGAACACGGCAAAAACATGTGAACTTGTCTTTGACTTCAGTCGTAGCAGTTCTCACACTCCTGTTGTTATTGACAACTCCCAGGTGCAGATTATAGAGGAGCAAGTTTCTGGGTTTAACTCTGTCTAACAACCTGAAATGGGTTAAAAACACAAACCGAGTCGTTAAGAAAGCTCGTCAGCGGCTCGTCTTTTTACGTAAACTTAGGGAATTTTCCAATAACTCTAAGATTGTGCTTAACTTTTATCGCTGCACCATTGAGAGTTTGCTTGTTGGTTCTGTGTCTGTGCGGTTTGGTAACATCACAGCTAAAAGAAAAGAGATCTTTAAACAAGGTGCTCCGCTCTGCAAAGAGGACCGTGGGCTGTGAGCTTCCTGTTCTGGAGGTTCTTTATAAATCCAGACTTTTAAACCGAGCTTTTAAAATTATCAATGACTCTTCTTGCCACCCTGGTAAAGCCATGTTCCAGCTTCTTCCCTCGGGCAGAAGATATCGTTCTCTGTGATGCAAGACATCTCGTTATGCTAACAGCTTCTTCCCACAAGCTGTTAGGTGTCTAAACAGAGCACTTTAATTGTTGCTTTTACCCCTTGTATCAGTGTTTTTTTTTTATTGTTGTTTTTTTTAATTGGTGCCACAGTGTCAGTTGTTTTTATTTATGTTCAGTGTATGTGTATGTTTATATTCTTACATTGTATTGTGCTCTTTATTCTGCTGGTGCACACAGAGTACCTTTCTTGCAAATGTATTCCAATGTGTTTTTTCATACTGCACAAATAAAATGAATCTGAATCTGTGCTCTTCAGTCGTTGTCAGTGTTTTCCTAATTACAATGAATTGCAAAATTTCGATCTTCTGATGATAATTACCGAGAGCTTTAACCAACATACATTTATAGTTATTTTAGAAAGTGTAAAAAACAATCTCACTCCCTGTGTGAAAGAATCCATAAAAAATAAGTGTTGCTTTCTGTAAATGACTTGAGATTTTATTTTTATTTTTCATCCATGCACAATATTAATTTCTTTAGAGATTCTCACAATATTCTCAGATCAGAATAGTTAAAGTTATCGATCGAGCTTTTATCATTGTGAAGAATATTACATAACTTTTGGCCATTAAGAATTATAATGAGACTATTTACTAAATCATTTTATGTGTCAGAATGTGAATTAATTTCTTCAATAGAATATATATGGTGAAGCAAGTATGCGCTTTGCCCATACTACCACCAGAGGGAGGAGTAGTAGATTTATTTCCTCCTCCAAATTGGAAAATTACCAGTTGCAAACACAGCCAAGTAATTGTGAAGTCCGTCATGTCACCTGAAAATGCCAAAAGTGTTTTAGGAGCAATACTTTTGTTTTATCAGTGGAATAGTGTCTTGATATCAGCAAGAAAAGAATCAAATCTAGGAATGAAAACAAAAATCCGGGTCTATTTTTGTATTTTTTTTCTTTCATTCAACCCTTGGACTTTTAGATTCTTTTCCTCGGGATAATTTGAAAGGTTAAAAGTTCCACATTTGCAAAGTTTATCTGTCAGGTCTGTTTCATTTAGCCTCGGGGCAGCTTTGACCTCACGCTGTAGCTTATGTGTGACAACTGAATTTGATGGAAATAATTAAAACATGGCCATTCATCAGTTATTCACACTGTTGAAGTCGAATGAACAGTGGATTTATTTCAGTGGATCAGTTCCAATGGGAAAGTAGTTAAACATATATATATTATTCAGACCAGTCAGCACATAAAGTGAGAAGTGGCTATCTCTTATTTATTTCGTTTCCACCACAGGATGTATTGGATCAAGTAATTTCCCGCTTTAGAGCCTTGAAAAAAAACAGCAGTGATGTGGCTCCTCTGCTCTGCATGAATAAATGAGGAGAAAGACCCACATTGGCTACTTTCACTGCCCATACCACAAATCATCAATTTTTCAAGGGGCCAGTGTAACAGGATCCGCCTCGCCCTGATTTCACATACGAGCGCTTTGCTCCGGAATTGAACTTGCAACCTTGAAATCTCAACTTTTCAGAAAGAATTTGTTTAGAGAAAGTGTTGAAAGAATTTTGTGTTATTTGTAGAGCTGTAACAAGTTCATTAATTATCAAGCTGTCGACTAATTTAGTAATCAATCAATTGTAAGCTCACATACAAACATGCAGTATTTAGAAGAAGTTTTATGAGTCAGATAATTCTACAGTGACTGCAGGATGAAATTAAAGTATAATGTAGGTGCCATTGGGGAGAGTGAGAAACTCCGGACAGACACGCTGAAGATCCTCGATCAGAGATTCTAAAGAATAATCCGTCAATTAATTGATCATCAAACAAATGTTAATTACAACCCTAATGTTCGAGCAAAGCCTTCTATTTTATCATTTCTGAACAGCTTCCAGTGGCAGCTGTTGTGATTTAAAAAAAAAACAATAAAAACATTTTTCACAATCTCAAAAAAAAGTGCCAAAAAATAAATTAATAGTAAAACAAGGGCAGAAAAAAATAATCTGTTTTTTTTAATCTTTCAAAAGAAGAAATTAACGTTTTAATCAGTAATCTTTGAAAGGGCCTTTTGTCAAAGTTATTTCCAAAAGCAAGGCTGCAGAACCAGTACGTGTGAACATGTTTTGAAAAGAGTTTTTAAACTTTGATTTCTCATTCATTATAACACAAAAAATCAGTTCTATCAAAACTAGTATTCGAGAAAGTTGCAATAGAAAAAATAATGACATTTTTAAAGGGAAGTCATAACTTGGAAATAATAAGTATACAGTATATAACAGATATCAAGGACAGATATCTACCCATATATCCATCCATCCATCCATTTTCTTCCCCTTAATCCATTTCTGAGTCGGGGGGTGCCAGTCAGAGCTGTACCCAGTACACAGAGCACCAGCCCCTCACTGATCCTCCTGCAGGTGGTGAGTCCACAGGAGCTGAGATCTTGCAGCAGGGGCTTCAGGCTAAGTGGGGTTAAGTGTCTTGCCCAAGGACACAACAGCAGTCATCAGTGGGAGTCCTGAAGTTGGTCTTACGGTGGGCTCGAACCCATGACCTTCAGGCCCATATATATGTATTTTAAACTTACAAGTTGAGTTTTGTTTTATTTTTTTACACAATGTACAAATGTATTGCCCAATGAAACAATGGAAAGATTTAGTGCAGTCTGATAAGCCCTACATTTTCCTGACTTACTGTAGGCCTATACAGTACATACATTTGATTCAGTAAAAGCTTATCTAATTTAATCTAAACTAATGTCTGAGTGGGTTTGGAGACAGCCTCAAAGAAACACATCGACACCAGAATGACATGTAATGTGTGACCAATTCTGGTTGAATACACCTTCTAACTTTATTATAAAAAAATCCATTTCAGTGTTCTTAATTCTTCTCTTGCTGAGTTTTAAACTGTCTATTTGTGGACTTATTGCCTCATCCCCACACTGCCATGACTTCAAAGTGGGTCATGTATCATTCTCCTTTTCAGCATGAAATCGTTTGATCTTATCCTTGGTCCCGTTCAGGTGAGAATGCCTTTGCGCTGAGACTGGAGATAACACGATTTGGCCTCAGTTCGATTGGCTTTTAATGTAAATTTTATATTATTGCATTTTACAGATGATAGTCACAGATATTGGTCAGCAGTATGGCATAACACAGCTGGAATAGTTGCCGTAGCGATAGTAAATGCATCTGTAATGAGAACGATCGAGTGTTTACCAGACTACTTTTTGTTATCTGCTCTATAAACAGACTCCAACTCATGTATGTGTTGACAGGTGGGATTGCATGTTGCAGATGGAGCCGTAAATACTAAATTTTCAAGAATTGTTTTATTGTATTCTTGAGAACTGTTATTACTTATAGTCCTTCAGTAAATGTTGTATTCTTCTGCAGTTAAAGCTGGGAATCCTTTATTTTTCACCATTAAAACCTTTTGTGAACAGATCAGACTGCAACAATATGTCACTATTTGATTGTTTTGACAGCAAGGCACTTGTTAAATGGATTTTGTTAAATGGAGTAATATTTCATGGCTTAAAATTTAGCTTCTCCAGTGTTAAGTATTGTTCTAACAGTGGGGATACCAATACTATGGTCAGTGGGTTTAAAAGTGGCTACAGCCAAAAAGTAATACAGCCGAAAAGCAGCTGAATTTTGCTCTTATTATTGGTTTAAAAAGTGCATCATCCTTATCATAGCGTCAGAACATCCATTTCCAATCTAATTTGTGAAACATTGGAGGCTTGCTACAGCGATCGCCTGCTCAGGATCATGACATCCATTCACTCACCCATTGTGCACTTTTCATTTCAAGCACTTTGAAATAACATTAGATTTGCTCTGACGTAATGGCTGTAGCTTGTTTAACCTGATAAAAAGCTGGGCTGGTCAGAGGCAGGAAGGAAGCCATGTGAGCGCGCGGCCGTGACTGTTTATTTTACGACAAGAGGCGCTGGAGGGCGGGGCCATCCATCAGTCTATATTTGTTCGTATTGGTTGTCCGGATCCGATCGCACGTGAATGATGGAGGGTCAGGTTAAGTGTGTCCCGCTGTGAATATAAAGGGGAGAGAGAGATTCGCCCTTGTCTCGCTATTCCTCACAATGTGGGGCAGAGGTGCACGGTCAGAAGTCAAACAATGCCTGGAAGTAGCAATCAGCTGGGAACGCTCTGAGGTCAACGCATCACGGGAGGAAGTAAGGAAGGAAGGAAGGAAGAGGAGGACAAAAAATTAGGGACGATTTGAACGACCGGACAAAGGATAAACAAAGTGATGAGTCTTGGAAAAATGGTCTGCTTTTCCTTCCACTTCCATCAACCCGCCAGAGCACGAGTGAAAACTGGACGAAAACCGGATAAAAACCGGACAAATAAAAGCTGAATAGAGGCCTTAACGTCTAGTCCAATTGAAATCTATTGAGGAAGACAAATGTAAACCCGTGTGTTCCGATAGAGGCGTGAAAGTCCTGCAGTTTGTTTGCCACAACTAAATAAAACTGTTTCTGATTCGTTTAACATTAACAGGATACTACTCAGACAAGATGAGTAGATGTGTTTAAGAGACTCGTCCACATGAAGCAGCTGTATACGGATTCTGATTTGACAAATTTTCTTAACATTCTCCCAGCGTGACTTTGATGGTGGTTTGGAGTAGTACCGGAAAGCGTCAAGAACAGGGGTGTCAAATCGATCCTCAAAGGCCCAGTGCAGCTGTTCATCCCAACCAAGCAGGAGCACACCAGACTGGGTGGAGGCTGACACCCCCTGAGACGGCACCAACATTTTATCTCTAACTTTGGTTCCGTCTTTATGCAATGCCGTTTCGCAACTTTGCTGTTTCGTCTCCGTCTGGACTGGGCCCTAACCATGGCGGTGTTGCACATCTACAAATATAGCATTTTCCCCGTAAATGAACCAGAATTAGTCTAGTTTAAGTGACCCAGACCAACATGTATGAATGTGAATATGTCCAGATTTCTTGACGCAAACTACGCACATAATGGCTTTATGGTTGTTATATTACCATTAGGACAAGTTCTCAGATTGAGATATATGATATATTGTGTTTTAGTCATTTTAGAACATATTTTTAGACCTCCCAATTCCACATTTTTCACAATTTTAATTTCAATCAATCAAATTTTATTTATAAAGCACTTTTGCTTTATAAATTAATTAACTAAAAACATGAACTAAAACGCAAAAATAATAAATACTAAACAAAAGCTAATCTAAAAAGGTGCAACTTGAGCCTACTTTTAAAAATATGAATGTTCTCTGCCGCCCTGAGCTCCTCCGGCAGACTGTTCCAGAGACGGGGGCCGTAGTGCTGGAAAGATGCCCCACCGTGAGTGTGTGTCCTGACTTTGGGGATGGTTAGGAGTCTGCTGCCGGAGGAGCGCAGGGGCCGGGAAGGTTCATAGGATAAAAGCAAATCTGAAAGATAAGAAGGCCCAAGACCATTAAGACATTTAAAAACCATTAAAAGAACCTTAAAATTGATCCTGAAACACACGGGGAGCCAAGGCAGCGATTTTAAAACCAGTGTAATGTGGTCCCGCCCCCTGGTCTTAGTCAGGACACGTGCTGCTGAGTTTGATATAAATCTCTATGCATAAAGTTTGCTCTTAGTCCACTGATGCTAGATTTTTTCCTTCATCTCTCTGCCTATTACATGAACTCATTACTGTGCCCCAATTCTATACTCTAATGGTATCGGCTGCTGCTGCTTCTATACTCATTAGCTTAACAAACAACAACAACAACAAGCAAGTGGATCAGCAGACTTCACATGGATTTAAAAGTCCTTGCTGATCCGTGTGTGTGTGTGACCATTAGGGGGCGCAACAGCTGGCTAGAGCTGGACTTTGACATCCTGAGAGACGACGGCAGTCTGTTTGATGGAAAGAAACAGAAAAATACATCATACAGACACATTGCGTATTCCCCTAGTGAATAAAAGTCTCTGCGGGGACCAAAAAACTCTAGGCGATTCAAGTCAGATTTTACAGACAGATTTATGGCTACATAAAGCTGGGATTCTTCAGCTTTATACCATCAACAATGGAACAATTAAAAAATCATTACAATAGTTCCTTGCTCTCAATTCTTAGTTTGGTTTGATCTTGACTTTTCACATGTCTGTAGTTTTGGCCTCTGTCACATCTTAAAGGTATGTAGGAAGATGTTCTACTTCCGGGTGAATCATCATGACTCTTGGTTCTCCTAATTGTCAATCATTCTGTTGGTTCACGCTCACCAAACATGACCAGAGTTTTTTTTTTTTTTATTGGAGAGACCGGTTCTTTCTTAAAATATGGGAAAACCTAGTACATACCTTTTTAAGATCAGATTTTTCAAAGAGAAAAGTGAAGAATAGAGAACTACCCTCACTTTGCCAATTAGAATAATAATCTCTGTTATTACTAGTTTCCAAACACTTTCAAATAAGATAAATATAGCATGTTGTGATCTGATTTGTCGTGAAACATTTTTCTTGTACGTTTCCTCTTTCAGTTTGGGACAAATGTATCCCAGCTGCATAATGGTGACACCAGACATTAGTCTATTAGATCTGCTGTCACAAATGCATGAAGGCACATTGCCAATCTATAATTTTCTAGCAGATACAGTATATGTCACAAAACATAACAAAAAGCACACACACACACACACAGAGACGATTACAATAACCCCCTGTTGGTGCAGTAATTACATCCTATTAGGTGGCTAGTTTTGACAGCGAATAACAATTTGTTTGGGGAAGAAAAGACAAAAAAAAATTAGCCAAATAATCACGATAAAAATGTATAATCAACAGGCAGCAGATCCGACTTCATAAATTCTAGTTTCTTTCGGCGGATTTGTAAATGCATTCAGAAAAAAAATAATGTATTGATTGGAAATTGACGAGGCAGTTCCCCTTGTGAATTAAACATTGTTGTCACCCCGCAGAGTAAGTGAATAATTGATGACGCTCCGTTCTCTTCAGTTGAACGGTGGTATGACAGCACCACAGACAGCGCACTGGCACCTTCACTAGACTAATGTGGGAGTCTGACACGCTGTGATTAATGACTCCATCTGCATAAATATCCGCGATCTTCGGACAGATTCCTTTGTGCGGCTCAATGGGAGTGGCACCAACATACGAGAATCACTGATAATAGGCCGCTTTATGTCTGTCTCGCTTGATTCCGGTTTTGTGATGTTCTGATTAAGACTGGCAGCGAGAAGAAATTGCGATGAGCAGACAAATTTACTTTATCGTGCAAAAAATATCAGCAGCTAAGTTGTGGGGCGCAGATATGGGTAGCGCACTAGATGGAGTTCGCCTTCAGATGGAGTCCTTGCATTATGAATTGGTTTTTATTTGAAAATCCAGTTCAGTCAGTGTCTAAATATGGGTTGGAAAATGTGAAGGTGACAGGGGCTCAGGTGGTGCACAGGCTGGGCTTTAGATACAAGGTTGTGTTCTTGAGGGAGTCACTTTGTGTGGGTTTTTAGGAGGTTCAAAGTGGCAGCCACATCTCCTTTATATGCCCCAGGGCTACTGTGACATCAGCAGGGTTCATGAGTGTTTGATTGTGGAGTAAATGTTCTTCCCTTTTGTATCCATTTGGAACTATTATCAGTTAACAAGGGATTTTGCCATTGTCTTTGCTGTATTATCTTTGAGACGAGCGTGAATATGCAGACCCAAACCAGGACTACTTCAACTATACTCTTCATCAGGGGTGCCCAAACTGTGGCCCAGGGGCTAAATTTGGCCTTACAGGGGTTCTGATTTGGTCTGCGACAAGGTCTGAAAGTTAGTTAGTAATATCAATGCAGACTAACTTTTTTACACAAAACACTTTCGGTTTGACCAAAAAAACGTCAAAAGTAAAACATTTTTAGACCTTTATCAATCACAGATGAAAACTAAAAAAGCATATAAAAAGTTTTTTATATGCATTGCTCACAGCTGAGGTATCTTTACTTAAATATGTAAGTCCCTACATCAAGAGTTTTGTCTATGTAACATTTTGTGAACAAATCAGACCACCATTCTGTCTTCCTCTTATAAGAAAACATCTTTTACATATTTGTGAGAAAAAGCCCTGTTAGTCACTATTTGACGTTTTGGGCTGAGAGCTGTGTGAGTGAGGGTGGTCCTCTCTGTCTCATTTTCTGTCTGAAAAAGTTGATCTATAGCTGAGTCCAAACATACTTGCATTTAAAAACTATAGTGATAGAATCAACCTGTTTTCAGGAACTATGGATTAAGTTCCATAATTACATCTTTTTGTGACTTCAAATGTACGTACCGTAGCTTTAAGGAGCCATCAGAAACAAAACATTGATTGATTTTTGCAGAACCTCATTATCATCTCGGTTGTTGCTTGAAGTTCCCTCTTCAGTATAATCCAGCCTTGAGGTAGCACACTTCGTTTCTGCCGCTCAGACTTGAAACAGCTCTGCGGCGTTTAAAAAAATCTCCCCAGACACGATCTCTCTCGCTCCATCTTTCACACCCCTCCCTTACACGGCCCTCTCGTCTGCGCGAGAACGGCCCGCTGAAGCTGGCAACATCGATCTAATAAAACTACTCTTCGGCATTCCAAGGGCTTGCAAAGGTGTTCACACAAACGTGCTCTTTAAAGAAGAAATATTATGCAAAGTCAACTTCTTTGAGCTTTAAATCCTGTTACAAAATGTTTCCCATCAAAAACAATTCAATTTATTTTTTGGAGGACTTTACAAAGTTGATTTGCCGACACAGATCAGAGAAAAGAGACCTCAAGTTGTATTTAGATCCATCCCCGCAGTAACTTCTGGCACAAACGTGTACTGTAACTCCGGCCCTTCCCCTTCTTCTCTGTCTGAAAGCTCCTGTCTCAGTCCTGTAATAGTATGATGTAAGTAAGTAATGTTTATTTATATGGTGCATTTTACAGACCAAGGTCACCCAAAGCGCTTTACAATGTTCAGAGTTCAGATTTTGTTCCAATCATTCCACACACAGTGATGACAGAAGCGAGTCGCCGAACACACTGGACCATTCACTCACTCATTTACATTCATACCTATTGTGCATGTTTTTACTGGTAGGGAAAACCGGAGCACCCGGAGGAAACATACGCAGACACGGGGAGAACATGCAAACTCCTCTCAGAAAGGCCTTGTTCCGACCGGAATGCGAACCCAGGACCTTCGTGCTGAGAAGCGAGAGTGCTAACCACTCAGCCACCGTGCCGCCCATGATGTCATTGTAACACTATGCTTTTAACACAAAAACATTGATCATACATTAATTTGGGTTCAAGTGATCTTACATTACAGTTGCATGGCTGTGTTTGCAGACGGTAATTTTCAAATCAGAAAAAAATCTCTAGCATTGGGAGTTACAAGCAGAAAGTATTTTTTTCACCCTGATGCTTGTTTCACCAATTTTCTTTTTCTACTTGAGATATTAATTCACATCATTCCACATTAATTATATTTTCAAAAGGCCAAGAATAATGCATGGTATTTATTCTGTAAAATCTCTCATTCACAATCACATCAGTAAATGGACCTTCGCATGAAGCAGACTCCTGAGTGGACAGTCTCCTAACACAATCTCTTTCTTCTCAATTGTGCGATCGATAACAGCCACACACACACAAATACACAGCTCCAAATCTCAATTACCTCCCCTGCCAATCCGCCAAATCGACCAAATGTTTGTTTTGCCAACGCGGAATGTTCGCGTGGGACCGGGCGCCACTCGAGAAACTGCAATAAGATCGGCAGTATTTATTGAGGTAGTATTTATTGAGGTACTTCACTGTGTTGTGCGCTGGGTCAATAGTGTGCGGTGTCACCAATTTGCACTGCACAGATATAAAGGAGCGAATGCCACAGGTTGATTAAAAAAAAAAAAAAAACAGTAGGGAAGATAGTGTCACTTTTGGATTACTTTTCCAGGTTTTATTTTGATATTCTTTTCATTGTCGCTTCATGTCTGTTCAGATGATTGCCTTTCCTGCCCTGATGTGTATTTAAACTCTGTGCTCTTCTCCCCTTATTGTTGATTCATTGTTTTTTCTGAGTTTTTGCGTGCTATTCCTTATATGTTTTTTAGCAGTCCTGCATTTTGGGTCCTTTTTCTGTTTTCTGTCAAGTGGTGAAACAACAGAGGAAGGACCCAAAATGCAGGACTGCCAAAAATATAATGATTTCATACACAAAAACTCTGAAATAACTCAAATCAAGGGTATACAGAAGTCCAAACTCGGATCAAGAACAAGAAGGGGGACAGGCAGGCAACTCAACAGACATGAAGTAACACTGAAAAGAACCAATGTCAAAATAATTGGCATGTGACTTGAGCAAAGAGCAAAAATGTGTATCTATTACGTCTTGATTTGGGGATATTTGACATTACATTAAAATGATTGGTTTAAGGAACAATACTTTAAACATAAAGCTGATACTTCTCATTCAAAACACACAAAAATAACAACGTAACAAACCCCATAATTGGCTCTATCTCTAGTTTCCACAAGCGTGTGTTTGGATCAGCTTTTTACAGACAGAAGAAGTCAAAGAGAGGACCACCCTCACTCAGCCAATCAGCTCTCAGTCCAGGCTGTGGGACATTCCGGGCAAAATTAAAACATTTTGATGGACAAAAGCTAATCTAATTTACATCAGAAGGTGTTTTATCTACTTTAGATTAAGAACATTGTATTTATCTATTCATGTAATAAATTAATAATATATTGTATGTGTTCATTTATTTACTTCAGTGAGAGTGTGTATTTTTCTTTGTTTGAAAAAACCAAACAAAATTATTGATAGGAGAAAAAAAGTTGTGCCCAATTCCAAAGTTTAGATTCCTATAAAGTGCTATTTTTAAAAAAGTGTTTTACTTGAAAAGGCTTGTTTATTCACTGACCTCCATCTCGTACAAACTTCTGTAATTGTAAATCACTTTGATGGTCTAAAAAATACCCATACATTACATCTTCTCTCCAACCAAACACATTCAGTTATTTCCTCTTCAGCTCGCTCTGACCTTTTCACAAATGTTGGCAACAAATGTAAATAAAAAACACAATTATAAAAAAAACAAAAAAAAAACACCCAGCTTCTTTCACGGCTCTTTAATCGCCCTGTGCATTCTGTATACTCCGATCGTAGATACAGTATGTGTTGACATTTCGAGCCTATTTAAAAGTCAATGGCTTTTCTTGTATCATCAAAGGCGGAGTCTGAGTGCAGTGGGCAGATAGCGGATTTATCACTGAGAATCCTTCACTGGGCACCGCACATAGACACATCTCTGCACAACTCTGCACAATAAGACAAATGCCAACACTTAATTTACATGATACAGATCTTTCTCTTGCCGTTTGGATGCAGCAGGGCTATTCAAAATCATGTTTAAGCTCAGTGTAACGAGAGAGACAAAAACACGGTTTGCAACTTGCTTTGTTGATTATCTTCAAAACATGGGAAAGATTGTGACTGAGTGAAAACTGTTGGGAGGGTTTATTTTTTAAGAATGGTACAAAGTAAGTTATTCAATATGTATTTTCATTTTGTTTATTATTGTCTTTTCATTCATTCATTTTTATTTATTTTTCATTTGTTTTATTTTATTTTTTGACACGATGGGAGCATAGTGGTTGCCTGGTCGTACCACACCATAGTACAAATTACATTTCATACTAAGGTCTGGAGGTGCTCCATTGAGCTCCGTTAACAGGTGGGAGGGGTTAACTCCTTTGGCAGATTGAAACGATTGGATCTGAGTATGTAATGCGCCCGAGTCTGTCGTTAGCATTTAGCCTAGCTTTAGCCATCTCCTTTGCCGCTAACGGAGCCCGTGGGGTGTAGCGCCACATTTTTTTCCAGTGATAACATTTGCTAAACATTACTCTTGATCCGGCTTCAATTTCTTGATAGAACCAGACCAGATTACTTTACTATCGCATTCTTCGCCATTGCCAAACTACAACCTTCCCGTTCGGCGCAAACTCTTGACATCACCCACAACTAACTACAACACTCTCCTTCCGCGCTCTCTGAATGGTCGGTCGAAATTCAACCGATTGTAATCGCTAACACAGGGACCAGACCCAGACGTTACATGCAGTGATGATTGAGCAGCGTGTACAGATGGCTAAAGCCAGGCTAGCATAGTGGGAGAAAATAAAGAAAAATGTGTCTCCTTATCTGTATGTATTATATGGGAAAAAGTGTGAACTAACTAAGATGACACATTAAAGTAATAATACAAAAAATATGAAATCAAATATACAGCTTTCAAACGGAATTGAAAAAAGTGTAAAATTAGCCTCTTGTTGATGATTACTAAAACGCTTCACTTTGGCAAAACTTTTAGCAGAAACTTGCGATCTAATGTTATTGCTTAGTTTTTCCTTCCTTAGATCTATCCTAATTTCTTCACATTTACAAACAGACTTAGCTGCTCTCCTTACTAAAACAACCGTCACTGACTTTTCTTAGCTGCTTTTATCTACCACTGCAGGGCTGGCATTAAATCTTAGCTTTTATTGCAACATTAACAAAAGCAAAAAAACCACAGCCAACCATTAAAGCAGTGGTCTTATTGAGGGACGAGGTTTTATTGGTCTGTTTGGTAATTCTCCTCGAGCTTTTTGTTTTTACCATTTTACGAACAACTTTAAAGTGTATTGATTGGCCATTCAAAGTTCATTAAAAGAACGGTAATTATATTTTATTAGATTATTGGGTTAGCTGTTTGTATTGTGTTAAAGCAACAGTAGGCTGATGTCACTTCCTGGAGGTGGTCAGTCGTCATGGAAACTTAAAGCTGGGGTATCTAACTCTCAAACCACAAAACAATGCAACTATGTAATCAAATCTATGTAACCAGTATTTTACGTGCATGTATTTTCGCACTCTTTCACATCTTTCAATTAAATAATTCAGACAGAAAAGTGAAAAACCCATAGTGTGTCCTCATGACGATCTCTAAGTCTATTTTTTTCAGCTAAAAAGTTTAACAAACATGTGCTACACAACTCTGCAGGGCACTATCAACTTGTTCAAACAGAGATATTGTTGCTCTTGAATTGTCCACTCACCATAACAAAAACACATATGCTATTCATGAGTTTCCGCTACTTGTTTGAAGCAACATTTTGAGGACCATTTCCCGATTCAATATACATTTAAATTGTCTATCGCAATGGAAAAAGACCTATTCTGAAAAATATTGTGTTGCCAGGGTTCACTCTGCCAATTGTCCAGAGATTTGTCCCGATGCATAACTTTAATGCTGTGATGTGCAGTGATCTATGCTATCACTCATTTATGAAGACCCTGCCTTTCGCCAGGAAAGTTTAATTAAAGTTGGGGTACCTAACTTTCATACCACAATGACAGAACTACAATACAATCCATGTAACTCCGGTCTCTGAAACTCACTACTTTATGTATTTTTGCTCAAATATTTAGATCAGCATTTTCCGCCAGATAAGTAACAACGATAGGACCACTTTCTGATAACTACAGTATTTATTAACTACTATGTTATTGTATTGACTATGGTGCACAGCAACAGCAAGAAGGTTCCTGGCCTGTCTGCGTGGAGTTTGAATGTTCTCCCCGTGTCTGCTCTGGTTTCCTCCGGGTGCTCCTGTTTCCCCTGTACAACTACAAAATATGTACAATAGTTCAGGGTGAATGAGTGTGTGTTTGTGAGTGCAAATGTGGATCAATTAACGGATGAAAATTATCCCGAGGTGTGTTCATTAATATGCACTGCCCCAACAATAATAATAACAAAATAATAAAACATCTATAGAAAAACTAACCCCAAACCAGAAGCTATTAAACTACACATAAAACCAGTGTATATATATGTTCACCTCTTATCTGCATTGCTGTTCCCCCGTCAGTCCTCGCCATGATTGAGCGTTACGTATAAAGCCAATTCATTTACAGCGCCGCGATTGGATTGTCCTTGCCTCGACATTCGTAACACATTGGCGTTTGATGCTTTGCCAGCGCCAATTAACTTTGATAACTCCAGCGCCTGGTTTAATGTAGTGCTCCTGAATTGGTTTGACAAAAGGGCCACAGATAAGAGTTTGTGTGATTTTTGAAGAGCCTCCTGTTGAATTATGGTCAGAGGAGTTCAGCCACACGCATAATGGAAACGTCAATAGATACAACAATGAATGAGATAACAGTTCCACTTGTTATATGTTTTGTGCTTTTGGGTGTGAAGCTGTACATCTTGGTTTTCCAGTGCTTTTCTGGGTTTTCTCTTCCAGTTCATAGAGCCTATAGTTTAAGATGATGGTGGAAGGAAGCTGAAAAAAATGTCTGAAAAGTCTGATTTATTGTCTTAGTTTGGAGCTTTCTCTGTAACCCCTGGGCATATCCATATAAAACAAAATTACACTCAATTCAATGTATAGCCCTAAATCACAACAGTAGTGATGTCGGAGTTGTCGATTCGCCGACACAGATCAGAGAATCAAACCGTCCAAAGACAGGAAATTAGAACAAACACTCACAGAATGAACCATTGACCGATAGGGAGCGGGATGACCAATGTCCATGTCCAGGATCATCCCCACTGTCCTGCCTCAGTAAAAAACCCAGTGGGAAAAAATGAGAAACTTTGGAGGTCCACAAAGAGAGAGGGATCCAGGACTCATGCAATCACAAATTGTCATCGTGTTCCATACCTTCTTTGTCAGTATTATGTACTATGATTAGTACTATGATCATGTTATTTTCTCATAAAGGTGTCTGGAGTAGGGATTCTCACATCTATACCTACAGATCGGAGGAGAGGCCTGCATAGCCTAATGTGATAGAGAGAAAGAATCTCGCACACATTTCTACATGCCAACATCACGCATAAGAATAGTTTGTCAGGTTTGTGAATGCAATTACTATCAAATATAATTTTCGTAAAACATTTAATCTTTCAACATTTCTTTCAAAAATGGATTATTGCACAGAAAGTTGACATGCGCTCTTTCGACTGAAATAGAAGAGTCAAAAGTCTGCATGTAAAGAATTATTCAAAAGCCTTGACAAAATTAACAAAAGAGAAGAGAGTCATACACACAAAGAACTGCTTTAAACATGGATTTGAACTTTGTCAGTAGGGCTGGGCGATACAAACGGTATAAGTGGTATGCGATACAAATTTGGCCCACGGTAGAGATTTTTGTTATACCGGCATATTGCATTAGCACAGCAGCATTAGCAGCATTAGCCCAGATCACATCCATGAGCGTCAGCGTGGCCTGCAGCGTGGCAGAAGTTTGATGAAGTTAGCGTCAGATTCGGACTTCTGCGGTCAATAGCTCACGAAAGCTACATTGTTAAACTAAAGTAATCGTGCCAAAATGATCACATTTACATCGATTGTTCAAATCCTATGCGCTGTTTTAATGCAGAGAAATTCCTCTCTCTCTCTCTCTCTCTCTCTCTCTCTCTCTCTCTCTCTCTCTCTCTCTATTAAATAGATATATATATTAAATAGATATTAGATTCTAATATATAAATAAGTAAAAATCTAGACTATTTTATGCAAGAACTTGCAAGACCTATTGAAATTCACACACCAAATTATATCGCAATATATACCATCGAAACATTGGACCTGTTGAATTTTCAGAGATACAAGTCTGCAGAATATATCTGAATTGTATCAAATGTATAAAAATATATACAGTTATTGCGGGTTTACTGTTTTATAACTACTTTCACAAAAATGATCCTGGAGTCATTAAAGCATGCGGACTCCTGCAGACGTTCTCTGATATCGCTACACACAGATAATTTGCATAACTCTTTTCTCTTGGTTTTGATGTTCAATTTAACGAAACATGTTCTCAAAGTAGAGTATTATCTTTCTTCAGCAGCTGTTTTGTGAGCACTGTGTTGGTGACTGCTCTGAAATATTGTGTCTTATACTTCCCGACAACATAGCCTCAGATAAACTAGAAAGCCAATAGAAGAAAGGGTTGTCTTTTTCTTATGTGCTGTACTCTTTCCTCCTCACAGGCTGCCAGAAGCTCTATCGTCTCGTCTGATTGGTCACGCCATCCATCGATCAATCCAACTTCCTTCCAGCGGGAGGCGACATGGGGGCAGCGAGTGGGACTAAGGTCTTGCTCCTGGTTGTGCTGGTGGGATGGGAGACGTCGTGGAGCCTAAACTGGAACCCCATCCCTCGAAAGACCATCCGATACCAAGGTGAGTGTTTATGGTCAGTAACATTTTAGTTACAACACACTGCAGTCCTCTTGTCAGAAAGCAAGACTTGAAAGGGACGTTGTCACGATGCAAAAAAAAAAAGTCGATACCAATTTGATACCATTGTTATTATTTAGAAAAGCAGTGTTTTTGCCCATAAAGTGTGATTTCTAAGACAGAATATGGGTTTTAGAAAGCTTAGTAGTAAAAAAACATACCAAAACATCTATTTAAGTGTATGGAATATAAACAAAATAAAATAAATGTGCACTTTATTGCCCCATAGGGAAATTTGTCCTCTGCATTTGACCCATCCTGATGCCACTAAGGCTTACGTCAGGAGCAGTGGTCGCCGTAGTAACAGTTCCCGGGAACCCATCTCCAGATCACCAGAGCTGGAGGATTTTAACATGTTCTATTACTTTTTAGACTCATTTTTTGAGTTTTTTTAGACTTATTTATTGCATAAGTATTCTTAGACTTTCTTGTTGTGCAAGTATCCTCCCTAACGCTGTCCTCCCCTCGGTGATGAGCCAGGATACGCAGCGTCACACATAAAAAATAAGAATCCATCTTATTCAACACATCGCGTAACAAAGTCCAGCACGTATTTCACTGTTGGTGTAATCTGCGAGACTCATTACAATCAGAGACTTGGACGGAAACTGTGCGTCTGCGTTTCGTCCTGAGTGATGAAGATGATGACGGAGTAAATCAGGGGTAACTGCTCAAATTAGTATCAAGTATTGATGAATATCCGTCAATACTTTCTCTCAATACAATCAAAACTTTTGTCAATCCTACATGAAAGAAATATAATTTTACACTTTGGGCTGAGAGCTGATTATCTGAAAGCTGATTGGATGAGAGTCGGCATGAAAGCTGATTGGCCTCGTTTTCACTTTTTTGTCTGAATAAGTTAATTTCAAGATGTAACAGAGGCCAACAATGCCTCTGAACGTGTTTTGAGAAGAATTGATTTTATTACATGATTTGTGGATTCATAGTTAGGTACCCCGGCGTTAAGAAATTATTTCTAATCATGAGGTGACGGTAGCCCAACTCAAGACTTTCACCATCGACTCCCTCTGTCTGCTGTCGTTGTGTCCTTGGCAAGACACTTAACCTCTGGGACCAGGTGCCACAGTGGGGCGGCTGCGGCTGTAAAGTGCCAAAGCTGTTGTGCCCTTAGGCAAGACACCTCACCCCCATTGCCTAGAATGAGTCTGGTGTGTTATCAGACCGATGGCACATACTTGTTGCCTCGCTTCTGTCAGTGTGCCCCAGGGCAGCTGTGGCTACAGTAGTAGTTTATCACCACCATGTATGGAATGAATAATGACATGTAAAGCGTCTTTGAGTGTCCAAAATAAAAGCGCTATATAAAACTGATGCATTATTATTATTATTAAGTAATAATGCTCTTAAATATGAGACCACAATGTGTCCATGAAGATGTTATTACCTTTCCTATACAGTGTGGCCGTGGACTTACCTTGATCTTGCATTTCTCATCTCTCATGCATTTATAGGTTGGTGTTTGATGCGCTTATTGCCGAAAATCTACATCATACACGGAAAACGATACTATACTCAGAATACTTACACTAGTGAAGTACATTACAAGCCTGTTCACAGATAAATCCATCCCATAATGTTGTGAAACATGCCACTCTTTCGTGTTTTTTGGGTCGGCTTGAAACAATAATCAAAACTTACACAGAAAGTACATTCTTTTTACAACCGCGTGACCCCAGCGTAACTTCAGCTGTGAGAAGGACCTAAGGGCAAAGTGGAGAGTTTCTAGTGAAAGGCAGACTCTGTTTACAGGTGAAAGAAGCGGCTCACACATTATGTAACACACATTTTCACATATCTGCTATTCAATACAAGACAACTTTTTAGGACATCTCGTTCCCTGAGATCAAAAGTAAATATGTTTTTTTACAAAAGGTCATGCTTTGCCATATCAAGGCAAGCTAAAAAGAAGTTTTTTGAGTTTTAAAAGGTGATTTTGTGTTGAAGGCTACATTACGTTTGTCTCCACTGAAAATGTAGAATTAAAATCAATTATTCTGACAGAGATGTAGGTGAGGAAGCCGACAAGGTCTGAATAAAAGGTATTTTTGAGACATGTCTTACATTCAGTGATGGAATAAATGTGTACTTTTGCCATATCATGGGACATTCTGATAAACTGAAAGCTGAGTGTGTCAATAACAGAAGTAAATTCACTTTTGAACAACATTTAAATTAAAGGAGCAATATGTAAAAATCTGGCCTCTCCCTGACTCAGGTTGCCAGATATGCAGACGAATCCAGCTGGGCCCATAATAACTGAATAGACACGAGTTTAGTCAACAACAAATCTATAACCAACACCTTTTTCACAAAGGCCCCGATAGATTTTCCCCATTTTATTTCTTGTTTTGTCATAAAAGATTTGAGAATCATAACGTTTTTAGAATGAGGCCTGATTTATTACTTTACCAGTGAGATTAGCTTGACGCAGTGAGATCTGGCAACCCGGATCACGGACTTACTGAATGGTAAAACAGTGGAGGGCGGGACACCAAAATGAAAACAATAATAATAAAGATTTAGGGGCTGTAAAACTCATTTTGAATTTTGAATATTTCGGCAGAACTACTGTTTTCAGTTAAAGAAATATTGGAAAGAAGCAAAGTTTATTAATGCCTTTTGACAGATTAGGGCCTTTTAATGATGACTTGACATGAAAATCTTACATATCGCTACTTTAAGTATAACCTGCAAATTGTACTATTTTGAACAAAACACTATTGCGCTCTAAAGTGAACTTACCTGTTGGGGTCTGCTACGTTGCTTGGCTTGGATTTCCCCAGAATATGATATTGGTCGACTAAAATTACTTTTTTTTAAACCTGAGTTCTTGCATTGGGTTGGCTCTCCTCTCCACAGAAATGACCCATAACTCCTACTTCCACTGATGTCACTCGATTGGCTGCGATGTTTTTTGTCATACTGAGGAAGATGGACCCAGGCAAAAAGTGCACCTTTAGAGTTAGCTAAGTACATTTGTAAAGCCTTGACTCAAAATCACGGATAGTTCTCACATTACAGACTGATAGAAGATACAGAACCTTCCTAAATCCTTGAATAGAAGATTAGAAATGTTTGATAAATGTGTATATATCACAAATACAAAAAAAATGCTTAAAAGTCTCTGGTTCCTATGCCAATGGGTCAAAACCACATCCCTTTGTCCTGAGACCATATTCTGCTCACTAGTCCTGACATGACCAAAGTGCAACACGTTCCTTTCATCAAATCACAGTTGTACAGTTTGGCAAATATTGAAAAACAGAACAGTGGGAGTATAAAATATGTCCAGGCTGTTTCTTTGACCGCTCGTTCTGTCAATAAAGCATTACAGATCGTTCTCAGCCCGAAGTGAATCGATTGAAACTGCTCCCCTCCTGACCCGACAGCTGTACCGACGGACCTCCACAGACTCTCTCTGTTTCTGCGAATATTCCTCTGCTACTGATACTTGCGGATAACAACATATCTGCTTCCTTTCCTGCTTTATTATTCTGAAATCAACACCAAGCCAATGACTGTGAAATTCTGTATGATTTATTGGCTTCGCGACATTGAGCCAAAACTCGAGAAGGAAGTTGTTTTTCATCTGTTATCAAATACTTCCGAAAATTGCATTTGGTCAGATTTTCATCCACCACGCCTGTCTATATACTTCCAAAATATAAAGATGAAGTCACTCTGTGTGCTTACTATTACTCCTGCATTACTAAAATGTGAGTAAATTTGAGGTTTTCACTGTGAGAGGTTACTTCCACGGATCAGACCTTTTTCCACTGGGTTAGAAAAGTTCAATGCCAAATAATTTAATATTATAACATTCTCAGCCAAATCTCCATCAGTATAAAATTATGTGAAAAGTTTCCAAGGCGCCGCACACACTGAACACTGCACTGACTGTATATTTCAATGAAAGAAAGTAATTCATTTTACTGACACAGGCTCCGCTACTATGTGAGTCTTTCGTGGTCATGTGAATAGACCGCATTCAGAAAAGTCCATATTCTTCCCAAAATATGCCATATATTAAAGCTGAGGTACCTATTTTTGCCATAAATAATACATGTTGTGTCAAACCCTAACCCAATAGAAAAAGGAAAGTAAGGTGTTGTGGACAAATACTGTTTTCTTCTTGTTGGAAAACATAATTTACAGACTTAAAGGTATATAGGAGGAGGTTCTACTTTCGGGTAGATCATCAAGACTGTTGGTCCTCCCAATTGTCAATCATTCTGTTGACACGTGCTCATCAAGTAAGACCAGAGAGTTATGTTAAAAAAGTGGAGAGGGCGGTTCTTTCCTAAAATTTGGGATAATCGTCCTATATACCTAGAGCTGTGAGTCACTATTTGAGGCTTTGGGCTGAGAGCTGATTGGCTGAGCAAGGGTGGACCTCTCTGTTTCACTTTTTTGTCCTAAAAAACAGACCTAAAGATGTGACTGAGGCTCTTTAACTGCCATTGACGTATTTGTCTGAGACTGGTGATTTCGACTGGGGATCACAGGAGAACAAAACTATCTAGAAACCAACATATTTTTGCTGATGAAAGTAGACAGTCCAGTCTTTCAGAATCTGGTTTCATATTTTACATAGTCACTCACAGCACACAATATTCTGTGGGTCTTAAAAGTCTGAAATCATCAAGAATGGCTGGCAGTCAGTGAGTTGATATACAGTACATGCTTATTAAAATTTGTGACAGACTAACCCACAAAACTGTTTAAGGCGATAATTAGAAGGATCGTATGACTGTTACAATTGCCGTGCTTTGAAAGTTTGGCACCCCAGCTTTAAGTTACTATTTTCTTTACGACTAAAACAAAACAACCCACAATCTAATCCATGCTCATGTGTATTTGCCCTTCTATCCCTGCCCTCCTCTGCATACCTGGGCACTGCACGATAGCACTGTACTGTAGACCTATACAGTCGAAGAGAGTTTTAAATCCTTTCAAAACGAAAGTCTGTCTCGCTCCTGGAGGATTAGAAAAAATACTATAGTATAAAGAGTGAGAGAAAGGTGTATTTTCCCACCTCTCTATGGCACCTATCCCCCGCTTTGAAGCCACGTCCCCCCCCCCCTCTCAAGCCCTCCACCCTCCCCGTCTTTGCTTTGTGCATAGCGCCTCATCATACTCTGAAATGTCCAGGTTTTTTTTTCACAAAGGGTCTCAGGTTTCGGCGCGCTCCGGAGGATATTTCTAAAGCCGTTTTTCTCATGAAACTATCACGAAATCCACCCTCCCCCTCTTTTCTCTGCCATGACTGCTTTATACACCCCCCCCCCCCCCCCCCCCCCCCCCCAGGGCACGATAACCTCATCTCTCTATTGCTGAGGGCCAGGCTGCAGGTTTCATACGTGAGGGCTGGTGTAAGTGAAGAAATGCATGCACTAACAACAACAGATGATAGAGCCGAGCCAGAAAGACACGCTGCCAGTTGGTGGAGAGAAAGAGAAAGAGATTTGCATGAAAAAAAAAAAAAAAAGTAGTGATTAAGATGTGGGGAAGGGGCAGGCGAGGATAGGCTTATAAGGGTGCAGCAAGGGAAATGATATGCCAAAAAGTGACTCCAGAATCAGTCCCGGGACTCGGAGGTGGAATAAATGAGATACTAGCAGCAGTGTATTTTACTATGAGTGTATATTAGAGGTAAGGGGAACAGGATGGGCGATAGTGAAAGCCAAATTAAGGGTTAAATCAGGGGGAAATAAACAAGCTGGAATAATAGATGGAAAATTGCATGATATGAGAAAAACTTTTAACTGTTTGAGCCTGTGCTGTCTTTGTGTGTGTGTGTGTGTGTGTGTATTTTTGTTTTGTCTGTCTGTGGTAGTGTCATGTATTGTATTACCACATTTACAGTTGTGTGTTTTTGGATTCTACTGCATGGTTACTTTTATAGCAGTGTGTTGTGTGGCGTGTGTGATGAGTGTTGGAATCAAATAAGCATTTTCTTCAGTGCATGTTAATGAGCACACCTCTGCGGATTTTAGCCTTGGAAGAATTTGAATCTGTCGTCCCACAGTCGCACTCACATCCAACCCCTTTTTTTATACCATATACTTGTTATTCCATCCATCCATCTTCTTCCCCTTATCTATTTCTGGGTTCGGGGGAGTGGCAGTTAGAGGTTGCAGGTGGTGAGCCCACAGGAGGATGGCTGCTATATCGATGATGTCACAGCCTTGGTTTTTTCAGTAGGGGCTTCAGGCAAAGTGGGGTTAAGTGTCTTGCCCAAGGACACAATGACAGCAGACATCAGTGGGAGTCCTTCAGGCTCAAAGGCCGAAGCACTACCAACTGAGCCACTGTCGCCCCAGTCTGTATACCAGTTGTTTGTCTATTACATTGATATATGTGAAGATATATACATAATCAATAGACTTAGCGCTTTACAATTATAAAATGAATTTAAATATATTCCCGGGTCTGATTTGTTCACAAAATCTACTTCTAACAGGCTATAAGTTTTGTAAATAAAAAAGTTAGCCACTCCAGCTTTTAAATGAGATTATTTTGAAGTTAGAACACAAGCAATGATTGGGCAAAGCTTCAGTCACATTATATTTCTAATCTCCATATAACAACACACCAACTCCATTATCCACACTCTAACTTTACACTTTTGTGAGTAAAACATAATGACCAAATGGAAATGATATCGTTCTGCTGTAGTCAGCCAAATTACAACCTCATCCCCAAAGTGAATTTTTTGACTTTCTTCAAACCTAACCACCACGGCTAATGACTTCCTGTGACTCCACATATATATATATTCCCTTCACACACTAAGGATAATTTAAGGCTGCAAATCTTAATTACGCTCATCTTGGCACAAATTAGTATTCCGACACCGCCTCTCGAAACGGTATGGGGGTTCTCACATTGCGTGTCCGAAACATCTCTCGAATGGCTCCCGTCAGATAATGTTCCTTTGCGGTGTGGCACTTGGGAACAGGAAGAAATCTCCACACAAATTGATTAGCGTTGCAAACAAGTGCACTGACAGCATCCAACTCACGTTCGTAGGTAGCAAGGGGAGGGCGAAGAGGGGGGGGACAAGAGTTTCAGGCCCGTTCTGCGGTTAAATGACTTTTATGGATGACTTGTTGAGAAGATGGGAAAACAAAGCTGCTGAAAAGTCCAAATAGGAAAGACGAGAGAGAGAGAGAGAGGGGGGGGGGGGGGGGGGGGGGGAGAAGAGAGTAGTAAAAATAAGGAACAGAGTGTGCGCTGCCTTAAAAGGACAGACAGCCACGGTACACAGAAGATCCACGCTTGAGTCGAAGCGTTTTGAACCAAGGCCACCGTCTCTGCAGAAAGTCAGCAGAGAGAACATGCAAAATGCTTTATGATTGCGAGAGCACACAAGTAGAGACGTGTGAGCAAATGTAATTCTTTTCCATCTATTCACTGCCATTTTCAAAACTGAAAAAAATGTTTATGAACCTTGGTGGCCTTGTAAAGTCCTCCAAGACGACTGCTGTTAGAAACATACAAAGAATTGAATTGACTTGGATATTTCTTTGTTAGGCTTTTGTGTTACAGCAAAGGGAAAATTGTAAGTCAGCCCTGACTTTGAAATCATTCCGTTAAGTGCTAAAGTAGTTTAACTTGTGTGCTTTTAGGCCTGTCACAAAAAATACTACATCAACTCATAACCAGTGGGGGCGGGTCCCGGCTCAAAAGTGGCCAAAATGATGTGCGCTGACATGCTGCATCACCACCCGGGCCGATGGGGGTGAACCCGGAATAAGAATTAGCCAATGCTAACGTATAGCATCTTCTTACCTCGCAAAAACGTCTTTACAGGATGGTCCAACAGTTGGCTCTTGGCCCAAAGCTCCGTTCCACATGTGTGTCAATGCTGAGGGGGGTGAATTTATTTGGACCAGTCTAGTTTACTCGCTGTGAATTTTTTAAGTCACTCGTTTAAATGAATGGGGCTCGTGCAGCTGACGCATGCGCAGATGCGTTTTCTCACATTTTCCAGCCCCCGCGGCCATTTTGAGTCACTCCATGAAATCCTAATTTTTGGCCCATTAGTTAGAACGGCGGAGATACCCACTTTTTAGGGTTAAATGTTTATTGTCTGTATTTTATTCTTCCTTTCATTCATTCATTCTGGCATTCATTTTGGCTCTTGAGTGTTAAGTCACCTTTACGGCTTAATATGATTTAAATCTACTGTTTATTTTCTCAGCGTAGGACTTTAAAGCTGGGGTACCTAACTTTCAAACAGCAAAAGAAGAAGGAACTGTTGTTTCTGTGAGCACTGGTTCTCCTCAGGGATGTATTTTGAGTCCTTTGCTTTTTACTTTGTACACTCACGATTGTGTGTCCTCCTCTGACTCAAACTTGATCATTAAATATGCTGATGACACCACCATCATCGGTCTCATCAGTGACAATGATGAATCCTCTTATAGAGCAGAGATACAAAATGTGGTTCAATGGAGTCAAACTAACAACCTCCAGTTGAACGCTCATTTGCCTGTCGTAATCGACAACTCCCAAGTACAGATCGTAGAGGAGTGCAAGTTTCTGGGTCTAACTCTGTCTAACCTGAAATGGGTTAAAAATACTGACCGAGTCGTTAAGAAAGCTCGTCAGCGTCTCTACTTTCTGCGTAAACTTAGAGAATTTACCACTAACTCTAAGATTCTGCTTAACTTTTATCGCTGCACCATTGAGAGTTTACTTGTTGGTTCTGTGTCTGTGTGGTTTGGAAACATCACAGATAAAGAAAAGAGAGCTTTAAACAAGGTGCTCCGCTCTGCAAAGAGGACCGTGGGCTGTGAGCTTCCTGTTCTGGAGGTTCTTTACAAATCCAGACTTTTAAACAAAGCTCTTAGGATTGTTAATGACTCTTCTGGCCACCCTGGAAAAGCCATGTTCCAGCTTCTTCCCTCTGGCAGAAGATATCGCTCTCTGAGATAAAGGACATCTCGTTACGCTAACAGTTTTTATCCACAGGCTGTTTTCAGTGTGAACAGAGCACTTTAATGATTTGCGCTTGTTTTGAAACTGTTTTAATCGATCGATTTCACAGTGACATTTGTTTACTGTTTTATTTGTTTTATTTTTGTCTTTTAATGTTGTTTTATGTCTGTATTTGTCTGTGCACACTGGAGACTTTTGCTAATGTATTCCAATGTGGGGTTTTTTTTACTGCAAATGGCAAATAAACTGAATCTGAATCTGAATCTGTGTAATAAAATCTATGTTCCTGACAGTGTTAAAAGTATTTGCTTCTATAATGTTGTCATCTGAAACCGCAGCAGCACAGAGATAAAGAAAACCCAATGAAAACACGCTCAGGCCACAGAGTTCACAGATGCATTATCTGCATTATATATTTCCACGCATCACAAAAGCATTTCTCTGTAGAACTGCCTCATGTGTGTAGACGATGACAAAGATACACAACCGCTGTGAACCTTAAATGAAAATGCCAGGGCACGTTTTAGAGGCTGAGAGAGAGTGTGAGGCTGATGGTTTAATCCCCTTTTGTTTGGAGTGTGAGTAATGCTGAGGCAGGCAGGCGCTTTGGGAGATTGGGAGAGTCGGGCTACACCAGGGCTACACCAGGGCTACACCAGGGCTACACCAGGCTAAAGACAGGGCTACACCAGGCCAAAGACAGGGGAAGATGGCTGCAGCGATAAAGATAGCCCCCCACCCAACAATTACAGCAGGCACTCACATCCTTTTCCTGGACTCTGTGTTTGTTTATCTGAGGCTAATCGAGGTCAAAATGGCCGACGTTTGTTTTCACTGGAGAGTTGCTTATTGGCGTACGAGAAATCGCATTGTGGTATGTATTTTGTTTGTTTTCAAGTAAATGCACAAATGAACTGCAGTCGGATTTTAGAGTCTGGTCATATGTTGTGGCCAGTGCATATTGTTACAACACTTAGAGTTCCCTCTGTACAAAAAATAAAATTATTTGACAAAGTTATTGCTTTATTTTGACGTGAATTGCAAGTCACATGCATGGACTGAACTAAAACTGGAAAAAATATAAGAAAGTATCAGTTTGCAATAACAAGCCTAAGTATTATTATTGTTTGCATCCTGTACTCTGTTTAAAATAAAAAAAAAATAATAATGCAGTTGTTTCCTCAATTAGCTTTAAAATTAGTTATGACATGGTCGCTCATATAAACCACATTCTATCATTGTATGCAAGTTAAGGGTATATAGGAGGATATTCCCAAATTTTAGGGTTAAGGAACCGCCTTTTTTTGAACAAAACTCTCTGGTCTTATTTGACGAGCACGTATCACCAGAATGATTGACACTTAGGGGAACCAATAGTCAGAATCAGAATCAGAATCAGAATCATTTTTATTGCCAACGTAAGTAACGGGAGGTCACAGACTTGGAAATTGCTTTGGCTCAGTGCAACAGTCAAAAAGAGATAATAAAAATAAGAATAAAAAACACTTCTAAAGAATAAATTTAAATTTAAAATAGAGTTACAGTTACTATTTACAATAGTCTTGATGATCCAACCAGAAGTAGAAAATCCTCCTATATACCTTTTAAGATTATAAATTCATTGGAAATTTCAAGAACCCCCTGCATTCTTTTTGGCGCTGCTCAAAAGCATTCATTCTTACTGGGTTGGCTCTTCTTTCCGCAGAGGTGACCTGTAAGTGGCTTGTATTCAGTGGAGATGGAAAATGTAATGGAACATTCCAGACAAAACAACATTTAGACCCACACAAGATGTAAAAAGTGGGAAGGAACGACGTGTACTGTTTTAAAATCAAGCCAGCCATTTTTTGACCAATTTTTCTGGCAGCGTCGGCATTATCAAAGCTTTTAGCCTGGATTCACGACCCTAAAGTACAAATCAATAAAACTAAAGAAATTCTATTTACAGTGTTAAGATTGCTGGGCAGTTACAAAAATATGTATACAGCTACGCCGCATACACATTTTTCATTCAATTTCTGCCCCTGATAAGGAATAACATACAGTTCAAGATCAATACCCAGCACTGGCTTTCATTTTAGCAGCTTTACTTTAACTCCACGCTCCATTTCATCTCCAGATTTCACTGCCCGCTTTTAGGGCTCAGTTGTATCTTCTTATGTGAGCCATTACTTTGACTTTTTATGAGTCTGAATTTTAGGACTAATTTAATTTTCCAGGCAATCACAGAAGCGTTTATCACAGTGCAACCAACAGAAAAGACCTATTACTTTATTTGCATCTCCTGAATGCCATGAATTATTTATGGCTGCCTGACTACAATGGGAAACCGTGATACGTGTGTGCAAAGCTTAGCGGGGAATGGATGCCAGTTTAGCGACAGTGACAAGATAATATTTGTCTTTAAGATGCCGAGGAGAGGCTCTTTCAGATGTTTATTTACATTCATATTGTGGGCGTGTCATACAGACCTATTCACTTTTATTATCATCGCTTAACATCTCTGTCAAAGCGGCAGGATCGATATTTAACAAAATCATTTCAAAGCTGTGGTCTTTCTATGTTTACCAGCTCATTTTTCACTGGAAGAGAGGTGTTATGGTTTTCACTCTCTGTTACACCTATTGATTGCCTGTTGCCATGTTGCCAGTACTTTGAAAGTGAGAAAATATTACTTATTTGCTATGGAGTGTATAATAATGTACTGAGTTCGCAGCTTTAATATTGCTTACATTTTATAGCAGGATTCAATTATTGTTAGATTAAAAAGGATTTCTATAGGTGAAAATGATCATGTTTGTAGTAATGAATATTGGGCCTCATTCACGAACAGTTCTTAGGAACAGATTTGTACGTAAATCCTACTTACGAGGTTTTTACGAAGAAAGTGGCATTCACGAATTTTTCTCGTAACCAGAATTTCTCTTGGGCAAGTACAAATCCTACGAGTCCTCAGGAGCACTCGTACGCATTCAGTGCCGACATGTTCACACGCCGGGGTTGTCCTCTTTGGTGAAGTTGAATAAAAATACAACATTCCAGTGATATGTCCGTCATATCGATGTATGTATTTATTTATTTGTAGTAATCTTTATTAGTAATCTTTATTTATATACCGCCTTTTTCACTGCAGATCTGGCCTACTTTTTAATTCATTTTGAAATGAAATGTGCCAACGCTTTATCAAATACATTGGAAATCTTGCCGTGTATTAGTGACCCCTTCCTATTTATAGGGGGCATTTCTTTATCCACGGGCCACAGAACAACGGCATATATACTGCTGCTGCAGGAGGTTACTGGGTCCGCGCTGAGTCTCTGCACTGGTCTCTCCCATGGATCTAGACGGGTCTGCACTGGTCTCTCCCATGGATCTAGACGGATCTGCACTGGTCTCTCCCATGGATCTAGACGGGTCTGCACTGGTCTCTCCCATATACGGGTCTGCACTGGTCTCTCTCCATACGGGTCCGTGCTGCATGCTTTGGATCCATACGGGTCCGCGCTGGTCTCTCAAGTCTGGTCTATGCGGCCTCTCTTCGGTCCGCGCTGGTCTCTGCGCACCGGTCTCTCCAGTCAGGTCACTCCAGTCTATGCGGTCTCCCCTATAGGTCCGCGCTGGTTTCTGTGTGCTGGTCACTCCAGTCTCTCCTCGGGTCTGCATTGGTCTCAGCGCTGGTCCGCGCTGGATCTCCTCCCAGGGTCCAAAATATTTTGAGATTAATCTCAAAACATTTTGAGATTCATCTTTAAAATAATACATAATATATTTTTAAATTAAGCTCATAACATTTTGAGATTAATCTCATCATATTCTTAGATTAATCTCATAATTTTGCTAGTTCGACTTTATTATCATAATATTTCGACAACATAAGTCAACATTTTATAACTTTATTCTCAGTCTGGCAAAACAAGAAAAAAGGGTGACTCTTTTGCTCCGTGTAACTCTTTGCTTTAGGCCTGTTGCTGTTTCCTCTGCCGTCTGCACACGGCCCTGCAGTCCCTTATATGGGCATTAGTGGGCGGTTACTTATGCTAAGTACCTATGCTAATGAAGCACCTGGCACGCGCGCTCTACTTACGAGGAAATGGGATTCATCAATCTGAGAGAACAGCTGCGAACAATTCAGCGGCTTACGAGTGCGTTGATGAATCCCACGTGGGGACTTCTTAGAAATCTACTTAAAGTGGTTCTCACCCCCGCTCCTCGGAGCTTACGTTACTCACATTTCCTGTTCAAATCTTCCTCTAAATGGGCGTAGCCTGGAGGACTAAAGGGGGCGTGAACGAGACTGGGCCGTTTACATTGCTCTGGGCGGGGGGCTGCTGACGTCAGGTCCAACTTGCAGACGTCAGGTCCAACTTCTGTGCCAGTGTTGGCGCCAGATTCAAAATTCAAATGTAGTAATACAGGTCGCCAGCAGATGGCGCCTCACAGACGGTTTTAGGCAGAAAGTCTAACTTTCAACTAATTTGCACCAAAGTGACAAGATTATGACCAGGATATGTAGACAACACTATTGGACACTCATTTATACCGTTTATCAGCAAAAAAAAGTGGATTTGAGGGTGAGTTGTCCTTTAAGGACAACTTGAGGAGAAATTTGAGAAGTTTCTTACGAAGTTATTCGTGAATGAGGCCCATTGTTTTTTCCTGTATGAAGAAGTTAAAAAGTCCATTTACTTCTGTCATTACTTCTGTAGCTCAAAGTGAAACTAATCATGACAGACGCAATACAAAGTAAGATATATTGAGCCTTTATGTGCAGAAAATTAGAAAGTGTGCTGTAAGCCACAATCATCAAATTACAACAATAAAAACAGCTTGGCATATGTCCAACTTTGTCTAATGAATTGAATAGGAACGTCTGAGGTTGTATCGCAAATGCATTCAAAAACACCTTGGTTTTGCTCTGCGCTATCAGTTTGTACGCAACAGTATTGACTTTCTCTATTCCAACTCTCGCAAAAAGAAAAAAAAAACCCTTTCTGAGCCAAAACGCACACACAAAATGATAAACAAATTGGCAGTTTGGCTGGCTGTACTCGTCTCTGCCATGTGTCTGCCGTCTCCAGATGTTGAACGAGTTGGGGTCAGCTGCAGCGTCACCCAAGCACAACCCACTCAAGCTGGGAAGAAGAAAAAAAACGCCAGAAAACATCCAACTAAAAAGAACCGTAAACTTGACTTTGTAATCCAGCAGCCTCCCTCTGTCTGCCTGCTAAAAATACACATGCAACCTCTCCTTATAGCTCCAAAACCGCCACGCCGCTACCACCAAACTATGATTAAAGGCCTATTTTAAGTGCGCTTTGAAGCAGGGAGGGACTGAGGAAGGAGGCGCGCGCTCTCCCACACGGATCAGGCGGCGAGGGCATGCGCACACGGGGTCTTGCCTGAGCAGGTAGACGGCCCGTTTGAAGGTTGGACGCATTCCCACCGTAGCGCCGCTGCTTTTGTGTTTTTGAGTCGGAAATCAAGACACGTTCAGATGCGCGACAGAATGGGAGCAGGCTTCGCAGTCAGATCCCGACAAAATCTTTCCTTCACGCCTGTCATATTTGCAAAGACGTTTCCCATGTATTATAAATCACAAGCGTCTGATTTTTTTTTTCTTTCTGGTTCTCAAATTTATGAATGAATTGATGGGATTGGTATGCTGTTTGTATTGTTTATTTTTTAGGATTTCAAGTTGATTTGTCGATGGTTTTGGTCGTCAAAATCAGTTTTTTGTGGAATTTACTGTTTGGTGAAGAAGGGGACATGTTCGTGGTTCTGGATAAAGGTCTCACTTCTCAAATCCAAGTTCAATTACGTTTAGTTTGTATAGATAAAAAAATAAAAAATAAAATAAAAGAACCGCTACTAGCTGCACAATAGCTACATACACAAGAAGTGACAGTGAGGTGCTGATGTCCCTAATGCACCAATTATTTGCGTTCTCATTTAATTTTAAATTGGTTCAAACACCTTAAACACCTTTACGTATGTGTCATCTGCAAGTTTTTTTGTCCTGAGGCAGAAAATTCAAACAAACCAGGCATCTCCAAACTCAGGCCTGCTGGTTCTTCATATATGGACCTCTGCCGCTAACGCAAAGTAGCCCTTGAGGCACATTTACAGCGTCATCCAGCCAACTTCAGCTCCACCGTTATAGTCATCATTCAAACTAAGGCATAATCAATGACTATGTAATGTATTTAAGAACAAGGCCATTTCAAAATTAACTTTTGACCATGTTACACTGGTACATAGACCATGGCTTCTCACGTGGTCAGAATTCATTTCCAGTCTGGTGTATGTCATGCCTCAATATTCATAATTCCAATGAACTTGTCCACTTTTGATTAACGCAAATATAAATTAACCACTAGCATAAATTAACCACTAGAACAAAGTGATTTGACTGGAAGCTCTAATCCGGCCCAACTTTACATTCACTTTCTCTATCTACAGAAAATGATCCGTTGTGTAATTAATCAAAGGCCTATTATTATAGATTATGTGTCCTTGCAATCTCAAGATTATTTCATTCATTTACAGACTGATATAAATTCTTGCCATAATGGGATCATTGATACAATAAAATGAACAATCCATTTGGTTAAATTGCTTGTGACGGAATCAATACACGCAGTAAAAAAATGCTCGTCACCACGGCGATAAATGTATAAAGTACAAGTCTTAAACAAATTATTTCTCGTCGCTGCCATGCCTGGAAAGCATAAGCAGCTTTTTAATGGTTACAGTTACTTGGGTTTTTGGCGTAGCGCTTTATCATTAGAAGGTCAAGGATATTGAGTGAAGAGTGTAGTCAAAACCACAGCGGCCGAGCAGAAGACAGAGCCAAGAACATATACTGTACGAGAGAAAACGCATCAGCGAAAAGTCTCAGGGAAACTCTAAAAAGATTGGAAGTCGAGCAATTATCAAGACAGGCAAGATTTGGGGTAAAACCTGGCCAAAGCTGTGGGGTAAAAGCCATCTTATTTTGATTTACCGACCCCTTGTGGCAGATAGCGGGAACTTGGAGGAACATTTCACAGCAAAAAAATGTAAATGATTGAATTACAAACTTAACTTTCACATGCATCTCATCTTTAGATCAGCTTTTTCAGAAACAAAATGCATCAAATATTGACTTCCAGGGCTCTTTCTTACATGTATGCGAACATTATTTTCCCTATAAGACAGTTTGTTGAGGTCTGATTAATTTCCCCAAAATGTTAAGTGTACAGTACATGCTGCTTTCTGTTGGGGCAAACAAACTGTATTATGAAAAAAGTGAGGTAAGAGACCTTTTTGAGCAGTTTTGTTTTTAGTATTTTTTTTTCAGACCCCAAAAATGCTTGTTGTTAGTTTTATTCAGTCACATTTGAACTATTATTACATAGACAAAATGATGACATGACATTTAACCAATCAAATCTTACATACGCCCACTTAGATGTTATTTTCTTCTATGTCTAATGTTTTTTTTTTTATTGGCGAATCTTATTTTACGACAGTTAAATGTGCTCACAACAATATGAATGCCATTTATTCAAAAACTTATTTCCTCACTTTAATGCTTTAAAGTGATACTGTTGACAGACCACTTCATGTCCTGAGTTCAAAGTTGCTGCCGTAAAAGTATGTAAAGTTTGAAACGTGACATCTCCGAGAGGAAGTGATTAGCTGCTTTGAAAGAACTGCTTTCCGTGGGGGTCTTGGACGTCTTGGTTGGGTTGAAAGAGGATACTGTACGAGGGGGATGGCGTCTCCGGGAGGTCACCATTGCAATCCACAACAAGCAGAACTAATCATCCAGCCACTCCAGCGCTGTGGTCGCTCCTGCTTCACATTTGCTCCACATGGGAAAAATATAAGCTCTTATTGCTCACAATGAATGAACCAGAGATGACACATAGGAAGAGATAGGAGCTGCTTGTGAAGCTCCATAGAGGCAGAGCAGGATGTGACTAACTGCTGCCTCTGAATGCTGCAGATGAAAGTATTCACGGATTTACAGAAACGCTTTTGTACAATGTCAAACATGGGCTTGACTCACCGCTGACAGGACCCCAGGGGAAGGGCAAGTGCTTCATATGTGTCCACAGTTCAAGTAGTGCTCAAAAGACCTGCTAAAAGCCATACTCTATTTGGGGTAGTGCAACCTAAGGCCAAAGCATTCTGCTGTAATTGCAGTCCCGCATAATCATTCTTTTACTGAAGTACCATAATTGCCGGACTGAGTGTATGTAGCATCTGCTAAAGGCTTAAAAGAAACAAGGCGTTTTGTGTTTTTGCTTGGTAAATAATTTGATAAACTCAAAAGAGGCAAACATTACCATAATTCAATTCAAATTAAAGTATTCTTGCATAGCCTTAAATCACAACAGTAGTTATCTCTGAGGACTTTACAAAATGGTTGAATTCGCAAAAACAGATCAACAGTTCAATACAAGAAATGCAATGATAAGACACAGATAGAGCCATTGGTCCATAAGGGGCAGATTACCAACAGCCATAAATGTTGACAAAAGTCCATAAATGTTGATAAAAGTCCATAAATGTTGATAAAAGTCCATAAATGTTGTCGAGTGTCCTGGATCATCACCACTGTCCTTAGATAAGATAAGATAAGGTAAGATAAACCTTTATTAGTCTCACAGTGGAGAAATTTCAGTGTCATCGTTGCACATTACAGCAGAGAAAGGAAATAAGAGCACTCAGATTGCACACATCAAAGTCTATTATTTAAGATAATAGACAATAAATTTAAGATAAAATAAAATAAAATAAAATAAGAAAATGTGGCCCTCCTGCATCGGCAAAGAACAACTCTAACTTAGCTCAGGGCTGCTCAATGTGTCGGTTGTGATCTCCCATCGATCTGGAAGGCAGGCTGAGTCGCTGGCAGGGCATTCTGTTTTCTCTGGTCATCAAACTTGGACATTTCTCCCGTGTTTCATTGAACCAGAATGAACAGTGAAAGGAAACAGTCAGATGCACACATTGTTCTTTGGTGTTGGGGCCCCTTTAAACGCATAATTATGAATCTGTTCAGGGGGATCGCTGCTTTGACAGTGAGTGGTAGAGAGGAAGGAGTAACACAAACCCGTGCATATCACAGCTCTCGTCTGTGTCTGCTCTATCTCCTGTTCACATAAACACACCGGGAAGCAGCATCATTCGCTCTGGAGCTCTACGGCCGACGTCCAGCTGTGTACACATCCCTTCCTGCGCCCCCTGGAGGCTAGCCTTTGCAGTGTGCAAAAAGGCAGGGGGCACAAACACAAATCCATGTATTAGCCACATCGTTTTGTTGGCCGCAGGGATCAACGTCCATTAAAATGTTTTCTTTACTTTGAGAAAAAGTACAGTGTTCTTCGATCAGTGTTGGCTAGTTGTATCCCCTGTTATACAAATGTTATAGTATGTTCTATGTACCTGGCCAATATACAACCACTGTATAAAGTGATTTAGTTTTTTAACGACTCCGAGAGGAAGTGGTTTACTGGATTAAAACATCTGCCTTCAGAACTTTTGAAGTCAATTCCGGCAATAAATGGAAAACCTAGAGGAAATAAGTAACACGGTGAAAAGGGTGTAATTCTATATAATTACAGAAAGTGGCACATGTGATATCACAGTGTTTAAAATGATTACTTTGCCTTCGATATGAACAAAACCAGGATATGACAACTTCCCAAGCCTGTAATTATAAAGTTCTAGCTGGGTGCAAAGCAGCAGGTCACACACGTCTCTACAAAAGGTCGTTTTGTGTTCTGGAGCGGGCGAAGCAAACGTCATAACTCCGGATGAATAAAGCAAATTGAATATTACAAATGCCTTGCAGTAGATGACACCAGTAGCTTGCGTTGTTACGGAACAAAAGAAGCATTGATGATAAAGGCCACATGCTGTTGTCGTAAGCAGAGTTTAGAGAAAGGAGCAAGACTTTACCTTGAAAACAACAAAACGCATTATTCATAACAAGTCAGTTTTGCAAAAGAGGCGTTTTGAGCCCGGATCAAAGCATTTACTCACAAAGTAAAATCTGTGTTTATTTTTATTTTTATTATATATAGATAGATTGTTACTTTATTGATCCCCGCAGGTAACAATAAAACACGGTATTTCCATCTTTTATTGTTGTTATTATTATTATAGATACTTTATTGATCCCTCAATTCTCAGGTCATACTTAACTTTGATTAAAAAACTGTTTTAAATAATATTACTACCTTGGGAAAACAATGTCATACAAAAACAGAAAAGACTTTAGAAAAATATCAGAAACGATGCAATTTTCTCTTTATCAAGTCGTTTTTTAAGAGCCAGAATTTTTTTAGTACCATACAATTAAAGTTTCCCCCCCTCTTGAGAAAATGGGTCCAAATGTACCGCCAATAACAAAATATGTAGAAGATTGTAGTTAGACGAATACAACTTTTTGACAAATTTTCAAAACAGAGATTCTGTTTTTGCAAAATAATTCTTCAAATAGTGTCCTAATATCTATTTCCAGTATTGCATCTTAATAGGGATCCAGAAAGAGAAATGCAGGTGTCCAGTAGCAGCAGAATCACATGCATCCACACAAACAAAACAAATAAATACATCATTCTAAAAGTCGCTAACAATATTATTGAAATGTAAATATTTCAGTTCAAGGAGCCAAAGTTTAAAATTCCCTCTTGTTAAAACATGATTGTTAATATTATTTTTTGTCTAATTACTTCTCATTAGTGCAACCAGTTACTAATCAGACCCAAGCGCTCTCAAACAGGTGCACGCTTCCTGCAGCACCACGGAGAGCATTAGCATTAGCATAGAATTAGCATTTGAATTACCATGATTGCAAACTACAGCACGGATCATTTTTTAAAGGAGTTTGCATGTTCTCCCCATGTCTGCGTAGGTTTTCCTCCGGGTGCTCTGGTTTCCCCTAGCACTAAAAACAGGACAGACGCCCGAGAGGCAATACAGGATGGGTCAAAGGCAGAGGATAATGATAGGGACAATAAAGTATCTAAAAGAGCTCTTCCTAGGTGAGGTGCTACAGTACATTGATTTTTCTGCATTTCTTTAAGTTTTAGAGATTTTACCTCTTCCACGGTATACTACCATGGCATGTTATATCTATTTTTTATGGTAATTTTCTCTGTTAAACAACCACATCATTTATTTTATTCTAAACAATTATTACAAAAACTAATAATACATGAAACCAATAAATATATATCTGTAAATAAGTTGAATGTACTGAGCCATTTTAATCCAGGCATAACTGGACCAAAAGCAACAAAAGATATAATTTAAAGAGACTGTTTTGTCTACAGAGGACTTTTTTTCCCCTTTCTTATCACATGATTTTGCTCTAGACCAGTTCTGAGCTTTCCTGCAGTCACTTCCTGCTTGTGTTTAAATAGGGCTAAACATTTTCATCAAAAATCGAGCTGTAATCGTTTGCAATTTCTTGCAAAAGTGAGGATATTCAAGAGGATCATGTTTAGACCAGTTCATGTTATATATTCTTTTCACAGTGACAGCAGTATCAATCCCGCCCCTTGTGATTAACCCTGTCCTATCAGAGCAGAGGTTGCAGTGTGATTGACAGCTGCAGGACACGCCCACTCGCCTCTCTCATAACCACTCATTACTGTAATTGGAGGTTTTCTGTGCAATGTGGCGCTGGAGAGAGTTGTTGAGGCTGCAGAGGTCAGTGGCCCGGCCCTTTCTCCATATCTTTCTAAATCAGTAGGCATACATTTTCTTTGGCGTATCTTAAGAGATTCAGAGCTCATTTGCTGCATCAAAGCCGGTTGGTTTTTCAAACAAAGTATCGTGTTACTAAGGGTTCTACTCAGGCAGTGAAAGCCATGTGGGAACGATTCTCCCGCGGTGGGACCTCAAACTAGGTCAGAATTAGGTTAAACTGTGTCAAATATTGCAAAAGATAGCGCATAATGTTATGATATAAATGCAGTATGTAAGGATAGTCATTACTGCTGCAGCAATTCCAAAGGGTACTCAAATTCACAAGATATATTGCTTCAGAAATGATGGCATATACGATAAAGTGATAATATTGAAACGACGCTAAGTCATTGATGCTATTTTTCAATGTCTCCTTTTCATTGAAAGCTTGTGCTAAGAAAATTACCCTTCAGATTTAAGCGATATTTAGCCATAGTGAACCCTCTTCAATTGAAAGTTAGTTTTACAAAGAAAAAGGCAACAAATCTCTCCACTATTGAAATACAAAGTGCAGACCTTGAATTTTGAGTCCCAAATGATGTTATTTAATCTATCAGCTATTGAACGGTGGGTCGATATAGTAATTATCATGACAGGCCTACACATGGATAGTCCATAGTATATCCAAAATGAGCCAATTTAATAGTATATACTCAAGTCTCATGTTGAAACCAGTTTTAAAACAGAAATAATAAGACGGTTTTCTGCTGTCCCGGGAAAACATTGTCAGAAAACAAAAGTGACATTAGAAAAGATTAGAAACGATTTATCAAGTCGTTTCTTGAAATGCCAGAAATGTTTTAGTGCCATACAATTAAAGTTTCATCCCCTCTAGAGTAAATTCTTCCAACTTTACTGCCAATAACAAAATAGGTAGACGATTGTAGCTAGAGAAATACAACAAACTTTTTTCATGTTTTCTATCTAATTGGTGTGTATTTTTCATTAACAATTCCTCCGTGTTCTATGGTAACTTCAGTTTTCGTCCATTCGCTTTCATCAAAGACTTCTCCATTTTCAGTATTGAGTTCCCTTTCCACTGTTTCTTCCTGCTTTGTGGCTCTGCAGCTGTTGTGCCTTGTCATGGTTTCTGGTTTCTGGCCTTTGTGTCCATTTGTGTGAAAATCAGATTGCGAAAAGATTTTGCTGCAAATTAAACCGTGGATTCATGAGCATGAGTTGGTAAATAGAATGAAACCGATATGACGTATACAATAGAACACTCAAACAATTGTGGACGGAGAAAATGACTAGAGTGGCAGGTATGTAAACACAAGATGGATGAGGCATATGACAACACAATATTAGTGTATGTTGGATTTTGTGTTTTTCTTTCTTTCCAGTCTTTCTTTGATTCATTTTCTCAACTCTATGCTCTATGCACTTGGACATGACAAGCCCCTCACCATTTATCCAGGCTTTGAACCAGTGTCTCCCAAACAAAACTTAGTAAGAAGTCTGATCGGGCTGCTGTGCACAACAACAACATTTTAATGCTATTTTTTAACCATGTCAATAATGTTTATCTTAAAGGCATACAGGAACGAGTTTCCCAAATTCTAGGAAAGAACCGCCCTCTCCACCACCTGGAAGTAGAAAATCCTCCTGTATACCTTGCACCAAGAACATCCATCCATCCATCTTCTTCCCCTTAATCCATTTCTGGGTCGGGGGGGTGGCAGTCAGAGCTGCACCCAGTACACAGAGAACCAGCCCCTCACTGATCCTCCTGCAGGTGGTGAGTCCACAGGAGCACCAAGAACATTATTGATATTAATAATTGCTTCGGTAAGGAAGGAGATTCTAAGCCTTTTTTTCTTTTTTCTCCAGTTTTAGTTCATTCCAAGTTTAGACAAATCTAAAGGTCAGGTTGAATAGAATTAATGATGATAATAACAATAATAAAAATGCATTTTATTTATAACGCACCTTACATATGCGAACACATCTCAAGGTGCTAATTAAGTTCGATTAAAATACCGACACAATGAACAAAAATAATTACACAAACCTATAATCAACTTTCCACAAAGAAAAAAATGCGAATCTTGTTATAACAGGAAAATGCGAGCACAGCTGCTGGACGCGGGAACCTCTGTCTAAAGCGGCCACAGCTGCCCCAAAAGGCTGCGGAGGATGTGGAATCCCGTTTGAGTTCATACAACAATCAACAGCAAGTGCCCCGCCGTCATGTGCGCCCCCCTCGAGAATTTCTTAACAGACTTACACATTTCTCAAAAAGATAATTTTGTATGAGGCTCACAGGCCGGCCCAAATATAGGCATTGGCCCTTCGGGCAGTGCCCGGTACGCCCGATGGCCAGTCCACCCTGCTACACAGTAATATAAAGGTTAGGGACCACAGCACATGCAGACATCTCTCTTGCCCTCTGGTGCATGTAGCATTACCCTCCATTCACACGTACAGCTCCCCTGTGTGGCGACCCGTACCATTGTCCTCTGCTTCTTTATCTTTATCACCGCATACCACTCCTCGCCAAACAAACGCATTGATCAGCCATGTTTTCCACTGCCCTAGGTCATTCCCCTGAGCTCCACATGTTTTATATTCCTTCTATATCTGCTCCCGTCTGCTTTATTTTTTTCTCGCACATTTGTTTACACGACTCTCCTTGTTACGCCTTTTTAAATTTCCTCCCCCCCTTGAATCAAAGCGTTCATACTTTAACCCAAACAACCCCAATCGCGTACAACTCCCCAGGCCCTTCGAAAACACAGGTTGGGAAAATGTATTTGACTTGGGGCCGAAGTAGGGATACTCACTGTTTGTTCTGCATGGCCATTATTGCAAAGCCACCCTCAGAACAAGGCTGGCTGTGCGAGGTGCTTAGAAGTATGTTTTTACCTTTGTTTCGATTACTCAAGACCAGATGAAAAACCCACGTCCTCTTTGTTTGCCTTATTTTTGTATTCCAGCTGAGAAAACAAGAAAAAAATGGCACGGTGTTAGCGGTATATTTGCACTTGCATATGTACGCTAATGCAGCCCAGGTACGGACTTATCTACAAAGTGTATATGAAGGGTGTGGGAAAGTTCTACAGTTCTACAAAATGCTGTGTTACCGTTGTTTTATTGGAGGTGAAGGAGAGTAGCAAGGAAATCTAATCAAAGCTCAACCAGGCAGGATTTTTCGCTATATTTCAGAGTGTTAGTTAGTGGTTAGGTAAAGCCATATTGTCGAAAAAAATATGTTTTCTATTTTCAAATTATTATGAAAGCGGAAAAATGGCGCCGTGGCAAGAGCATCTTCTCTGTTTGGTGCACACTGGGGTAGTCTTGCACAGTTTTTCCAATGTGGTTTTATTGCAAATGGCAAATAAATTCATGAATCTTGAACTACTTTTTTGATTCTGATTGTCCATCCGTCAATAGATGGGGGTTCCCATAGAGTGTGTTGACTCTTTATCATCTATAACAACTCGGCGTGTTGGATGAGGTTGGAGGAGGTTCTGTGTCTTCTCTGATGGTGAAGCTGACCATTCGTCTTGCCTCCAGTTTGTATATTCCTGGGCCGCCTTGCATGAACTGCACACACGAGAGCTCTAAGAATCAGCTCAGTTATGATTATATGATGGAGTTATCATTTTAAAGAAAACCTGTATGTAGAAAACCTGTATATTTTCTGGTTGTTGGAATATTTGTATATTCCCCAAAATATTTTCAAAACTTTTAAATAAATGGCTGGGTGTATAAACTATAAAGCACAACTTGACATCAGAATCAAAATAGTTTTACTGCCATTGTGAGTAACAAGAAGTCACAAACTCGGAACTTGCTTTGTCTGTAGGTGCAAAAAAGTAAAACAAATTGAAATATAAATCTTCCAATTCTACATAAACCCATTTTTATATTGCATTTGAAACAACTTAGAAGACAAATGTGAAGAAATGCCTGCATGTATAGTGAAGAATGTGTGCTTTAGCTGTTGTGTACTCCACAAAGCCTCGCTGATGGGATATGGGAGCTATAGCACCTGCACGGAGCATCCAGACCAGAAGAGATAGAAAGGTCAAAGCCATGAACCTTGACATTTCAAAAGCTACATCTTGTACAGAAAAATGATGACATGCATTATGTTACAGGCAGCTCTCATTTCGAACGTGCAAAGAGGAAGGAATGAAATGTGGAGAAATCCATACATTTTGATTGATTAAAGTAATATACTGTACACTAATATATACTGTACACCCGATAGTGATCCAACCAGACTTTAGACTGGGGTACCTGAATGGAACAATATCTTTTCTGTCAAAACAATATACTTTTATCACTGATTTTGACTGTGTTTCTTGGCCCCTGTCGCACATTTAGGTCAGCTTTATCAGACATAAAAGTGAAAAAGAGAAGACCATGTCACTCACCATGTCAGCTCTCTGCCCTAAGCTCACACGGCTCTTTCTTGCGCGTAAGAAAAATATAGATTGTTTTCTAATATAGATTGTTTTCTGATAACATTCAAGTCTGATTTGTTCACAACATTACTTTTACAAGACTGTGGGAACAAACCAAATGTATTAATTGCCGTAGGGAAAAGGAAGAAAAGTGAAGTACCCCAGGTTTAAGCAGCAATCCTTTAGTAACACCTTCAGTAATACCTGATGCAATAGTTGTTGAAGTTGTTCTAATCGTATGTAATTCCCTATGCTGCCCCCTTGTGGTCAAATCACCCTTCTCGCGTTTACATTATAGTAAATCAGTTAAACTAATGCCTTGAAAAATCACAAGGACATATTTGCTCCTGTAAAAGTTTCGTGTGTTCGGTGCACATGGACCGAGGTGTATTTCTCTCCACAGAATAATTATTTGTGTAGGGCTTTTTTGTCTGGCTGTGTGGAGGAGCAGATGTGCTCAGATCTCCCCAGAGGTGGCCCCCTGCCTCTTCTGCACGCTGCTTTTTTTCCCTCATCTCTGTCTCCCAGTCCCTTCTGTTTATGCTCCCTGCTACTCTCTGATACAAGCCCAGCACATTACTTTTCTCATGTTTTGTTCGCTGTGTCCTCATGTAAAGTCACAGCTGATATTATGTCCACGTGTTTTCATGCGTGACTTTCTGTTCCCCTCTCACTGCAGGACTTATAGTCAATAGTTATTTATTCCTGTATTCCCACTGTTGTTGAGGCATGTGATGTTTGCTTATCTTTAAATGAAAGTATCTGGATTCAAAGCACCGGAATAAGTACATATTCAAACAAATCCATCTAACTTCACACTTTTGAACACAGTATTCTTGTGTTTCATATGACATCAGGGCAGTGGCGCGAATAACAAACGTAGGACAGGACGTGACATATCCTGGCTGTGCAGTCTGTCGGGTTTATACACGGAGATATAGTAGAAGAAGAAGCGCTGTCAAAATGCCATCTTTTGTGCGGTGTACGCTTGTAGCAACCGCGCAAACAGAAAGAAAGACAAGAGTTTCTTCCGTGTTCCAACTGTGGTCTCATATAAAGGAGTACACTTAAAAAAGATCACTCAAATGAGGCGGGCGAGGTGGATCAAGGCTTTCCCAGATAAGCGCCCCCTGCAGGCCACCCCAATGAAACGCAGCAATTTCTTCTGTTTATGTTCTTTCCAAAAATGCCTGAAATCAAGACTCTTTTGAGAAATATTTATTTGAACTCCCTTAGATTAAGACTGTTACAACAACCGTTCACCGAACAGGATGAGAGCCTTTTGACTCCAAAACAGACACAATTTTCATAGTTTTCAATGGGAGCAAAACTGAGTTGTCCCACCTCTGCTCATTCGCCCCCTACTGGCCAGTTTAATGAAACCCAAGAATACCACAGTGGCTCAAGAGCAACAGTACAAATCAATCTATAAAAACTTCTACAAAAAAAAACTCAAATCATTATGCTTAAAAATCTTTCAGCTGAAGTACAAAACTACAATCATATTTTTCGAATATGTACCCAATACCAAATATCAGAATAAGAACCAGATTGGGGGTATTAACATGTATCAAAAAGCTTGCAAACTTCCAAATCTTATAACAGGTTTTCAGATTGATAAGAAAGGAACACTTTCTTAGGAGAAATCACCGGCTTCCACAATTTTAAAGCTGGGCTAACTTTCAAACCACAAAAAAAAATAATGGTTATCAAATCCATTTAACTTATTCCTATCACCAGTTTGCACATGCACGTCCTTTTGGCTTCCCTCACATCTTTGGATCAGCTTTTATTCACACATAAGCAAAACAGAAAAGACCACACTGCAAAAATTGATAATAATAAGTTAAAAAATTGCTCAAATTTGACAAAATGTATCCTAATTTGAGCACATTTTGACTGCCTTAAAACAAGATTTGCCAATGGGACAAGCAAAATGATCTTGTTTTTAAATGATAAAAGAAAGGACTCAATTGGAATGAGAAAAAAAAGCAGTTGTTGAAACAAGATTACATTTATTTATCCCATTGACAATCAGAATGTACTCAAATTCAACTTATATAAAAATACACTTGATTTAAGCATTTATTACCTCATATTTTATCTCCTTTTACAGCCCATAGCGTCAAATAGTGACTCACATGGCTCTTCCTTACAATTAAACAAGCTAAAATATTTTTCTAACAGACGTCACTGAGAAGTCTGATTTGTTCACTACATTTTTCTTTTTAGACTCTGTTGGGGCAAAAAACTTGGCTTATTCATGAAACAAAACGTTGGGTACCCCAGCTGTTAGTATTTGGTGCACCAGTCAATCTTTATGAAGACAATTTAGTCCTACATTGCTTATCATTGTGAATCAAGCAAGCAAAATATACAAGATTTTATACTTGATTCTTTTTCATGCAAGATTTCGAGATTTTTATTTTCTTTTATTTATTTATTTTTTGTTTATTAGGTTGGGACAGTACATGTTAATGAACACATCACTCTAGATCAGGGGTCACCAACCTTTTTGAAACCAAGAGCTACTTCTCCGGTACTGATTAATGCGAAGGGCTACCAGTTTGTTACACAATTACATAAATTGCCAGAAAAAGCCAATTTGCTCAATTTACTTTTAACTCTGTTCATATTAATAATTAATGATATTTATCTTTGTGGAAACACTGATCATCTTAACGATTTCTCACAATAAATATATATAGAAACAGATAAATATCAATATGCAACATTTTTCAAATTGAACATTTTCAAACGATCACTTCTTGTGAAATCACAATATCCCATTTTAACCAACTAGCCACTAACATTTTTTAACAAATCATGAATAACTTTGCACCATGTTTATACAAATAATAACTCATGTAAAATACAACAGTCAACTCTCGTCACACGTGATGGTGATCTCACAGGAGTTTAGAAACCAAAGCAGTCCCATTTACGCTGCTACTTTCTCCTCTTCAGAACAAAAACAACAGTGAAGCTGTTTGAGATCATTACATGTGTTTCTACTGTAGGTTTTTGTGACAGTTCTAAACTCATCGTTTCAACTCATTTAACTCTGATGTTGTGAATAAAGACACAGTTCTTGTTGGAAACATAGTTATTATTAAAGTGTATTCAGCACAAACAGATAATCAATAAGTGGTAAATATCTGAGAAAAACACGAACTATAAGTGCAGTAGGAATGCAACAGACGCGATAAGCTACAACGCAAACAAGACAGGAACAGTGCAAAAGAAACAACTGCACAGTTTATAAGTTATATCAGGCTCTGCCATGAGACCAAACTACTTTTCCTTCGGTTCCTTCGAAGCACAAAGCGGTCTGCTCCGAAGTGCCTCGTCCGTGCTCCCTGCAGCCGCTCCATGCTTCCGTCCAAAACACACACACGAACCAATCACAGCGGAGCTCCTCTCACACACGGACCAATCACAGCGGAGCTTGTCTGCGGCGTTGGCCGCGTAGTATTCGAGGGTGCGTGGCAGGCTATGTAAGGGCCTTCATGTGATCCACGCGTTGCGCAAGTGACGTCACGTCACCTCCGTAAGCTCCGCGCAGCGCACTAGGCTTGAGTGCTACTATTTGAGCTATTTTTAGAACAGGCCAGCGGGCGACTCATCTGGTCCTTACGGGCGACCTGGTGCCCGCGGGCACCGCGTTGGTGACCCCTGCTCTAGATTGTAGCTTGGGCTAATTTCCATCCGTTGTCCCACATTCGCACTCACAAACACACACTCATTCACCCTGAACTGTTGCACAAATAGACAACTTTGTAAAGTCCTCCGAGACTAATGCTGTTGTGATTTCGGGCTCTACAAAAACACAATAAATTGAATCGTTGCAACGTGAGCTGAATGCGGGCCACTAGACACATCTAAATCTGTGTCTTTTTCAGCAAATCTTGTGAAAATCTAAAAGGGAGTCATATTTAATTCCAACTATCATTACTGTACAAAGTTTCATTTTGAGCTAATACTTTAATTGCGCAACACCAAGCTGAACGATTGCACATGTTTTAGTGGTAGGGGAAACCTACGCAGACATGGGGAGAACATGCAAACTCCACTCAGAAAGGCCCGGGGTTCGAATAAAGGATCTCTTAATCTTAAAATACAAATATAGATGGATGGACTATACATGAAACACATCGATTCCTACTTTCTTTCTTCCCATGTGACTGTATAAAAGTCTGAGTATTCCAACTAGGCCAGCGCGTCACATGACCAGTTATTCTCACCATAAATCAAGTTCCTCTATGGATTTCTGCTGCTATTTTCAGGCCGTGAAAAATACACTCAGAAATGTAATGCAGGGAAAAATATAGTCATTCAATTTGTGAGATTGCGTTCGGGTCTTTGGTAGTCTTTTGTTCGATTTTGCACATTTCCCATCAGCCCAGATACTGAGAGAAAGAAAGAGAGAGAGAGAGAGAACAAGGTGACACCCAAAGTAACAGGCAGGTAGATAATGAAAACTAAACAACATCTATTTTTCTGTCTTGCTTTGTCTTCGATGCAAGGGGTTTTTTTTCCCTCCGCAGCTCGTCGGGGGAGTTGAGAAGTGCGTGTTATTGTAGCGTCTTAGACATCGAATCAACACGATAAAACAGCAGGTGGAAGCATCTAATTTTGACAAAAGGAGACGCTTTTTATAAACCTCCCAGACAGGATATTTTTAATCCCTTTGAGATTCGGCTGTAATAAAGACAAATTATGTAGAGAATAGATGAGACTAAAGTGTGGCATCAGAGGCTTCATAACATATTCAAAAATGTGCAGATTTTTTAATAACTCATTATTATTCAATTTCTAAGCAATATGGTCTTTAATTTATTCTTGACCGGGTTAAAACGCTTTCTAATCCTTAAATCTCACATTGATTGGTTAGATTTGCACACCTTTCCGGAGATATTAATTCATAGACCAGCAGAAATGAGTTATTGCAATGTGTTTTATATGTATACATTACAATACATTACATTTATACACACACACACATCAGAGTGAAGTGTCTTGCCTAAGGACACAACAACCATTGTCACAACACTATAGTAGAATACAGTAAATTTATCATAAAATGCATTACTGATTACGTAATATCCTCCCTATGGACCAATTCCAACCATCATTACAAAGTTTCATTTCGAACTAATACTTTAATTGCGTAACATCAAGCTTGGCGATCTCTTGTGAATCTTTTTTGCGCCAAACAGAGCTCTTCCCAAAGCCCTTTATTTACTTTGGGACGGCTTGAAGCGGGAGCCAAGTCATTTCTGATAAGGTCCAGATCTGAGCGTCATAAAGCAGATAGGAGACGATGGCCGTATTTAGACAGGCTCTGTAAATAAACACACACTAATGGCCCTTGGAGCGGCCCTTGTGGTGATAAAGTCTATAGAGTCATGTCCTCTAAAGGTCTGCCATTAGGATGAACTGTGGTGTTGGGATTATGTTGGATGAAGAGCGCAATAATTGAGATGGATAGATAGATACTTTATGGATCCCCGTCGGAGAAATTCAGGTGTCCAGTAGCAGCAAAAATGAAAATAAAAATGATCATTCTAAAAACATAACAATAGTAATAATCTGCAACAGCCTCAGGTCACAGCAGAAGAGGTGGAGAAGCCTCTGGGTGGAGCAGGTCGGGTCACAGCAGCACAGGTGGAGTAGCCGCTTGATTCGGACCATTTTCTCTGCTCTAGTCCAAAGTAAATTGCAAAATGCTTCATTAGCATTTTTCAAAAAGTCAGCATTCCTCCGGTGGATTTTCACCTGATCCGCTTGGTTTAGACCATGACTCCTCTCTGCTCTGGTCTGGACCAGTGTAAAACCATGGACACTGCAGCAAAATCTCAGGCAGAAAAAAAGCAAGATATTTTGTATTTATTTAACACAAAACAATTGTTTTTAGAGCTACTTAGAACTCCAGGCGCATCTTTCAAAAAATTAAAATTAAAAATAAAAAAATGAAATGGACAGACAGAATTTGTTTAAGTATGGCACCTCCTCATTCATTGAACTCAGTGTTGCCTCTCAATAGATTTTACCTGTCGCAAAATGTACTCAGAGACTTGAGGACTGGGTTGGTGTTTCTGGAACAGCCCTAAGCTGGTTTATATCCTACCTACAGGACAGAAAGTATTTTGTGGAGATCGGAAACTGTATCTCAGACCATCTGGCCCTAACCTGCGGAGTGCCACAGGGATCAATCCTGGGGCCTCTCCTGTTTAATATTTACATGCTGCCTCTGGGTAGGTTAATACACAGTAATAACGTGTCCTATCACAATTATGCTGACGATACTCAGGTCTATGTGTCCCTGACAGCAGGAGAACATGGACCAGTGGACTCGCTCCTTCACTGTATCCAACAAATCAGTGATTGGATGCAAAATAACTTTCTCCAGCTAAACACAGAAAAAACTGAAATTATTGTTTTCGGACCTCAAAAACAAAGAGAGAGCGTTATCTGCCACCTCCAGTCTCTCTCCCTAAAACCCTCAACTCAGGTCAGAAATCTAGGAGTAATAATGGACTCAGACTTAAATTTCAATAGCCACATATCATCTGTGACATCATCAGCTTACTTCCACCTAAGAAACATTGCTAAAATTAAAAACATTGTGTCTAAAGCAGACTTGGAGATTCTTATCCACGCATTTGTCTCCAGTCGATTGGACTACTGCAATGGCTTGTTCACAGGTCTCTCTAAACAAGCGGTAAAACAGCTGCAGTACATCCAAAATGCTGCAGCTCGAGTCCTGACTAGAACCAGGAAGTACGACCACATTAGTCCGGTCCTCAGGTCTCTGCACTGGCTTCCTGTGGCTCAGAGAATAGATTTTAAAGTAGCTTTACTTGTGTACAAGTCTCTCCATGGCCTCGCACCAGGGTACATCCGCGACATGTTGGTGCCATATGAACCAACTCGGGCTCTGAGGAGCACAGGGACTGGACTTCTGTTAGTGCCAAGAGTCGGAACTAGACATGGGGAGGCTGCGTTTCAGATTCATGCAGCTAGAGTCTGGAACCGTCTTCCCGAGAGTGTGAGACAGGCGTCTACTCTAGCAGTTTTTAAAACTGAACTGAAAACAGTTCTTTTTAGCTGTGCATACAAGTGAATGATTTCATATTTGTTTTTATCTTTAATCTTTTAAATGCGCTATGATTATTTATGATTGTAATCCCTTGTGTGATTTTAATGTTTTACGGTTTTTAACTACTTGTGTGATTTTATATATCTTGTGCTCTTAATCTGTCTTTTTATGTTTACTTAAATTCTAATGTTTGATGATTTATGCATGATGTTATATGGGTTGTGAGGCGCTTTGCGTTGCCTTGTGTAGGAAAGGCGCTCTATAAATAAACGTTGATTGATTGATTGATGTAACTACTGTGTATCCATGGAGATGAATTCAGTCAGGCTTTGCACAAACTACTATTTAGACTTGAATGATCATATTTTTGATCTGGATATTTGATCTAGATCAGCCATTCCCAAACTCGGTAACACCGAGGCCCCCTTAAAAATCTGACGGGTCTGCGTGGCCCCCCAAAATAATAACCAAGAAGACAACATTAAGAATAGGCTCTTCTGGTTATTTTATTTTGGGGAAATAGCCTCTGCTACAAACATTGTAATACAAAAATGATTACAGTGGATTATTCAAGTCAAATAATGAACACTAATATTTTAATATTACAAACAAAACATTATAAATTTAACATTAAATAATTATATTATTTTTTTATTTTTTTTATGACCTCCCGCGGCCCCCCTGCAGTACCCAGACTTTGGGAGACACTGATCTAGATAGTTAAATAAATCACTTCTACAGCTATTTGGTTCCATCTTATTATGATTGATTATGTGCCTGAAAAAAGCTCAAGCTTCAAGTTGTTAAAGTGGTTTAAATAATATTTGACATGATCATTCATTCATTTCAAAAACTCTCTATTTCTAAATATTGTGCTTGTTAATGTGGAACAGTAGAAAATTTATTTTAAAAACCCAGTGTGAGTGGATTCCTGCTGAATATCGACGACCCCCTTGTGCCACTTAGCACTGGCCCTCCAGAGGTGCAGTCGCATCCAAAAGGCTATTACGGCCACGGAATGAGAAGCGTTTGTTCCACTAGCTTCTTCAAACTAAAGGCCACTAAAAGTTATGGGCCCTTTTACAAGCAAACCCAGATTGCCAAACCATAATGCTAATGTATCTGCAAATACCGAGGCCTCATGGGAACTGTAGTCATCAATTCTCCAGAGGTCCGTCTCCAAATTACCTCTTTAAAATGCAGCCGTTCGTCATGCTATTTCTAAATGTTGCTTAATATTGATTTTTTTGAAGCGCACTGGGCTCGTAAGTTTCTAATGGTTGAAGTCAATACATGGATTAGCTTAGACCTTATTAGATATTTTAACAACAACAAAAAGACACTGTACTATTGTGTACAGTAAGTATTTTTTACTTATCAACAATAATATATTTATAAAAGTCCCTCTTCTTGGCATAATATTCGACCAGTGAGATTTGCAGAGGTTAAACCAATGACCACAGGGCACAAGGATTTAGATTAATTTGAACCAATCAGGAAGCTGCGGGGGTGAGCAGCGGATCTAACCCATGTTTGTTCTTTAAAAAGTTCCCCAGTGTGTGTTGGTTTACTGCTGGTTGCTGTCAAGTCCAAAATTCGTATCAATGTTAGCTTCTTTGAACAGATATATTTATTATTAGCCATGGATTCAAAAACTTGAAACATTAGACACCATGAGAATTATTTTGTGTCTTTAGTACATATCCTCCTCTGCAAAGCAGATAACATGATCGGATTAGAATCTGTTTTTGTTTTTCCCTCCTGTGCAAAATATACAAACTTGAAGTAAATCAATGGATGCATATGGAAGCTGCAGTTACCATATGGACCATCGCTGCTCAGCACAACACGCTTTGCACTGTCTAATATTGACTGATGATTTTCCAACATGAGCATATGAATTCAAGCCTATATGAATGTTGAAAAGGAAAACATTTATTTTTTGGAGTTTGCAAGCATTTTATCATTAAACGTGACCAAAAAAAGGCCAATTAAAGATGGCAGAGCTATGACTCTGAGCTGAACGTCTTTGTAATTCTATCGAAGCCTCGTTCTGTCCATTAGTAATAGTTAAATATTGTTTTGTGTCTCTTTCAGATATTTTGGACAGCATGGCACGCTTCACCGTCCCATCCGTCTTCAACTACAGCATGCTGACTCTGTCCGACCACGAGAGGGTGCTGTACGTGGGGGCGAGAGAGACCCTGTTCGCCCTGGACCCCAACGACATCAGCCGACAGCTTCGACCACAGGTGCAGAGACTTCATTTCCTTTTCTCAGAATGATCGGATGTCTCGATGGCAGTCTCAGTCCTGATTCCCATATTCCAGTTTACAGTTGTCCCTATGTCTTACAAATATGACTTGCTGTAGAGAAACAAATATTTGGTCATTTATCAAGTAAAAAAATTTGAAAATATTTCTAATTAGTAATTTATCCACAAACCAATTGTTTCCCAATTTTTTCATTTTTTTCTTTGTTTCATTTTTATAATCTGTCACCTGAGTTTATGCCTGTAAAAATAGACTGTTTTTGAAACTGTCACTTGGAAACTTTGTGAAGCACAAATCAAACTAATTAAAAGTAAAACGCTCACACACTTAAAACATATGAATATATAAATATATCCTGCCCACTTTTCTCTCACAAAATATCACAGCTATTGTTTCAAAATGTGTCCAATTGTTTTTTTGATTTTGTTTTTGTCAACTATTCTATCCTGCAAGTAACGACTTGACGTTGTGTGAGTGAAAGTTAATGGAATGGTTTTGTTTTTTACAGTCGATAGTTCAGAAATCAATAGCACAAGACTTTCCCAAATTGAATTATGCCCGGTGCTCGGCTGCATTAACTTAATGAAATTAGCTTCATATTTAAAAGCTATATCGGCTTCGCTCGGACTCTCCATTATACAATCTCTGTCTCGCTCGCACCATTAACTTACAGGCTGACCTTAAATGATTATTTTTCATTTTGGCTTCAAGGACGACACGTCGCAGATCTGCTCAAGTGTCATAATAAATGCCAATGTTAATGTTGGCTCTTTCGTTGGGCTACATGATATCACTTTTATGAAATGGTCGATGGCGGCTGCAGCTAAAATGATCTAGACGTGGACCAATTAGGAGTCTACTTCAGACTTGTCCTTCGAGCGGGGTCAAAACTGTCATCAAGAAATAATAGCTGTAGTGAGCTGAAAGCATAGTTAGTGTTTTTCTGTCTTGGCTCACAGTATTTTCCTTTTATAAACGGTCTTTAATTGACGAACCATAAACAATAGCAGATTGAAAGGACATTTATTGGTCTATTTCATAACCTTCTCTTCAATAGCATTAAGTGCAGATAAATATTGTTGTTTAACATTTCAAAGTTTTCAAGTTTTTTCTTGAAAACTTGTCTCTGTTTGCAGACATTATGTTTCGGAAATGTCCACATATTTTCCCATTTTCGCAACCTTATTTTTAAATTGGGTGTCATTTCACCAAAATAGGTCAAATTATACATACCTAAAGGGCTATTTCTTACATGTGCGCAAAAGATACAATGTTTTATAACAAGATGCAGGTCATGGGATTAAAGATGAACAGGGCACCGTTTTTCACAATTCAAACCTACCATTAATTACATCAGTCTCAAAGTAAAAGTATTGCCTCTTCACAACAAAAAACCAATGTCTGATCAAGGACAAACAGATTATGAAACTATGACACAACAAAGACATACTTTCCTTCGGCGTCGCTTCAAGTTCATTTTGTCCCTGGTTTTGTGTATTTTTGACACATGTTGCCAAGTTATTAATTCATTCAAAGATTATTTATGTGATCTGTCGCCTAATGCCTCCAAGAGTAATGTTGTGAGCCTTGAGGTGCCAAGCTCTCTCTGAATGTGGTAAGTGCCCGTATTGGCTCCTGTCCTGTGCACAAATCTATACGACTGCAGCCGCCGCGTGGGAGGACACACACTTGTTTTACTTCCTAGACTTTACGATGGCTATTTTATTGTCCGCCTTTTAATTGGCAAATCGTGTTTTTTTCCTCTCTGGGCCAAAGCTGTTTATAAATGACCATATTTGGAGAGTCTGGAAATGGTTTTTTAAGATGATCCAGTTTGCAAAAATTGACTTTTAAGAGCGTTGGACCTTGTTTTAAATGCTTTCATTTTGTCATTTTGCTCCTTTAAGTTTGTAAAGTGATTCATTCATGTTTGAGTAATAGTGCTAATATACAGTCTTATATACAAAGCCTTTTAAAAACTGTATCAATATTAATTGTCATAGATGAGACTTTCACAAAAGCATATCAGGCATAAGTGTGTTTTTCCTACTATATTTTTACTTATACATGAAGTTGGACAATTGTATCCGCATCAAAAAGTAGTATCTGAAATTAATTTATCTGCATCCTCTCTAATGTCAAAGCTTTTTTTTGCAAACTCACCCCTCGCCCCCACGGTCCAAAAGTGACAAATCCTCAATAAGGGCCTCTCCACACCTCTGCCGGTCCTTGATATCTGCATTTCTTCACAATTATGGAGATTGGAACCCCTCTGAGGCCCAATCCAGTGTCTTGCTCTTAATAATTACAATCAATACAATTACAAGGTCTAATGGAGGTGCTGTGAGCGGCCCGCAGTGGTTTGGAGAATGTATCTGATTTACCTGCCTAATCTAATTATACTGTCACACCAACCGGAGGACTGAGGCCAGGAACAAGAGACAAAGGAAAATGCCACATACTGAGCTGAGTCTGTGCACATCCAACTCCACTGCTGCACTCAACATTCACATAGAACTAAAGGAATGAATCAGAATAGTAAAAAGTAGAAAAAGTAGCCCAGACCAGGGCAAACTGCGAGCTGAGGGCCAAATGCGGTCCAATTTACATTTCTAGGCGGCCCCCGGACTCTTCCGCAAAAACATTTATCAAATCAATCTAGAATTTTGTCTTCTTCACGTTTGGTCCAGTTTTGGTTAAATCCAAGCAAAACCAAAAATAATATATATATATATATTGGATTTGCAGGGGATTGGGGGGGTCATACAACTATCTTTTTCATTTGTTTACAATTCATATTAAGATTAAGAGATAATTTATTCGTCCTACAGCGGGGAAATGTCAGTGTCGCATCACCAGTTACCGAACATTATGAGTAAGTGCTCAAATAAGTGTTTTTTTTTGTTTAGAAACTTATGATTATATTTGATTTATTAAGGAATGAAACTGAAATAGAGGTTAAAGCTGCACACACTGACTTTATTTTTGTATTCATTACAAAAATTAAATCCATATCCATGCAGTGCATTGGGATATACGTCCTTTTGAAGAAAAAGTAGCGCAGATTTGTGCTGGCGTGACATATTTTTTGGTGCAACAAGGAAGAGAATTTGTTTCAGGTCCAGATTGTGACCAATCACAGCGGACCACTGGCCCCCGCTTTCTTGAGAAAAGCTACAGGTCTCTTGTTAGCACAGACAGCTGAGGTGAACAAGCGGCGGAGGCTAACCTGAAACTTCCTTGTCTTCGCTACCGGTTACTGCTTACACAGCGAAACAGCCAAAAGAAAGTCTCGTTCCTCCGCACTTCCTGGTTCTATCATTCTATGGTCACGCCATCCACATTCAAAAGTGCGATCCATATTGTGAGATGTGAGCTCCATAAACAGCAAATGTGTAAATCATTATACTTCACTAATTATTCACGGTGAAGGTTGAGGTCCAGTAAAAACAGATCCAAAAACGTCTCAAATGACAACAAATTATTTCTGATTTCATCTTTGTGGGGCTCCTGTTGCCTCGCCAGCTGTCCGCTCCCCTCTGCTTGAGAATCCCCGGTCCTCAGTAATGCGAGTGGTCGTCCCCCGTGTGCCATGTACGAGCGAAAGAGCACAAACCCAGGAGATGTTTGGCGTCTATCACCATCTGCACACTGCTCTCTTTTAATGGGCTTTTGTAACTGTCTGCTGTCTTCTGCTCAATCTTCATCTGCTTTGCTGTCTGCAGGGGAAACTAACATCTGCCAAACAGAAATCGACACATTTATCATAATATTATCGACGCGAGCCGAGTAGTACAACCTCTAACAGGAGAATAATTGCAGCTTAATTAAAATGAGGACTTTGTTATGTCAAAGTTAAAATGCATGTGATTGGTTGGCGGACAGCGGCACAACTGGTCGAGAGTATTGGTGGCTCACAGAAAGGTTCCACACAGAAGAACCTTTCTGTTTGGTTTGCATGTTCTCCCCGTGTCTGCGAAGGTTTCCTCTGGGTGCTCCGGTCTCCCCTTACCACTAAAAATATGTAAAATCGGTAGTGACAGCCAAAATGCCCAAAAAACTACAAATTGTAAAGCGCTTTGTGACTCTGGGGTGGGAAAGGCGCTATATAATTAAAGATTACTTACTTACTTACTTACTGGACCTACTCCATCTTCTCTCACTGACGTCTGCTGTCGATGTGTCCCTGGGCAAGACACTTAAACCCACTGTGCCTCAAGCCCCTGTCGAAAGACCAAGGCTGGACCCACCGCCTGCAGGAGGATCAGTGAGGGGCTGGTGCTTAGAGGGTGGCAGCTCTGATTGCCCCCTACCACAACATAACATGATTAATGAAAGCGGATGAATGAATAAATGATGGAATGAACCCCTTTACAAATGGAATATTTTTATTTATTTACGCATTTTACAAGTATTTTCAATATATTTCTAAACTTTTTTTGCAAACATGTTAGTGCAAAACTACCAATTATAGGCATTTTCATAGTGTATGTGTTGTTTGGACCCGTGTTGGCTTTTGATGATTATGGCTGATAGTCCTTTTTCAAAATATTTCACAATTTTCTAAGGTGTTTTTTACCAGCTGTGAGCCGTGAGCATATAAATGAATAAAGGATTGATTTCACATTGTAAGTTGGCTTATGGAATTAAATTAATTTCTAAGTTGGGTCAACATTTTCTTGCAAAGCAGTTTTAGAAGAGTAAACAATAGAAAAAAATCATATGGGCTTTCAAACTCTATACACTGATTTATTCCATCTATTCAAACTACAGCAGCTGCTCTCTCTGTTTCCAATATTTTGAAGCTGGGTCCAAGTTTGCAGATTCTTTCACATACTTTAAGAGAGTCAGTTGAATTGAAAATTGAAAATTGAAAAGTAAAACCCTTTGGAGACTGTGGCCTTTGCTCTTGCATTTACTTCAATGGACTCCTGTGGTCATTGTTATGGCAGAGGCTGAAAACACACTAATTAAATCATGAGAAAAATCTATTTTGTGAATAACCTGTCTGTTGGGAGGTCAATAATGTTGGTTATAGTGGTAGTTGCAGTGTGTTCCCTTTGACGGCATTAAAGAAAAATAGTTCTAATGATATTGTTGTAACATACAAATACAAAATGTATATACTTTTCGTACTGCAGGTGAACTTATGTGGCTATACCTGCATGTGAACGCCAGATCCCGGCAGAAGCTGTGCAGGGTAGGGCCTGGTTAGTACTGCGATGGGAGACCTCTGGGAACACCAGGTGACACAGTGGGGCGGCTGTGGCTGTAAAGTGCCTAACTGTGGTTGTGTCCTTAGGCAAGACACTTCACCCACATTGCCTAGAATGAGTCTGGTGTGTGTGTGAATGGTCGGTGGTGTTCGGAGGGGCTGATGGCACATACTGGTTGCTTCGCTTCTGTCAGTGTGGCTACAGTAGTAGTTTATCACCTCTGTTTATGGAGTGAATGAATAATTACATGGGAAGCGTCTTTGAGTGTCCAAAAAAGCACTATATAAAACCAATAATTTATGTTGTTCTTTTTTACTGTTGAATAAATACATTCATGAAAACAAAATGTATATAAACGTGACATACACAAGACTAAGAGGAAATATGACGCATGTTTAGTGGCCCTTGGTTTCTGCACCATTAGAACTAACAGTGGTCATTACAGGTGGAGCTGCTGTAAATCCTAGAGCCCTCCATATTGGACTTGGACCAATAGCAATCACACAAAGGATTATGGCCGAACAGCAGAGACCTGAGCCGATAAAGACAGTATATTACTCTGACTTTTATGGAGCGCAGTAACAATGACTTTTAATAATGTTGGATACAAGGAGTGATGCATCTGGTGGCATCCGTTTGACCTGCGGGCGATTGAAAGAGAGGAGTCGAATGTGAGATGGGGATCATAATCTTCAAACCAATGAATACAGTATAACTCATTTAACTATTTCAAAACAGTTCTGTCACTAGTCTTCACATAAATGCGATGGTTGGCCTCTGTCACACCTTTAGATCAGGTTTATAAGACGGATAAAAATATGTTTCTTTTAATCTTGTTTTATTGATTATTTATGTACTTTGGACTCTTGGACTTTTGCGTTTGTATTCCAATGTGGTTTTACTGCAAATGGCAAATGTTATGAATTTGAAGCTGTAAAAAAGAGGATCCCCATCACAAATCTCACAAGGCTCTATACAAATTATATAAGGTTCGATTCATTGCACTTGTATATAGCAGTAATTTCAAAAAATATAATGTAGATTGTTATTTATGCATGCCTTATTCTATTCTCTACTTTAACTGAGCACCGAGAGCCAAAGCAATTTCCTATAGTTGTGACGTCTTGATACTCTCTTGCCAATAAAATAATTCTGATTCTGATTTGAATTCAATGTATTTTTGTATAGCCCTAAATCACAACGGCAGTGGTAACTTTCCAAGGTTGTCAGTTCAACATTTTTGCCTTTTCTCAAGCAATGTCATACTGTTTCTAATCTTCTAATATCTGACATACAGTGACGGATTTACTCTTATTTTTCTTATCTTTTGAAATCTCTTTACATTCATGAAAATATATGATAACATATTATGATATTTTGCTCACAAGACAGATATAACAGATAAAAGATATAAACTATTGTGTTGTTGATTCTAATCTGTATTTTTTTCTGTGTCTCTTTTGTGCAGATCGACTGGCCGGCCCCGCAAGATAAGAAGAGAGAGTGTGTGGCCAAAGGGAAGAACAACCAGGTAACGTGCACGCGCCACTTTAGCACCGCGTTTCTCTCTGATCCATTAGATTTTGTCAAGCCAGGCTCAGGTTTCAGCGCTGGAGAGCTTCCAGTCATTACATTAGCAGCAGCAGCAGTGGCAGTAGCAGCAGTAGCAGCAGAATCACACGGCCATCAGCAACTGCAGACTTAGCTTGAGATCAGCAATGTTAGGAATAGATGCACGTCCTGTTTACAAGACGCTAACAGGAAGTCAAAACAATCACGTCAGTAGAGACATGTCGGTAAATGTTGTTATGAGTGGTGCTGAAGTGGACATTTCAAATACATAGAGATACCCCCGAGACACTATTGATCAGCATAAGGCTTTAAAGGGGACGTACCATGCAAAATCCACTATTCACCGAATTTCTCAGTTTTTTCCCAGTTCATTTATACATTCAAAGTCTGGATTTTAGAAATGTTCTTCAGTGTGTCTTGGGGACGTTAGCGTATGCGTGCAGGTTACGTCCAAGTACAGCGTGCCTGACAACAAGACCTATCTGAGTGGAGATTGCATGTTCTCCCAATGTCTGTTCCGGTTCAGACTCAGTTTATTTGTTATTTCCTGTAAAACCACAATTGGAATACAGTTGTAAAAGTGCCGCAGTGTGCACTAGTCATAACACACAAAAAATAGCTAAAAATAAACAAACCAATCAACAAAAAATATTTAAATAACAAGTGCAAGTTGAAAGAAGCTGTTAGCATAGCACCTTGTTTAGCGCTCTCCTTTCCTTGGCTTTGATGTTGCCGAACCACACAGTTACAGAACCAACAAGAAAACTTTCAACGGAGAAGGAAAAGTTGAGCAGAATCATAGAGGTTATGGTGAATTCCTGCTACAAAAGTTTCTGCAGAAAACACTGATGAGCTTTCCTAACAACCTGATTAGTGTTTTTGTCCCATTCCACGTCATTAAACAGAGTCAAACCCAGAAACTTGCTCGCCTCTACAATCTGCACATGTATGAGTGAACAGATGGTGATGCGCCAGGCGTTCGGCACACTCAAAAATACACAAAAATCTGTTTGAATAAATAGCACTTACTCGTAATGTATTCCAGCGGTGAAATACATAAAACGGTTACGCTCCACTACGATTAGGATGGATCTCAATTTTTTACATTTCTTGGCTTTACTCCAGATCTTACATTAGAATTGTCAGTTTCAATCTTCTCACCACCACACCGTTCAGATATGCTTACTTTCAACTCCATGTTTTCAAGTGGATTTTCTCCTCTGAAGCTTGAATATTTCTTTCAGAAAGCGGTCAGTGGCCTTGTCTCCCTCTCAGCATAATGTACTCTTCATTTGCAAAATCTTGTTACATTTTTTATGAATGCCTGCACAGTTTTTGGGGCGAAGAGGGGATATAAAACTTTTCTCTTTTGCACTGCAGTTATTTTTGATGGATTTTAGTGCAGAGTGTGAAAAAACAGTTCAGGGACATTGTGAGTGGATCTCTTTTATTTTAATTTTATTCACTTTGTTGTTTCATGTTTTAGAATTTGACAGTACAGAAGTCTGTCTATACAGTTTATCCATCTATCTGTCTTTCTATCAATGCAGATCTATTGGCTATTTTAAAATATCCTCTTTAATCCTAAAGAAAAACAATGTATTGAGCCTTATAACGCTGGACATAAAATGGCGTTTGAGGTGTTTTATAGAAGTCTGTAAATTCTAATCTGTTTTGATGCAATTCCTTAAAGCTGGGGTACTTAAAACACAAAAACATGAAATTATAAAATACTTTATCACATGCATGGATTTTTGCCACATCTTTAGATCAGATTTGTCATGCTGTGGACTGATTTGTTCCCAGACTCCTTCTGTTGAGACAAAATATATTATTTTTGGATAAAATAAAGTTGAGTTCTCCGCAGCTTTAAAGATCCAATGTACCTGGAATGATGGTTTTATTGATCGTATAAAACCATTAGATAAAGGAATATCTGGTTTATTTCCAGTCAAATCAAATATTCTGGGATGAATCAAGACCAGTTTGACACACTCACAAGTAGTAGTAAGTAATCTTTATTTATATACCGCCTTTTCACTGCACATCGGAGTCTCAAAGCGGTTTACAATTGTTATTTTTGGGAGTGGGGGTCGCCAGTACACGAGGCGCACGCCAGACCTATTGTACATATTTTTAGTGGTAGGGGAAACCGGAGCACCCGGAGGAAACCTACGCAGACACGGGGAGAACATGCAAACTCCACTCAGAAAGGCCCTGGTCCAACCGGGATTCGAACCCAGGACCTTCTTGCTGAGAGGCGAGAGTGCTATCCACTCAGCCACCGTGTCGCCCACTCACAAATAGAGATATATATGTAAATATATAAAAGATAAAAGATAAAGTCCACAACTGCTAGAGAATTAATAGCGTTGCATATAGTTTTTAGCATCAATAGCATCAATTTCAAGTTTTGGCTCGAATACTGCGAATCCAAACCATTAATGAATCTAACTTGCTGCATTTACATGTATAGTTTGAATCCAAATTCAGATAATTCTCCATTATGGTGCCAACTTGCATGTGTGAATGTGTGTTTAGACTGATCGGCCATTATCAGAGAGGTCACAAACAACATCTATAAAATTAGCCTTTGCATTCCTAGCATCGTACATACAGTGCCTGTCGCAAATGATCCCCCATTATCCCTTTAATTAAGCCGCTACAGTAGAACAGAAGTCGAAGCTAATGCCTGCTGCATATGGCGAAACATAAAATCTTACAATGTAAAAAGCCCATATGGCCGTTTACAGTGGCCAGTGTGATTAGCAATTAGCTTTTCGAGTCAAGCTGCCAAACTGATCTCAGACTAATTAGACTTTTCAGTTGCTGTATAAGTGAAATATTAAAAAATGTAAATTGCAATAATACGAGCAGCAAAACATTCATATTGTTTTGATTTTTCTTTTCCAAATGTAATAGCCACATCATCTGAATGGAGTGAATTATTCATCGCTAAATGGCATTCCAGCATCTGCTCCCAATAGCATTCAGAGAGTTGTATTGTTTGTCACAGCCCAAGTATTAAAGGGCATTTCTCATAAAGCTCTGCATGAATTACAGCCCTAACCACATGCATACTGTTGAGCTAAAGACAAGCTGTCGAGCTCTTGTCGCATTCAAAGGTTACAGAGATTATATTGTTGGGTCTTCAGTAAATATTTAGAATGGGGAATTATCGTAAACAAAGAAAATGTGGGACTGATTTGAATTGGAAAATGTAATGGAAGTGTGAGGTTGTGTCAAAAGTAATGGATCATGATGGAATATTCAGGTTATACTGCAGAGTTTTCACTAAAGAAGAAATGGTATTAAATAGTAGAGAATATTTACTTTGTTGTTTCATGTTTTAGAATGTGGAAAAAAGGGGCGGCACAGTGGCTTATGGTTAGTGGTTAGCTCTCTCGCTTCTCAGCAAGAAGGTCCAGGGTTGAAATGCGGAGGACACATTACGGGGACAATAAAGTATCGTTTTAAAAATGCTTTCCGCCTTTAGTCCCCAATGCTACCACCAGAGGGAGGAGTTTGAATTTGAGTTGAATCTGTGTTAGCTCTTTCTAGTCATATCTTACTTACACATTTTATCTGCTTTAGAAATGATTTCACATTCGAAAACATGAAAGTCAAAGTGAATATTGTCAAGATCATTCAAATGAAGCCCACAAACCCCTTTTTCATTAAACAAGGGAGATAAGTGGCCTTTCACACTTATTGCTCATTCCATTTTCATGTCAATATCATTTTCTTTTAAGATAAGATATGCTTTATTTATCCCACAAAGGAGAAATTTACATGTCACATTTGGCATGGATTGACACACTCAGATTGTGCAAAAAGGGAGGAAATGTGCAAACATGTTAAATGCAGGATATATTATGTACAATTAAAAAAAGTGGCAATTTCAAAGTGGCAATCAGAAATAGTGTCAATATTAGTGCAGGCTTTTTCAGTCATATACAGTGACTTAAAGTGACTTATTGTACAGTCTGACAGCGGTGGTGATAAAGGCCCTGCGGTAGCGCTATCTAAGATATGGAATGTAAGCATCCAGTGAACCTATGTGCATGATAAACAAAAGTATTAGTGTAAAAATCACAGCTTAAAGGTAATAAGAGGTAAACTATTTAGTCTAAATTAATTTTCAACTGATTTGTTTTGTCAATGAAACGACAGTAACCGCACATAGACAGTGGTTGATAGGATTCACCTCACTGTCTCAAATGGGAGAAAGATTGGCCTTATTCCTCAGGTTGTATGGAATGTTATTTTTCATGAATTTGAATTGTAAATTATTAATCTAGACTACCATAAACATTTATATTTAAAGAAATACTAAAGAGACATGTTTATAATATTTATACAGTATTTCATGTTTGTGTTGCCTCGAGCCACGGTTCAGAAGTACAAGATCAGAATCCAACAGTCGGAGAGGAAGATGAAACCACTCTGACATAAGACGAAAAATAAATTACTAAAATAATGAATTCATATCCAGTTGGAAATCCCATATACAGTTTTACAGATAGCATATTTTAACCATGGTTCTCAGCCGGTATTTTTTCCAACAAAACTTTACCGAGGGTCAAAGTATGAGGAATGCTCTGGGACATTTACTCATTTACATCTGTGAACATTGAGTCGTCGATTTGCCTCCAATGAAATATGGCTGTTTAAATTTTTTGTATTTTCTCATCTGTTTTTGGTAAATCAACAACAGGTTGCGTTTATGTTTTAGAATTATGTTTTCAGTTGTAGGGCAGGTGCCAATACATCTAGATGGGAAAGAAGAAATTCTGAAAAATAAAATGTCTAAATGTTTTCCCAGGTCATTATTTGATTGTAAACCTGGCATAATATTCTGAAAGTCCTTTTTACTGGCCAACAAACTATGTTCAATTTTGTCACCGTGCCTTTATGAGAAAATAATTAGACCCTAGTAGACCATATATGTAATGACAAAGAAGATGTGGAACCGTATGACAAATGTTATGGATTGGCCCAAGAAACACCCTCGCTGTGAGAGGTTTTCGCAGGTCTTTCCTTCCTGCTGCTGTCAGACTGTACAATGAGAACTGCTGAGCCTGTACATGTCAATCCTCTGTAAATAAGTAAATACTGTAATCATGTGCAATTTGCAAAACGGAGACTTCAGATTGTCCACGGAATGTGACTAATCTACTTTTCTACTTATTCTGACCTATACGTATATAACTTTGCACTATATAGAGAGATATGTTTCGAAGGATTGATATTAAAGCATCTACAGCTAGCAAAGAAACAGCAGCTTCTTATGTTGTATATTGTGTGTGATCCCTGTGTGCTCTTACTACTGTCCTGTATGTGCGCTGCAACACTGAAATTTCCCCACTGTGGGACGAATAAAGGATCTTAATAAGCTCTAAACTAAGACATTCGTGTTGTGACAGACATAGTTACTAGGAAAAATATTTCAGTCCCACCACAAAGGTAACCTATAGGCCCTTTATGAATGTAGCATACTGTGTTAAATCCTCTGAGACCGGTGCTGTTTTTGTTTTTGGGCTGTGCAAAAGTTAAGTTTGTTCTCTCTCTGTTTCAGACCGAGTGCTTCAACTACATCCGCTTTCTTCAGAGCTACAACCACACGCACCTGTACACCTGCGGCACCTACGCCTTCCAGCCCAAGTGCACCTACGTGGTAAGTCCCAATCCCCCTCATCGCCCCGGGCCCAATACTGAGCCAAGAGATCAAAATATATATTAAAACAGAAATATTTTTGTGTCAATCTGTGTTGTATTTGAGCTCTGTGAAATATGAGGAAGATCTGCTCATGTGAGTTGTGTTGTTTCAGTTAGTTCCCATTGACATTATATATATCTAAGTTAGATAAACTTTTCACACACCCATGTTCTTCTAAAACTTGACTTTATACTTCTTCTTTTTTTATAGCTGTACTCATTAATCATAATTATATATTTCACTGTTATTGTGCTTTTAATCATTGTTTATTGGTACCAAAAGACCAAAACGAATTATTAGTTTGTGTTTTTTTTGCCGCTGCTATTGGCAGAAAAATTAATTCTAATTCCAAAAGTTGAAATAATTATTTTCTATTTGATTGTTTGAAATTTAATAACAGTAATTATATAATTTGCATAAAGGGACGCGCAAATTGTTTCTGACGAGATGGATAAAGATAACAATGGATAATTTTGATGACATTTCTTCTATATTCTTTGACAAATACTGTTTTTCTTAAAATGTATATTTTTTGTTGGTTACCAGTGCTAAGTTTAAGTAAGTAAGCTTTATTCATACAGCGCCTTTCACAAACCAAGGCCACAAAGCGCTTCACAGTTTAAACAGGTAAAAACAGACAAAATACAATTTAAAATGTGCATACAAAAAATAGAAAATATACATACAGTAAATATAATGGCCAAGACAGCTCAGTGACAGGTTTAAAACAGCCGCAAGAAAATTATGTAAAAGCTTGCCCAAATAAATAGGTTTTTAGCTGACCTTCGAAAGAATCAACAGTGTATAGAGAGACAATAGTTAAAAACATTCCATATGCCTCTATAGAGGAAGACTGTTGGTTTTTGTCTGTGTTTATATGCAGTATATAGACTCATATATCAAACAGAAAGAGATACAACATTCCCTCTTCTTTTTACAAATCCTATATTGAATTATGAGTTTTTAAGATAAGCTCAGATAGACTTTATTGATCTCACACAGGAGACATTTACATTTCAGTTTGTATTTAAGTGCCTGTGATAGTCACGTGTTATGTCATCATTGAGAGCTGTGTGTGTATTTGTGTGTGCGTGTGTGTGTGTATGTGTGTGTGCGCAGAATGCAGACTACTTCACTCTCAACACTGCGGCTCTAGAGGACGGAAAGGGCAAGTGTCCGTATGACCCAGCCAAAGGACACACCGGCCTTATAGTTGGTACGTCCATTGCCAGTTGCGATTTTACAACTCTTTTTACTGCTACTATTACATGCATTCTATAGCGGCTCTCAAAGTAATAACACTAATAGTCTTAGAGATACCGATCATATTAGTGGCCTCTAATTGAACAGTAGATTAGTTTACTTATTGCTTGTAGAGACGATTTAAATGTATCCACATGTATTCATAGAAGTCACTGAAGGTGCACCTCAGGGCTCAGACTTCGGACCTAACTTGTTCTCTGTCTAGGAGGAAAATATGCCACTTGACAGTTTTCAATCTGCGCTCACTTCAAAAATGACAATAATAGTATTTGAGAAGCCATTCTTGTCCAAATTGAGGCTTTGTGCAAAAAACAATTGATTGTGAGATAACAAAAGATTATGCAATTGTCAAAAAATACTATAATCATTGGTGCATTTAGCTGAAATAACATGCAAGTTTGCTATGCTCAAAACTAAAATTACTCATAGGCTTTTTATGACCCTGAAAGTTGGAGAACACTAATGCATTCTATGGAGACTGCAGCTGTACTGTCTTTATGCTGCAGCCTATTGACATCCATATCAAACTGTAAGAGCCGGTACCTGATGCTCCGTCCCAGCAGGCCTGTTTTACCGCTCCAACACAAGCATAAAATGTCCATCAAATCACTGCCAGTATTTCCCATATGTTTTGTCATGGCCATACAGCGGCAGCCAGAGTCCAGCGGCTCAATCTAACACTGTAATATTCAGCTTTTCTGTCCGGAAACAGCTCCCATCAAATCCTATACAAGTGGATTTTCACATTGTGTGTTCCCATTAGCACAGCTGACATTTGTGTATTGTGAAGCGAACTGTGCAGGTTTTTGTGAGGTAAGAAACAGTATTTTAGCTTTGTCACTATCGAATTGGTATAAATACTTAGTAGTAGTAGTTTATTTCTTCGGTCATTATGTACATTTGAACTTGTTTACTTATTTTTCCAAAGCGGGCCGTATTTTGACACGCCTGGCTTAAAATGTATATAAAGGTTTTCTCATCTTGAACACACACTAAACCGGCCCTTACCTTTTCTCAGACAAGGAGCTGTACTCGGCCACACTCAACAACTTCCTTGGAACGGAGCCAGTCATTCTGAGAAACCTGGGCCAGCAGCACTACAGCATGAAGAGCGAGTACCTCCCGGCCTGGCTTAACGGTGAGAAAAAAAAACAAATCCTACTCCAACATAGCTGCGGTAAGTATGTCAAGGGAAAGGTGAACCAAAACGGACCACACGATATGGCGGTTGGCCTAGAGCTGGGGGCACAGAGGTTAATTTTAAAACGAGTGGGGAGAGTAGATGTGTGCTAGTCAAATCCCCGGGCAAGAACAAAATGGGCAGCTACACAGATTGTATGGCAACAAGACGGGGCCAAATCACTGCCGTCGGGAAAAAAAAGTTTGGGTTTTTGTGTTGCTGTGGACAAATAGGGCAATGCGACCAGATTTACAATGGCTGCAGGAAGTCAGTGATGAGTTTATTTTTATGGAAATGTGGTCCTGTTTGGGAAAGCTAATGTATTCCCTACAGTGGTGAGCATACCGTCAAATTGGGGAAGCAGGACAGAAGCAATGACGCACAAGTAACCACTAGACATACAACCAATGTTTTTCTAGAGGAATCAAAATGGCTTGAATTCATGTACTATTTTTTTACTTTACTATTTTGGAGCATTTTTAACACAGTTTTTCATTTGGTGGTAAAAAAAAATCATATACTGTTTATTTTTTTTAACATTGATTACTGTTGATGAGGAAACAGAAACCAAATGTCTTGACAAAGGGTGCCCAAACTTTTGTCATCAAGGGCTATATATTTAACCAAGACCAAGCAGAGAGTTTCCCATCACATACTTTAAGGAAATCCTGTCAATTGTTAAAAAAAAAACAATAAATGACAAACATTTAGGTGTATTACAGGCCAAATATTAATGTAGAATGGATACAGGTAGAAATAAAAATAAAACGTTTAAAAAAAATAAAAAAATCTTTGGGGGTCTGTGATTTTTTTAAGGCTTAAATTGTGAGTGTGAAGTCAATAGGAATCAAAGTGATTTGGAGAAAATGTCGAAGTTCCCTGTTGGGTTTCATTGAGCTCCGGGGTTAGCATTGTCCATGTATTAACAATCTATGGTACAGTCCAAGCACCTATATTCAAACTGCAAATACCAACTTTTTCCCATTACTTTATTCAGTGGCAGGCTTTCTCATTGCTTACATCTGTTGTCAAAACTTTCTTTGCCAAATTGAGCAAAACTGAGTCCCTAAAGTGTGGACACATGGGGTGTACACGAGGACTGTGACCCATGTGTCTCCAGCCTGCTGTTCGTACATATCCCAGAACAGTGCAAGACATTAGCATTCACAATTAGTCATGCTTTGCCCCATCTTAAAACTACTCAAAACCACCAGAAAATTCCACTTTTATTTCTAAATATCAGATTTAATTTCATTTCAAATGTCCCCCCAAAGCTGATAAGTTGAATTGCCCATAGTGGTCACCAAACTGTCTCCAAACATGTTCATAATGCCAGTTTTTGAATATTTTCTTGATAGTTAGGTGTTTGCACAAAGAAATGCACTGTCCATATTTCGATAATTAGATTTTCAATTGTCTCCTTGACAGACTTGTCACACCTTCTCACAGAGCAAGTTGTAATATATTTTCAAATAATAGAAATCACATTAGGGTGAAGAACTGTGCAGGCTTCTTTTTATAGAAATGTAATTAAAATAGGAAAAAAACAACTCACAAACGCAAGAAAAGAATGAGTGCTGTGTGCATGCTTCACCAAACTTATGACCAGTAAAAACATATATATAAGTACTACTATTTACAGTATGTACTCTTTTGCATATTCCACTCCTTAAAGCATGCCAGGGCAGGCTGATGTTGGCCCCTCTGCAACCAGCCAGACTTTTCCAAATGCCAAAATATAGTCCCATGTTTAACTGCCAAAAAATAATCCATAATACAAGTTTCTTATTCAAAATGCATTTATTTTTTTTATTTTTTTACTGAATTTGACACATATGAAGCAATAGTGATGTCGCTGGGGCACGTGTGGATTGGTGTGTTGTGTAGGTAGGTTTGCTTTGTCTGAGCCATTAAAGCTCTCTCTGGCCAAGTATGATTGATTTTTTAATTCATATGTGGATAACTGATTGACTTGTTCCAGCTCTTCTTTGTAAGGTTTTCATACTGCACTAAACCTGAATGGACTGAAGGAAATAATTGAGGATTTGAATTAAAATGAGAAAACGGAGATACGCTGCATATGTGAGCGATAAGCAAAATTATTATTCATGACCGAACAAGCTGGACCCACAGCCACAAGTCTTCTCTCCGCACACTGGGCAGACTGAAGTATAGGTGGGTTTTATTTAAAATTAGGGTTAAACTGTGATTTCTAGGGCAGCCCTGTTGTCCAGTCAGCAGAGTCCCAGGCTGTCTGTGAGCAGCATTATGCAAACACAAGCATTTTTACCCAAGGAGGACGAATGAAGGAGAGATGCCAAATGATAGCGGCAGCAATCTGTTTTATATACGGTCAAACGCTGAGAGCAGAGAATTATCATTATTATGGAGTAAATGTCTTATTTTGATTCCTGTGTTGCAGCTAATTAAGTTTTAAATGTATACTAAAGGGAAGGAGTTTATTTTTTTTAGCTTCTGCCTCGATGTTTTTCCGACTTTATTTTGTATCTTGTAGAAGTGCGTGAAAATTAATCAAACTGAAAATGAGGTTCAATATTTATTATTTTACAGCTTGGGGCTTGTTCACACTTGTTGGTCTGGTTCAAGTTTTCCAATCAGAAGGCATTGTTTTGGTCGTCGCTTATGGCTTACATAAGAATGTACAAAGTCGGTATGAAAATTTAAAAAAGAGAGAGCGCTAACCAAGGATTTTTAAAGAATGACAACGGTTACTGAGCTAGAGGATTTTTACTTTTCAATGTTTCGATGTGAGTTTAAGCATATCTTCGTCCGAGCACTTCCCTATTGGGCTTTATTGAGCTGGAGGGTTACCCATTTCCATCTATATACAAAATTGTATGGATGAGGGACCCATGTTGTAACGTGGTTAAAAACTCAGATTTTCAGGTTCATTGTTTAGTGTGAGAGATTTGACCCAAGAGGAACTCATTTTATCATTCTATATGGTTCTATCTTTATCTATTGGAGATGTGAGGTCTATTTGTTGATATGACTGAAAAAGACACATGACATTCAGAACTTATCAACGCACATAGGCTTCAATCTGCCGTCATAGTTATCAGCAAACGAATGATAATAAAAGCCATATCGTCTATCTCCCCAGTTTCGTCAATTATCCTGTTGAAATTGTACATTTTTCAAACGTCGTCGGAAGTTTTTATCTCCAAAAGTACATCCTGTCCGAGAGAAGATAGATCCCCTGAAAATCCTTTCAATCTATTCAAATCCATCCCAAAAAAGCGTAATATTTCTTTCGCTAACTCTAACAGTTTGGATTAATGAGAATTCGGAGGATGATGGAGGTGTGGATCTCAAATGGACCATTATGATTATCCCCAGAGAGGGAGGGGAGTGGAGCTGGGGTTATGCGCCAAAAGAGAGAGGGGAGAGAGGGGAGAGAGGGGAGAGATGGGGAGAGGGGGGAGATGGGGAATGTGGAAGAGGTGAGAAGTGGCTGCTTGGTCCGGGTGTTGGTTTGCAGAGAGAGGAGTGTGAAAAGACCCCCCGGCAAATACTGCTGTGCCTCATTCAATGTGATGTATGCCTCAAAGTATCAATGTTTTTATGTAATAGATTGAAACGGTTGAACGGTCAAAAAATGTATATGTGTGGTATCAAAACGGCAAAAACTGAATAAAAACATAAGTACTTACCATGAGAACATCAAACCACACAAAAAATTCAAGTTCCTCGCTCTCAAAACACTTCAACCAGTTGCATGTATTTGTATCTGTCGCAGTTTGTCTGGTCTATAATACATAGATCAATTAATTACAAACATTTACAAAATATACTATTTCATGTATATATTGTTTACTAACCATTATTTAACCACGAAAAGTCGCATTGCACAATCTCTTTTTCAGTTTTTAGCGGTAAGTGGAAACCGGAGCACCCAGAGGAAACTTAGGCAGCCATGGGGAGAATATACAGAGAACTCCACACATAACAGAAAGGCCTGGAGGTGGAATTGAAACCTCTTTAAACTGTATATTAGTAACAGGCAAACACCATTGAAGTTTAATACCATTTCAAGCAAAGAAAAATTATGACAAAAGTTACACATTGCACCTTTTAAAGTTTGTTCATGTCAAAAAATACATGTTTTTCTGATGTGGTTACAGAGCCAGACTTCGTGGGCTCGGCGCTGGTCAGAGAAGGCCTGGGCAGTAAAGACGGAGACGACGATAAGATTTACTTCTTCTTCAGTGAACGCGCTCTGGAGCTGGACTGTGACACGGAGCTCACGGTGGCCCGGGTGGCTCGGGTCTGCAAGGTGAAATATGGCTCTCATTCTCATTACCACAGCACTTACACTAGTCTGACTCTAATACTGCCCATTATGGAAACCTGTGTTTGCTCATATCGATTTCAAAGGACTAAAAAAACAGTAGCTCATGGATCAATGGATGAACAACTAAGCATCATTTAAATATCAGTAAATTGCAACCTCTGTTTTGGTTGATCTCAATTAATAACACATACATTTTGTTCCATCTCCAGCTTACTTTTTATACAGCTAACAAATAAGGTAACAGATAACAACAATAGTTTTCACTGTTATTTTTGGACACATTTTCTCCCTTCGTTTTGTGTCTTGTGTTTTTGTCCAGTTCATTTTGAGTTTTATACATGGGAAAAAATCTAGATCAATCATTATGGAGATAAAAGAAACCCAGCCCTCTACCCTCAAACAAATGACATGAAATGGATTCTCATGCCAATCCCTGTCTTCACTTTGAGATGGAATCTAAATTGATATTCATGAGCTCATATGAACACAATTTTATGGAGAGAATAGTATTTTTCATTGTTTATGCATCACCATATGACCATTTCTCTCGGCTCACTTGAGTTAATATGAGTTTTTTCAGTGCCTGCTTTTGTACCGATAGAAGCTTAAAGCTGGGGTACCCGACTTTCCAACCACAAAATAATCATATAATCAAAATAATCTGTGTTTTATTGCTTTTGGATCTATGACATGTATGTATTCTTCAACCTCTTTTTTGACGGGTGAAACTCAAGTAATTAGAATATCGTCCAAAAGTTAATATAATTCTGTAACTTAACTTTTGTACGACATAGACTTATTACATGCAACGTGACATATGCCTTTGTTATCATTTTGTTGATTATGGCTTACTGCCCATTTTCAAACAATTCCAATTGTTTAGATTTTCACCTGTGTATAAATATAAAGGCTTTTGTTCAGTCTAAACCGATTTGCATTTTGGCACATTCCAGCTAAAATCACGGAAGCCCACTCGCGTCTGTTATTAGAGTCTCCAGCTGTTTTTGGCACCTGCTTCATAATGCTTTTGAACATTTAGCTCTATAAAAGGATCACAGCTGCAATTTTACACACTGAACTAAAGACATTTCTACAGTAATGAATTTTAACGCCACACATTATTCCAGGTCAGATTCTTCCTGCTTTCCTTCTTAACATGGCGTTTGTTTGTGTCTTCGCTGACCAAATTGATTATAGGCATTACCCGGAAAAACCTAGCCTTGTCTTTGATTTTCACTGAGCCGCAGAAATAATGAAATGCATTGAAGAGGGTGCGAATTCAGCAAATGTTAGTGCTTCAGCTAACGGCACACACTTTAAAATGACTGCGGCTTGCTCTCTCCAACAGAAAGTAACCAGTACTTTTTTGTGGAATTGAAGGTGCACTATAAGTAAAATGTATTATAAATTGCAGCACTTTCTAATAATAATATGTTTTTTTTTTAAGTTTTTGAATCCATTACTGACCCAAGAAAAAGAGCTTGGAATGTATAATAGTTAATATGGCAGGGGATCACACAGTTTAGTGGATCAGGTAAATAGAAATATATTTTCAGATAGTATTCTAACACTGCCAAAACAGCATGTAGAAGTTAAATGGTATTTATTATTACTTGAGGTAATATATCTCTCTATCATAGTAAACTTGACTTGAAGAATATAGATCGTATGTTGTACTCAAATTGTCTACTTTACTCAAATTAAAGCTGGGGTACCTCACTTTCAAACCACAAAATATGGAACTATGAATCCGTCTAACTCTCTCCTCGCTCTCATAATACAATTTTCACATGTATTTTTGGCCTCTGTCACATAAATCAGTTTTTTTTTTTTTACAGAAATGTGAAAAAGAGAGGCCCACCCTCACTCAGCCAATCAGCTTTCAGCCCCTAAGCGGCAAATAGTGTTATTTCTTACACATATGCAAAAAGGGAACATTTTACTTTACAAAACTCTATTGTTGGGACAAATATCAGTTTGGCTTTGAGTTGATTGGCTGAGTTAGAATGGTTTCCTCTTTTCCACATTCTGTCTGAACAAAAGATGAAGAGATCCTTTTTTCGTCCCAAATGTCAGGGTTGCATCACCTGTAGGAATGAGTAGCACACAGCACAAGATAAAGATAAATGAATCATAACTCCTTACTAAATAAAATAAAATAAAAAAAACTCTAGCATGAAGAAGAAACAAGTATAAAATCTCCACCTTTGGCATAATAAGAAGCAAAAGCGGATCTAAATATGCGACAGGGGCTAAAAATACATGCATGTTGTTCAATACGGTGGATTTTGATGCATTACCATTTTTTGTTGTTTGAAAATTAGGCACCGCAGCTTAAACTCCTACATGTATTGTTTTTGGCAGGGGGCGCCTCTCCTTCATATCATGACAGTATAAACTTTCAATCCAAAGACAGCTTTGAGAAAACAAAGGCTTTCGTTTACAGGAAGTGCCATTTACGGCCGTCCCTGTGATCAACAAAAAGCGTGGATGAAATGAAGACCAGATGCTCAAACTTGTTCCACTCCGGTGTCGTGAATTATTCAGCGCCCCCTGCAGATACCGCCACTCCAGAGGCCATTTGCACTCTTTTAATATATTTCTCTGTGTTCACTGAGGCTAATAAGATGTAAGAGCCAAATTTATTATACAGTATAAAAGGTATTTATTATTACTTGAGGTTGGGGGCTGTATGTATTATTCAAAATGGTATTACTTGGGAAAATATCCAGTTAGATTTAAGACATTAATCATCTCAGGGGTTGTAAGGGTTTTATACTGCGTCCCAAAGGCTATGGTCCAGATAACTTTCTCGCTACTGCAACATCCTCATGGGCACACTCCCTGAACTGTGCTAGTACAATACTTTCTGTGCGTTTTCCCTTCCATTATAGAGAATAAACATTAACGCAACCTCTGAAATCCTTCAAGAAGTGTCCTCATTCACTGATTATTTTGTGTCTATTTAGCTAATTATTGGTTTTATCGTGTTGGAGCTATTTGTTTTGCTTCTGTGTGTTAAATATACACCACACTATCTACTATACCATCACTGACTATTATGACTGAAACATACAAAAAAGTTCTGAAGCCACTGCTATGTTTAATACTAGCTCTCTGCCAATGCCTTTACGACTAAATAAATTATACATTTTGTTTGTCTCAACAGAAAATATTTTGTAAAAGTAAAATGTTGTGAACGAATCAGACCACAACATGCTGCCTTTATCTTCTTAGAACATGTTTGTATCTTCTGCATACATAAAAGAAAGAGCCCTGTGGGTCACTGGTTGACTCTTTGGGCTGAGAGCTGATTGGCTGAGTGATGGTGATCTCCTTATTTCACTTTAAGATGTGACTGAGGTTAAAAATACATGCATGTGAAAACTAGAACTGTTTTTGAGAGCGAGAAACGTTAAATATGTGTTGATTGAAAATTAGGTACCCCAGCTTTAACTTGTATTACAAACCTAAATCTCACTGTAAATGATTCAATGATTCTTCCATTCTTTAAGACCAAAAACATATAAGCAGTGTTAAAACATGTTTTATTCGATAATGCACACATTTGTCTCCATTATAATTATTCCAGATTTGTACGTTTGCTTTACACATATTCATGTGTAAATGATTCTTAAGAGGCTTTGGCAGCCAGTGCAGTGCCAGCTCTGAAGCAGCATAAATATACATATATATATATAAATACACACAGAGCTCAGTCATGTTATCTCCACACAGGCACTGAATCCAGCCCTAATATTATAGCATGGAGCAGTAATAGCAGCTAAGCCCCCGAGAATATAATATTTAACACACTCCAAAGCACACTGCTCCCAGAGGTTCATGTTATAGTACCCACAGTGGAAAATACATAGCAATTGTACAAACGCAAAATAGCTGTAAATGAATAGGAGAAAGTTGGGCTTGAGACACGCAGACATATATAGGCAAAGGAACCTTTTTTTTCAGACAGAAAACAGACCTTGTTTTAAGATCCAGAACTTGTAACTCCACCCCTTCTGTCTAAAGCTAATGTCTCAGCCATGAAAAAGTATGATGTAAAATTGTACGATTGTGATATCATGTTCAGAGCAGTTTTCTGACTTTTAAAACAAAATTATTGACCATAAATGAGTTTTGTCAATTTCTCAAGTGTAATTACATTCTTAACAATCACATGGCTGTAATTTGTAATCTACACCTCCCTCTGGTGGTCACATGAGGACAGAGCAAGCAATTATCATTATTTACCCTTAATATTTTTTTCACCATGTTTTTTTTCCACAGAAGATATTAGTTCACATTGTAAAACATAAAATGACAAAGTATAAAGTCTCATTATCAATGAATGGCCAAGAATAATGCATAGTATAATTATTCTTTAATACAATTTTTGTTGAATTGATCTTTATCTCAGTGACTTCCATAAATTAGAAAAAGTAACTTACGCAAAAAACAAAAAACCCATTAAGCACCGATCTGCTTCCACTCATGCAGATTAATTATAAACAAGCCAATTAAAACACCGCCATACATTTTGACAAGTGTTTTGTTTGAGTGCGCAGCTTCACATTAAGTATCCCATTCAAGAGCTTTCATTTAGATAAGACTCTTACACAGAGATAATTATGACATAGTTTTCCCCACATCGCGTTGCTTAACACGCTCTCCTCTGCACTCACAGGGCGACTTGGGAGGCACCAGGACTCTCCAGAAGAAGTGGACCACGTTTCAGAAAGCCCGGCTGGAGTGCTCGCTTCCAGAACGCCACGTCTCATTTAACAACCTGCGGGCCGTCTTCACTTTGCCGGGACAGGACTGGAGAGGGACCACGTTCTACGGCATCTTCCACGCACAATGGTCAGTGAATGTAGCCCTCGTGATTCTGTTGATACTTAACACGGCAGATATTGTGTCCCTGCTATACACTTGTATCACTTTTTACTGCTGCTGCTACTGCCACACTCAAGAGTATGGTAATTTACGACTAATACTCCTTCTGGATAGAATTCATCAACAATTTTGAGTAGTATGGATCTTTTATAACACTCGAAGCGCCTGTGGTTGAAGTTGAACTCATCATTCTAACAGTATGCAGGACACAGTGATTTTCCACATGAACGTTTTGGTTATCAGAAGGCCAAAGCTACTGACACCGTGGTAATTGCTGATTGGAGCGTCTCCATTCCTCCATGCGTTAATCTCACATCCCTGCTGTAAAATTCATGTTCGTCGACATTAAAACCATGTCTTCTTCAACAGTAGACTAACCAAACATCCATCCATCCATTTTTCTTCAGCAGTCTAAGCAGAGCTACAACATTTTCACTCAACGTGTAGACGCACTTCGAATCTAGAGTGGGATCATTTTTGCGATTTGCTTGGTCGCGTCTCCGTGTAAACAGGCCCTGGCCAGACTGCCGACATAAGGGGTTGGCAAGAATTCTGGATTTTTATTCACGGCAATGTAGCACTTACCACTGTGTTATTGATTGTATATGTGTTTCTAAGGGACACCTGGATGAATGCTAAATAATTCAAGCGGGTTTCCAAAGAGCGGCCTCATAGAGCTTGAATCACTGAAATGTTTCTCTCAAGTGAACCAAGTAAACACATTCAATCTGTAAGACTGCTTTTTATTTGGTAGCATCAATATCGCTTCTGCAATTATAACTTGCTTTAAACAGAATGATAAATGAGTTAGCTGTGCATTTAGTCACATCTTCTTTGAGATTTGGGAATTTTCTATGATAGACATCGATAGTCTGATTGATTGAAGTTATAATGTCAAAATAAGTTGGGATTTAACTGAAATAAAATTAATGACAATTAAATGCTCTATACATTTTGAAATGGAGGAAGGATCTCTGCATGTGCTATGTTCTCAGCTGGACCCTATTATTCCAGTTCCTTCTAAACATGTGACAGAGGCCAAAAATACATGCATGTAAAAACTAGTGATAAAACCAATGCGTTTTAAGAGCAAGGAACTAGTTACATGGATTTTTTTACATTATCATTTGTCTCTGATTTCAAAGTTAGATCCTCCATCTTTCATGCAATTTCTCTGCAGTCGTCAATTCAATCCAATTCAATCTATTTTTGTATAGCCCTTAATCACAACAGTAATTATCTCAGAGGACTTATCAAAATCGTTGAATGCGCCAACACAGATCAGAGAATCATCAGTTCAACACAACAAATGCAATTATGTGGGCGGTACGGTGGCTGAGTGGTTGGCACTCTCGCTTCTCCGCAAGAAGGTCCTGGGTTCGAATTCCTGTCAGAACAGGGCCTTTCTGAGTGGAGTTTGCATGTTCTCCCCGTGTCTGCGTAGGTTTCCTCTGGGTGCTCCGGTTTCCCCTACCACTAAAAACATGCACAATAGGTCTGAATGTAATGAGAGAGTGAATGGATGGTGTTGATTGGGGGCTTTGAAGCACCAGAGTGATCGGCGATTCTCTTCCCTCATCACCGTGTGTGGAATGATTGGAATATTATCTGGAATCTGAGCATTGTAAAGCGCTTTGGGTGACCTTGGTCTGTAAAATGCGCTATATAAATAAACATTACTTACTCATTTACTATGATAAAAAACACATAGAGCCATTGGTCCATAAGTGGCAGATGACCAATGCCCATAAGTGTTGATAAATGTCCATACATGTTGTTGAGTGTCCTGGATCATCACCGCTGTGTCCACACATTGAGCCACAGTTTTTTGTAAGGAATGAGTTATGTAAAAAAAATATATATATATCAGGAATTAAATACAGTGCAAATTTACGATAACAACTCCACTACATACTGACAGGTGTATGTTTGGTTTCAGTTCCAGAAGTGCAGTGTCTGAAACCAGTCACCTTTGATGCCTGTCCGTTGTGCTCCTCTCCTGAGACCCCACATCACTTATGTCAAGCTGCTTTGAACTTCCTGTTTTCTTTCTCCAGTCACACTACTCATAGTCTTTCTTTAAAACCCTTTCTTCTCCGCTCACGACTCACTGGGGACTGCCTAAAACCCCCGGGCTTTGATAGAGATCACATTAAGATAATTGGACATTATGCAAATGAAGCGACAGTGGAAGCAATAATCCGGCGGAGTGGTCTTGAAACCCCGCTCCACGTCGGCCCAGACCCTTTGACGAGAGTCTGGTGAAACGGATCAGCTCAATCATTTCTCCAGTAAAGTGCTTTCATAGAATGCGTGGACGTGCTGGTAAAATGAATAGACGTGACCTTTTTCAGAGAGTGTATCGAAAAGACATGTTTATTGCATTAAAGAGTGAATTTGAATCATCAACAAATGTAAAGGATTCATTTTATTTTATTCAAGGTTTTCTTCAGCGAGATCCATTTGTGCATTTAAGTATGTGTAATTATAGTGATTCTCAGACCGTGGTAATTCCGCCTCTGATTTTACGCAGTTTATGAGATTGGTAAATATTTGTTGTTGTTGTTGTGTGGATTACGGGGTGTGTAAAGTTTAGACCTGCTCTTGTTCAGGTCTGTAGCTAGGTACTTTGGAGACATGTGTGTATGATTCTTTTGCTCCTTTTTACAAGATGTTATTTCACAAGGGGACGAGGCTTTGGCATTCTAGAGATCTGACTTTTGATAATTACCACAGTTAGTTATGTACCAGGAAAGATGCTTCAGCTGCCCTCCCACCGCAATCTTAAAGTAAAGGCTGTTTGGAATGTTATGATGTCACATGTACACAAACTTGTCCGTCCACATCGGAAACAAGCTGTCAACAATGGCAAAAGGAAATTAACCCCAAGTGCAGAACTGCAAAAATAACAGCCCTTTATTTAACCAGGAAAATCCCATTGAGAGTAAGAACCTCTTTTTCAAGGTAGTCCTGGACAAAAGTTACACACAATTACATACTACTATCATTATGAAAACAGTTACATGTCAAAGAGGATGTCTCAAGTGCTCTCATTCTGGATTTAAAAGCTTTAAAAAAAATGTAAAACATCACAAAATCCAGAGTAAACACAAAAAGTAACCAAATAGCTGAGTTACGACGAGAACCAAAACAGACGTAGGATGACATTGACGGAACAGGAAGTGAAGAAGCACTCAGGTGTTAAAGATGCAAGACTAACGAGACACAGGTGATGAGGGCGGGGCAGGTAATCAGGAAACAGGAAGTACAACTGAAGAGGACATATGGTCAGCGCTAGATCATATACGGAATCGGGACGGATGCGGACGTAAATATAACCAACTACGTATTCTTGCCTAAACTTAACCAGCCATTCCCAAAGAATAACCCCAACCCACCCTTAACCCTAACCTTAACCATCTTACTCAGACCACCTTAACCCTAACCTTAACCATCTTACTCAGACCACCTTAACCCTAACCTTAACCATCTTACTCAGACCACCTTAACTCTAACCTTAACCATCTTACTCAGACCACCTTAACTCTAACCTTAACCATCTTACTCAGACCACCTTAACTCTAACCTTAACCATCTTACTCAGACCACCTTAACTCTAACCTTAACCATCTTACTCAGACACCAAAAAATTAACCAGTCACCATTTCAGGACTTATTAGTCTAAAACTAATTCGAAAGTAGGATTGTTACTTCCGGTTTCGTCCCAATTCCGTGTATGATCTAGTGCCGACCGAAGACACAGGGGTTAACAAATTACAAAATAAAATAACACTAAACCATGACACAAGCAGGAAAGCTGATCCAATGAAAGGATTGAAAACATTACATTTACTTGAGTTTTATATCATACTGAGGTACATTCCATTAAAATAATTATCATCTCCAATCCAACCCCATCAGAAAAGTTTTACAATACTCTATTTAAATTATAAAACGGTAATCCAGGATCTGAAAGCGTAAGAGCAATCACCTGTGGAGCAACGAGCAAAGTGTATCTTTGATAAAAGAATAGACATAAAAAGTAAAGCAATTTAAATCATTAGCCGGTGAAGATGTTTGATCTTTATTTGAAATGAGTCTAAATGTCTTTTCTCAGACCATTTAGGGTTTACTCAGTCAGTAATTAAAAAATAACATTTCATTCCTTGAAGGAAGTTTTCATTGAATTTATTTTGCCGCTAACAGCCAAAAGTATGTGTCTTAATCCTGCTTCTCAGTCACACATCAATACTTAATTTCACTCCCTACTTGAAAAACCTCTCCAGCTCCCAAAGTAGCCATTAAATCAAAGTGAATATCCTGATTTGCAGCTATAATAGATTTTGAATGAGTGTGTGTCATTGGAGTGGATAATTGAACAACCCCAGAACAGAACGGACGTCTAATGGTGTGTGCCATAAATGTACATGTAAGTAAATACTACACTGTCACTTAAATGACTTATGCATGTTCTCTTTGTTGTGTCCGCAGGGGGGATGTGGACGTGTCAGCCGTGTGCCAGTACCAGGTCAATGATGTGAAGAAAGTTTTCGAAGGCTCCTATAAAGAATACAGAGAGGCGTCGCAGAGGTGGGGCCGCTACACTGGAGCTGTGCCCAACCCACGCCCTGGATCGGTGAGACACGTTCAATCACCACATGGTTATCTCGGGGGGTTTCACAAAGTTGTCGAATCGCCATCAACAGATCAGAGAACCAAACAGTTCGAACGTAGGAAATGCAATGCAATAATAGTAATAATAATAATACATTTTGTTTAAAAGCGCCTTTTCAAAGCAGCCAAGGACACTGTACGAACATGAAAACAGAGTGCAATTAAAGACATTAGCATTATTAAAAAGAAAAACACCAGAACTGGACGAAGGTGTTGGGGTGACTGGTCAAAGAAAGTCTGAAATAGTTTTATGTCTGAATTTGAACGGGGAAGAGAGTCGGTTTTGTGGAGGTCAGGGGGGAGTGTCACAACAGCTCTAGCACCAGCGTATTCAGAAAGAAAAGTGAAAAAGACAGGGCCCCCCTCACTCAGCCAATCAGCACTCAGTATGTCCAAGCTAAGATACATCCTAATACAATATGCATTTAGTGGTTTGATTTGTACACAGAATGTTGCTTAACCACAACTCTTCCTGTTGGGACAAACACAATGTATTTTAAAACTAAATAAATAGTTCCGTTGGATATTATGGCATTTCTTGTGATTTCAGAATAATATCATCTTTCCCTCTAATATATTAGATATTATGGACTTTTACAAGTTGGAATTCTGCACTCCAGCCCCCATGTATCCGGTTTGAGACACTCATAGTAAAACTGCACTCTCTAAAATCCACAATAACCTGCCTCTTCAGCAAATGAGCACAAATGGGAACAAAATGAGAACGCTTTCAAATTGTGCAAAGATTACCATTTTAGATTTCCCCGCACCTGCGCTGCTACGCATCAGTAGTCAGCTTTTGGCAGAGCGATCCGGCAACGGGGAAGTGTTGGATGTGGCGAACAATTGGATTTGGCTCTAAACAAAAAAAACTGAGATCCAACATGCGAGTAAAAAAGTTACAAAAGAGAGAGAGGGAGACGGGTAGAACATGGAGACGATGTGCAAATGCTGAGACAAATGATTGTATCTGTCTATTTGGGTGCAGTGGGTTCAATTCCACCTCCAGACCTTTCTGTGTGGAGTTTGCATGTTCTCCTTGTGTCTGTGTCGGTTTCTTCTATGTTCTCCGGTTTCCCTTACCACTAAAAACTCCTAAAAACTGTACACTAGTCTCCCATAGACCTCCTCCCCGACCTCACTCCCATCTCCTCTCTCTGAGGAAAGGACTCCCCTGAAAAAGAGATTATGCAGTGGGATTGTTCAAGGTCAATTAATAAATAAATTATATGTAAAGTTCTAGATGCACTTGTTTTTCACTATCCTCCTGAAAAAGAGCCTTATTTTGCTTGGTTCCATGGATGTGCTCTTTCTTTGACCCTAACCCAATCCAATTTACTTTATTTATATAGCACATTTGATTAAGCACAGCAATTCAACTGTAAAAATGCACAGTTATTGTCTTCCAAGTCTGCCAGATATAATTAAAAACTAAACTTCTTAAAAGATTTGAAAGAAAAAAAGAGACTATACAATTGCAACACAAAAACATCCATCCATCTATTCATCCATATATTCTTATATATATATATATATATATATATTCTTCCTCTTCATCCGTTGCTGGGTCGCGGGGGCAGCAGTCTAAGCAGAGACGCCCAGACTTCCCTATCCTCACACACTTCCTCCAGCTCGTGCAGCGGGACCCCAAGGCGTTCCCAGGCCAGCTGAGAGACATAGTCCCTCCAGCGTGTCCTGGGTCTTCCCTGGGGACAGAAAAAGATTAGGATAATAAAATAAAATAAATGTTAATACATCAAACACAGAGGACCACACAATTCACACAGTGCTAAAAATCAGAAAATACAATACTTCTGACAATGCTTCACAAGATGGCCAGACAGATCCTTCCATATCTCCATCTACAAGTGCTTTTAACTTAGTTTGTTCTTTACTTCTGAAAATCAATCAATCTCACCAAAGAAAAGATCATCTGTACTGCTACTTTTTGCCTTGTGTCACTTCAGATAACTCACAGACAGCATATGTACTTGTAAAGCCCGATGCAGGCTTGTCAACGTCTCTCAAAGCGCTGCACTGAAGTCACTTTTCATTCACTCCTCACTCAGTGGCGACAGAAGCGACGCTGCCAATCTGTATCCTCAGTCCACCGCACACTCACTCGTTCATTCATATTCTGTGCTTTGAGTTCTGTGAAAGTACAGCAGAGTATAATCCAGACAAACCATCATGGAGACAAGTAAGCAAGTGGCTGATCCCCTCTACAAATATGCACTCAGGTGTTGCTATCCTCAGGCTGCATCTGTTCCAATCCTGCATTCTATACTTCCATTCATGATGTAACTTTCTGCTAAAGCTGGGATGTCTAACTTTAAAACCACAAATGATAAGTTTGGTTCCATCAGTAGTCTTTTTCAGTCTAAAGCATCAAAAAGTGACTCACAAGTTCAGTCCAATAGTCAGTTCAATAGTCATCAATAGTAGTAATCTCGAAGGACTGAACACTTGTCAATTCTCCATCACAGATCATAACATAACAAATACATAGAAGCTACTGGTCCATGAGGGTCATAAATGTTATTACATGTGTGCAGACCCTATAATAAAAAAAATCTATCTATCCATCTACAAGTATGCAAAAGGCAGCGTGTTGTGGTCTGATTTGTTCACAACATTTTGCTCTTACAAGTCTGCCCAGCTTTAAACCACATTGAGCAGTTAAAAAAAAGTCGGGGAAACCTTGCCAGAAGCCAATAGTCGATGTCCAAACTGCTTCCTAGGTTCTCCTTACCTCTGTTCATTCATATTCAACAGCCTTGACGCTCTACATTCTGTCTTTTAGTGTATCACAAACTCTGACCGGGAGAACGGATACAACAGTTCCCTGCAGCTGCCAGACGCCACGCTCAACTTTGCCAAAAAGCACCCGCTGATGGAGGACAAGGCTCTGGCACGCCCCCTGCTGCTCACAAAGGGCGTCAACTTCACCAAACTGGCCGTGGACCGGGTCAACGCACTGGACCAGCGCGCGTACAACATGCTCTTCATCGGAACAGGTACTAGTCTGTTTGAGAGATATTTAGAAAACTGGATACTTTGAAGAGCCATTAGCAGTGTTGTATTTGTTATAGTTGCGTCTTTTCCCATTTGGTGTTGTATGTTTAGATAATTAATTTTCAATGCCACTGGTACATGGTAAATATAAAAAACAACTTTAATTAATGTATTTATTTTGCTGCTGCTATGTCAGTTGCCCTACTCCTACCTATTCCTTTTCAAATAATTGACATATGGTATTAACATTCAAAATAAACTTTACAAGATTCATAATAAAATATTCAATTGTACCATAGGTTTTGTTAGCTAAACTTGGCCAAAAACAACTGCCAACTTCTCAAATTTACTTTTAAGTTCATTTAATTCTGTTTGATTTGTTCCTTATGTTTTAATATTGAACTAATGGAAATAGCTTTTTGCAGAGAAAATTGAATTAGTTCCAAAATTGTGGATATTGTACAAATAATAATAGTATTGTGTATATAATAATAATATATAGTGACATCGCTTTGAGAACTTTTTTTTTTTTTTTTGCAAGACTGGACCATAAATAGTGTCAACAGCCCAAAGTAGACTTTACACACAAGAACAACAACAGTCATAGCCACAAGTTTATTTTGGCAGGAACATCCTCCACCGACCCGTCCCGTCACCCTCCTCCCTCGCTGTCCTCCTGACATTGCGGGCAGTATATTATTCAAGTGCACGTCGTCCCATATTTTTGTACTCTTCTGCCTCGTTCCTGTGTGTATGTGCGTGCATCTGTGTGTTCTCTGGGGAGGTGTGGTGCTGGACTGCCCTGGGAGACGAGGGCTTTTGGGGCATGGCAGCAGAGTGAGGCAGGTAGCTACATTAGCCAAGGTGGCGCAGAGCAACACGCCAGCTGGCCACGTTCGAGCATCTATTCAATTACGGACTTGATTTGCATGCTGATATCCGTCTTCATGCATCAGAGGGAACAGCTACATATGCACAGTTTAATTAATGCCTCTGCTCGCTGGCCATCGGCTGCAGGTGGCGCGTTTTGGCTCGGAGTAATAGAATAGCTTACATACATTTGTAGGGTATTTGTTTTGTTTATCATTATCATGTCATACGACTATTGTTGGGGAAGTGACAAACAATCAAGTCATCTCAATTATATAAGCCAGCAATTTTATAATGTAGTTTGCATCTCAAAAAAACTCTTTGTGAGACCGTGTGTGATTAACTTATACCTTTGACAGAACATTATATGAATGTGAGCCATTTGAAAACTGTCTTGAGGTTATTTATGTGTCCAAATTATTTTATACAAATACCTACACTATCCAGGATTCTTTGTACACAATAGCAGTTTTTTTTTTTTAAATGTAGTCTATGCTGTATTTGGAAAATTATATGTAATGGATTTTGTGTAAAGCTAATTTACTGGAACTAGACCCCAGTGGACTTGCTCTTGTTGAGACAGATGTGAGATTTGTTTTAGTGATGTCCCTGGAGAACATAGTTGAGATGACATGTAGTTGTTACACACCGGGTTGCCTGATCCAGAATATTATTCATTAAAGATTGTGTAAGCTCTCAGTCATACAAGGATTATTCATAACAAGGGAAGGTTGCTCACTCATCATCTGTCTCCATTAAGAATTATCAGAATCGTAAAACCTCTCCCCTGCCAGTTTTGTTTTTTATGGTTAAAAATAGAAATTAATCGATTACTAGATTAATTGACAACTAATTGCAATTCAATTCAAGTTAAAAGAATAATTGATTAAGTTGTTACAGCTTAATCAATTTAATCACGGCTTAACAATACAATCCAGGCTCTTCTGTAACTCTACCTGCCTGGCATCTTGATGTACTTTTTAATGTCATATTAGCAGTCAGATCTTGGATAACCCCACATTTACATTTACTAATATCCATCTTCTTACATCAGAGGAGGAAATCTAGGTTTGCTTAATTAATATATCTGCTGGCTGGCCACTGGCTTCTGCAGGTGTCCCTGTTTTGGCACCGCTCTGCAGTCTCTGTGTGCTCGCTTGTCCCTAATCCTGAATAACAGCGATCTGACAGTGGATTCCAGCACATTTAAATGCAGCCTGGCCTCATGAATAGCGAGACTAGAGCTACTTACAATTCAGATCAGCGCCGGCTCACCCACCTATTCCGTGGCAACTGACAGCGCCACGACAACTGCAAGAATGGGGGTCTTTTCTGCAACTATAGACACGAGTGCACGCACAAGTAGGCAACACGAGCTCCCACAGTGTTAACACAGCAACCCGCACACACGGCAAAAAAAAAAAGCACACGCATTTTTCAAATTGATATGCACACACACCGGCCGAGCCAAGTGCAGTCATCCCGGGCTCGGTCTCGCTCCACGGCCCAAACTCAACAGGGGCCCTTATTGGCAGACGAGGGAGCCTAGTGCCAATTGGGCTGCAGGCTTGATTAGCTATTAGCTGTGGCGTGGTGACAGCTGATGTGAGCGCAGAGAGAGACGGGAGTGAGTGCTTGTCGAGGCTGGTTTTGTGAGAATGCGTGATTGAAGGATTAGGCGCCATCGGTGTTTTGACTGGAGGTGCGGTGGCCGGGTCGCCCAGTGAAAAACGGTTCTAAATGGCTGCTATCATCGCTTGAATAACTTTGACCATGGTTATCGCGCTGAGCCAATTGCATTACATCAGGAGAGGTTTTTTTGTGTTGCACATTTCATACAGGAACTGAATTAGCTTTACAAGGAAAATATGTAAACAAAAACATATACAGTATATTACTGTAAGCAGTCTATCCTATGTTAGTTTCACATTGTAAATTGAATTACAGAAGTAAAAGGAATTTTGAAAGATGTTAAGGATTTTTGAGTTTCACCTGTGCATCAAAAAAACAAAGTGTTGTCTATTCTTGAGTGAGCTCAAGAATAAACAACACTTTTATTCAGCTTAGACTGAGCTTTCCATTTACAAGGAGCACAATGGGAGAAAGCCGTTTCTCCAATCTTCAATCTCACTCTGGGAACTGATAGAAAGATAGAAAAGATTGATACTTTATTGATCCCCGTAGGAGAAATTCACGTGTCCAGTAGCAGCAAAAATGAAAAATTAAATGGATAATTCTAAAAAGCTAACGATAGTAATAATCAGCAACAGCCCTTCAGGTCACAGCAGCAGAGGTGGAGAAGTCCCTGGGTGGAGCAGGACAGGTCAGAATGTGGAGTACAGGTAGTGTCTGGGTGGAGCAGGACAGGTCACAAGGTGGAGTACCCGCTTGGTTCGGACCATTTTCTCTGCTCTAGTCCAAAGTAAAATGCTAAATGCTTCATTAGCATTTTTCAAAAAGTTAGCTTCCTTCAGTGGATTTTCACCTGATCCGCTTGGTTCGGACCATGAATCCTCTCTGCTCTGGTCTGGACCAGTGTAAAACCATGAACACTGTACCGCAGCAACATCTCAGGTAGGAAAAAGCAAGAAAAATAAAAAATTGTAAAGCACAAAGCAACAACTGTTTCAGAGCTACTTAGGACTTGCTGCCGTTTTCCAGCGCATTCAAAAGTCCGACACATACGACGGCCTCAGACGGTTCCAGTGAAGGTGTCATGGTGTGGATTTTATTTTGGTACTCGGTTGTCTTTATTTACCTGTGTTCCTCTCCGTTTGGATTTTTTTCACCTTGGAAATGTATATTAGCATCTTCATTAAACCATTATTTTGTATTTTGAGTCCTCTTTCATCTCACCCCATGACAGGTGTAATATCAGATCTTTCTCTAGTTTGTGTCAAAACGCGACCTGCTGAGTCTTGAATAAGATGCATGTGCTGAGGTGTTAAAAATCCAATCTGTTTGTGACAAAACGTATTTCAACATTTTTGGTTGTTTCTAAGTGATGGAAATTATCTCTTGGCTGCAAACTGGAGAGGTGTGGTCATTAACATGCACTGTTCCAACCAAATAAACAATACAATATATAGCAATTATGTTTAAAACAAAGATGTCTGAGGCACTTCTCATTACTGAATATGGAGAATTTATTCATTCAAGTTGAAACTCGGTGAAGGAATATATTCTTATTATTCAGAGGCAATCAGAGCCTCTGACATCTTCTTTGTTTTATACAAATCTATTCCACATCCTGCTGCTGTTACTGCTGTGAGCCAGAGAACACTCCGGCATCTCCTCAGTAACTGTTTGAAGTTCATGATTTGTGTTGTAAATGAAAAAGAACTACTGGGCATGATTGAAATGTATGAAAGATTATAGCTGCTTGTTTTATTTTAATTGGAAGTTGAGTAGTTATTTATGAATATGTTATGTGTTATTTATACTTTATAGTAGGGATCTTCAAAAGAACTATTGCTATCTCTTAAGTTTTTCTATATACCCACTTCTTCTTAATAGATTAAATGTTATATTATAAGTAAGGAAACTCATGTGTGGTATGTGGGTCCCTTCCATAAAGAAACATCTATTAAAGGTTAAAAGAAAAAAAAGAAAGAAAAAATCCTTTCATGGACCCAAGACCTGTGTATGTTGTGTACTTAATAATAATATATATAGTCTTTCCTCTTGGCATAACTAGGATCAGTGAGATTGCGTGGAACCAAAAATGTCGACAAAGGACCTGATAGGTTTGAATTTATCTCGACCAATCAGGAAGGGGTGAGAATGGGCGGGTCTAACCAGGGCTTGTCTTCAAAAAGTTTTAACTCTTTCTTTATGAAATATGGTTACAACTTACCAGCTCGTGAAAGTTGATTTGACATAAATACATCTGTCTTTTTACTAGTAGTAGTTTGTCCCTGTCCATTTTGAAGTGTTGTGTTTATGAATGCCACGATTCAAGGATACAGGCTTGGAAAATAAAAAAATGCAAGTTTATGGTCACGAAGGCCGTAAAGACCCCACACAACCTCCTATAGCACTAGTACGTCTGCACATCAGCACTTTTACTATCTTCAGCTTGTGCGGTAAAATGTAGCATCACTTCATTATGCATGCTGCGCTCTTAATAGAGATGTGCCTATAAGAATTCACGTGTCAGCAGCAGGAGCTATGACTTCATAGATGCACTCTTTGAAAGCCACATGAAGGTCACCCCAGCACCTGTGTTGAAAATGCTCCGCAGCCAAATTAGTGCACCATGCCTTACATGAAAGCGCTGTGGATGTGTCCCCCTGCTCCTACCAGCACCATGCATAAAGAACAATGATGTCTGCCAGAGTTCCCCGGGTTCAAAACAGCAAAGGATATACTTTCCCCGGGGTTGTGAATCTTTTTAGGTGGTAGCTAGTCGATAGTGTGCAATGTAGCGTGCAACGTATAATCACGATTGCCTACGTTTAAACTAAACTAAAAAAGCAAGTAAAAAGACAGATGTGTCGGTTACTAGGCATTTCACTGTGTGTATGTGTACGTGTATGTGACAAATAAATATCTATCTATCTAAACTGAGGATTTTAAGAAGACATATGATGCATTGTCTTTGGCCGTTTTAATGAGACTATTTACTTTGTCATTTCATGTGTAAGAATGGGTATTATCAACTTCAATAGAAAATATATGCTGAAATAAGTAACGCCAACAGCCTGCCCTATCCCTATGCAACCACCAGAGAAAAAAATTCTCAAATTTGAAAATAACAATCTGTAAACACAGTCGTGTCATTTCTCCAGAGAGATTACCAAAACTAATTTATGGGCAAACTCCTCTGAGTGTGATGTCATAGTGGTAAGATGACATCATAGTATTACAGGACTGAGACAGGGGCTATTACACTGAGGGGGCGGAGTTACATGTTTGTGCAAGACGTTAGTGATATTAGCGCGGAGTGGAGGGATTGAAAAACAATGGCAGGTCTGTGACTGATGAGGTTTTTTAATATCAAAGGAGACATTCTTTTTAGCTTCTTACCATGTTACTACGTTACACACTGCGGAGAAACAGCAACCGTTCAAGACACTGTTAACTTATTCCACTTATCAAATAATAAATGATACAATATCCACATAATTAAAACAATTTCACATTCAAATACTTGAAAGGCCAAACTAAATATTGTCAAGATTGTACTAAAAGCCAAAATGAACACAAATAATGTAATATATTTGTTCTATATATAACTGCACAGACTTTAAATCACAAAGGAGAACAGTGAGAGACAAGTCTTTTATTGAGCGGAGAAGAAAGAGAATAAATATACAGGATTACTGAAACATGCATGAAAGAAACCATGTTTATCTTCAGAGATTTGTGTAGAAGCTTCCACAAGTTGGAATTCAATGATTCTAAGACTTGAAGGTATCTCTGCCAAGGCAAACTACAGAGCAACTATACTACTCCTAATACAAATACATTTCTGAGGGTATTTTTTGAGACATAAAAGCATCAGGAAGTAAAGGCACAGGTTTATTGACGTAGTGCTGAAAATAAGAACCAAGGAAACATCTCGGTGGATATAGTCGTATTCAGTCTTTTATCATGCAACCATTTGAGCGCTCAAAATGTCACCGTGATTGCTATGGCAAAAGCCCCAATTTTTCATCGTTCTAAACCCCCAAAAGTAGACCTTGTTATTATGCACTTCTATTTGAGATGTGGCTGCAAAATCATGACGACTCAGCATGTAAACCAAACCTATTGTTGAACAGATTCAAATAAAACATATAATTTGGGGTAAATTTTGCTGGGCATTTTCGAACATTGATTTCCCTGCATCAATACACCGGACCGAGAGTTGAAAATTATCAAATGCTTTTAACTCCACTCCTGTCAATGCTGAGCCAAGCGGTGATGATTTTAAGCCCCATCTCCACACAAATCTGCAGTTATCCGACCGTGTTTTAATGCAACAGCTGTTTTTTTTGTGCAACAGCGGAGGAAGCGCAGGTGTGATAGATGGCTTTCATTAACCCTTCTGGTTCTGAGCATCACTTACTTTAACTTCTATCAGACATCATTACAGGTTTTATCGCTCTTGCCTGCTGTGGTGTAGTGAATGGAGAGGATACACAATGTTCTGGCTTCAGCGGTCGTCCAGTGTAGCCTACAGCTTGAATTAACAATTTGAATTTCAATGAGCAAAGGCTGAACTTTGGTGCAATTTTTTATTTTTTTTCACACCATCATGAAGACAGCGCGCCAAAGGAAGTAACTGCAGAGGCGGCATCAAAGGCGTAGCATGTGTGTGGATTGTAATCGCATTATGAATAATAGAAGGGGCTCTTTGCGGTCACAAGTGTTTGTGCGTGTGTGCGTGTGTGTGTGTGTGTGTGTGTGTGTGTGAATACGGGAGAGTGCAATTACATTTTTAGTGATGCTGTTATGAGTTTACAAAGTATAAATATTTGAAGATGAGTGGGAACAAAGCAAAGGGTGTAATAGAGTCTTTAAGTCAGGGATTTATGAAAGATTTATACTTCACTTTGTTTGACCAATAATAAAAGTGCTTAGTCATGTTGGCCTGAAAACAAACTCAAAACATAATAATGCACCGGTTTTATATTGCGCTCTTTTGGACACTCCCTGGGGCACACCGACAGAAGTGAAGCAACTAAATTCATTCTAGGCAATGTGGGTTAAGTGTCTTGCCTAAGTACACAACAACAGTTTGACGTTATAGCCGACAGCTGTTCCCGGAGGTCACCCATCACAGTACTAACCAGGCTCTACCCTGCTTAGACTGTATCAGGTTTTCACATACAAGTGGCGCCACAAACATACCAGCTGGAGACTTCATGTTTGAGTAGGATTTCAGGTCGACATAGATTACATTAAGGGCAATCATTTTCATAATCATACAGATGTAAGAGAGTCTGAAATGTTTGTGGAAATCAGATAGAGGCTTGTGATGCTTTCAAAGACGTCTCGTAACTTCTCCTTTGCACTCAAACTTTGGAACAGTATTTATAATTTGGTCACAGCAAAAATAACTGGATTTTCACATCTCAATTGCATCACACAAGTTTACATGCGTCTTGCTCAATCAAACTGAATGAACCAAAGATTAAGACATATTAATTAAAGAAGCAAATCTGTTTCATGTAATTTTGGACTGTTTGATGATACAATAATATTAATCAGAAATTCACCAACTCTTTAACAATGTTTTCTCAATTTTCTTTGTTTACTGAATGTGTATTTACTGGCTACTAGTGGATCATTCATGTTGTAGAATTGATTATTTTGGGCAGGTGCCAATACAACTCAATCGGAAATATCTATCTTCCTTTTAAAAAATCCTTGTGTTTTCCCAAAGAAACAGAATGCCATTGTAATAATTACTGCGATAGGTAAGAAATAAGTAAATGGCTTGAACCCTCTAGCTATATTATAAAGTTTTATCTTATCTTACCATACACAAGATTTATTTTGCATGGTGCTGTAAAAATGGCGCCGTGGATATATTATACTGGTGCACACTGGGGGTAGTCTTGCACAGTTTTTCCAATGTGGTTTTACTGCAAATGGCCAATACATTTTTCTATCTTGTATTAGCTATACAGTGGAAAAGGTCTCATTTTAACAGACTATTTCAGTTTTTGTTTAGGTTTTTCAGACTTAAACTTTATCTTCAGTCATTGTCCTGTCTGTTGTTGTGTCTAAATCCATATATACGTGTGTTCCCTGTAGCGGAGGGTTGGCTGCAGCGTGTGGTCATCTTGAACTCCGAGGCCCATGTCATCGAGGAGATCCAGCTGTTTGAAACGCCTCAGCCAGTCGACACGCTCACCATCTCACATTCAAAGGTAAAAATACCACAGACACATTGATTTCCAACTTTTTTCTCTTTTGTTGCGGGTCCTTGAACATTAGTTAAATCTTTTCACACCCGCTGAGTTAGAGAAGAGTCTTACCTCAATGCCAAATTCCTCAATTAACCTTGCATGCTGCCTTTGTGTTCCCTGCCCAGCTATGTGTAAAAACTCGTTCCTTTTCTGTGGTTTTAAGATTGCATTTCTGTTTTGTCATGGCCATAGACATTTATCAAATCTACCAACCAGGCAATTTGTAAGTAATTATCACTTTTTCAGAGCTCCATTCTCCTCATGTGAGCACAGACAATCACTAATACAAATGAAATCCTTGGAAAGCGCTTTCAGACTCTTGCCGTGAGGTTGCGTCAGTGGTTCATTGGTATTTAGTCATCTAACAGTCATCCTTTGTCCCTAATACTCTTTTTGTCATTCAGGCTCAAAAGCACAAAACTTTTCATGTGTAATTTTACTTCTAAAAGACATATTATTGCGACACACTTTAATCGATGTTTTCTGCCAGAAGGTCAGACATTTAGTTTAGTCTTTATTTGAAAGGGACGGTCCACAGCAGCATTAAGCTCAAGGACCGGATTACAGCTACACAGCTAGTTTACATCTGCAGTCCGCGGTTACATGACATAATAAACACAATGAAATGCCAATAATAGGATTCTACAGTAGCAAATAATGAACCAGAAAATGTTAATCCTGTCTCGCTCTAGTTGTTTCTCTGGAAAGGCCCAGAAGGAAACAATCCCAAAAATGATCTCCCCGTACCACCAGTTGAGACCCGCTCTAGTGATAGTATATGATTACTTATAAATTTGATTATGGTAGGAAATCCTAAAAAAAAAACATCTTCTGTGTTCAAAACTTTCTAAATATTTCTCCCCTTATGTTTGTCCTTTTCCCCATCTGCAGAAATACTTGTACATCGGGTCGCGGTCTGAGGTGCTCCAGCTGCCTTTGGCAAACTGCAGCCGTTATCAGTCTCAGCCCGACTGCCTGCTGTCCCGGGACCCCTACTGCGCCTGGGACAGCGAGGGGCGCGCCTGTGTCCGCATCGACCTCCACAGAGGGTGAGTCCAGGGACACACTGTCATGAGCAGAGACACTGATCATTACTTTCTTTTGGGTCTTTATGAGTACGTTACAACAATATACCTTATGTTCAAACAATCATGCAGTATGTGAGATCTTAAGACATCCATGATTGACTAAAGATACAGTATATCTTTCTCATCAACTATTCATTAGTTAATTAAAAGACAATATGGAAACTAACTGCGTCCTCAAAAGACGATGTGATTATGCCAAAACTATTAAAGCTGGAATCCTTAACTTTGAAATCGCAGTAAATGACTCATGTAATAATAATAATATGTGGAAAGACGCATGTATTGCTGTCGTCTTTCCTATCCCAAGATAAACACAACAAACGTGTTTCTCTGTTGGAACTCTGTTGTATTTATGATTCTAAATAAAGTTAGGTTCTCCAGCCTCAATGCACAGCCTTAAGTACAAACTGAAGACAAAGCAAATTACACCTTCACATTTCATACGCAAAATGATACTTCCGTGAACTGTTTACCACTTTAATCATGGCTCACTTCCAAGTCCTTCCAAAAATGTATTCCCAAATAAAATCATTCTTTGTATTAAAAATTGAAGAGACCACCGGCTTATAGATTAACTCAACAACAAGGAACCTCAAGCCTTAAATTGTATCATGAAAAGTTAGATTTTACCCAGAAATCCTCTCACCTTTTATTTCAACATGCAATTTTCCCCAGTCTCGCACACTCCATAACGGCATATGGGAAATGCACTCAGCCGCAGTCCTTTAAAATCACTCCTGTTCTGAAATGGCTATATCTTTGTGAATATTTTGAGTTTTGCTATGGAAACATAAAGATGGTTTTGCTTGCAGACCACATTATTGAAATGCTTTTGTTCCCATGTAGGTCCACCTCGTCTCTGTCCCAGGATCTCTTTCTGGAGAGGTTCAGCCGAGGGAAAGCCAAGTTCGATAAGCCGGTGTCGATCCCCAGTCCTGGTGAGTAAAGGCAGCCACATCAGTGCTCTGGCTCCCTGGGAGAATTGCAAAAGCCACTTCACTCACTGCGAAGGAGAAAGAGAAGTGTTGAGTGAATACATTTAGATTGAGCTGAATAAATTGAATTAAGTGCAGAAAGCTGGCTGCGGCAGACTATGAATCCAAGCCGCAGTGGCTTACAAAGACAAAAAGAGATGAATAACCCAAGATTTTTTTCAATCCAATTGACAAACTAGATTCTGAAAATTAGGACCACGGCAAATCACGTTCTGTGATAGATTTTGTGCTCAGGTTGTGGATATGAAGAGAAAGATAGAAAATGAGAGGATGAGGAGTGTCTGGTGTGTATTTTAGTTTTTTTCAGCACGGAAGGCAAGAAACATTTTTTATATCCACAAATCAGACAAAAAGACAAAATCAGTCCCATAAGATAACTTTAATAAATTATACATTAACTTAATTTACTATAACATATTTAACATATTACAAGGATGTACAGTACATGCATCAGCAAATACACAATATGTACATGTTTTTTTGACCTGTCCTTGTGTTTGCAGAGCACTCCCGCCTCCGTAACATGACCGTGGTGGTGGGCTCGGACATGGTGCTGCCCTGTCAGCTGGTGTCCAACCTGGCTCAGCCCTGTTGGCTCTTCAACGATCGCGAGCTGCAGCTGGGCTCCCCGGAGGTCTCTGGAACGCGCTTCGACCGCACCCTCAAAGCCCTGGTGATCCCCGCTGCGGGACAGGCCCAGGCCGGACGATACGTGTGTTTCTCTGAGGAGCAGGGCGTCAAGTTCCAGACGGAGAGGTACCAGGTGGCGGTCGTGGCCAGCGCCCCTGTGTTCATGGAGGCGCGCGCTCCCGACAGCAGCATGGGACTGTTTTGGGTCCTGGTCATCACATTGGGAGCAGCCTGTCTGCTTCTGTTGATAGCGGCTCTGTACCTGCGCAGGAGGCTAAAGCTCGCACTAGGAAAAGGAGCAGACATGAAACCCTTAGAGAGCACGCTGGTGTATCCCATCACCCTCCCCAAAGAACCACCCACATTTGTGCCCAGTAAGATGCCCAGTGACGAGGACCGCTTCTGGGAGACAGGCGCTAACTACTACTACTCTGATGGCTCTTTGAAGATCGTCCCCGGTCATGCCCTCGGGCCTAGCAGTGTAAGCAGCACAGCGCCCCCCAGTGCCATCCCCGGGCAGCCCATCCACTCCCCCAGTCGACTCAGCCTCACCAACATCAGGGGCTCCGGCAGCAACGGTTACATCCGACTGAACCTGAGCTCGGCGGGGGAGGAGCGGGCTAGCGGGCCTGGCGCTGGGGGCGGCGGGCTGGCGGGCCTGGGGGGCATGACCGGGAATGACTACTCGAGCCCCTTTAAAGAGGAGCTGAGGCGCACACTGCAGCAGAGGAGTGTGCTGCCAGACGCTAATCCAGAGGAGTCGTCCGTGTAGGCCTGTCCTCCTCCGGCTTCAGTGTTTGTGTAGAAAGAAAAAGAACCAAACTACCTCCCTCGGCTCTGAGGACGCCTGCTCTCTCTCCTCGCGCTCACTCTCGCTCTGCCAATGCCTGCTGGACTCCTATAGCACACAGCATGTTTCCTATAGACTCATACATTGTGTTTGCAAACATGCATTCTAATTATCGTGTCACCGGGAACCATGCAGACCGCTGCTTCCACTGTGTACATTTGTATTTAAACTGAACGAGAGGAGACCACCTCAAGCATGGAATCAAACAACGGCGTCACTAGTTTTTCAAGGGCCCATTACTTTTACCGAATGGAACCCCAGAAACTTTTACGCGTTGAAGACAGACAGCAAAAATTTGCAGCCGTTGAAGAATGGCTGTCCTTGCGCTTGTTTGGGACTTTTACAGCTTTTACTGCACTTAAAACTGGAAGCGCATTTTTCCCGTGTGCGAAATTGCGAGTCAAGAGCGAGAGCGGAATAAAAAGGACTAATTAAACCCGAAGCAAGACGACAATCACGTCCCTGTAGCTCTGCGCAGGACACAGACGAGGCAACGAGCAACAAAGAGAGGAAATTGAATGGAAAATGAAGTGAATGGATGAGAAACACTCGAGAGGGTAGTGAATGAAGGACAATCTCTCAAGACTTTCCGCTCAATTTGTAATTTGTTCTCCCAATGTTGTGCGTACCCTGCAGAACGCCCGCCATCTCTTCAACTTCTCTCTTTGTTGCGATGGCTGCTTTTGAATTCAGACATTATTTTCCCTTGTTATGTCTTACGGACTTCACCAGTGTTGAAACTCTCACACAGACTGACGACTCTCTTCTGTGAATGACAATGATCGGTCGGAACTGAAACAAAAACTTGGCCCTTGCAGAGAGACCCTCCTTGCACCTTGTCGTCCGATTTTCAATACAAATGCACTCCGAGCTTCAAAGGTTGAACACGGCGCGTCACGGATTTACGCGCTTTTAGCTGAGCCGTGTGGACAATGTTTTTTGAAATGATATATTTTTTTGCATTCTAGCAGCAGATCTTCAAGCTGCTGACTTAATCCAAATTACATGAAGACATTGGGGATGGAGAATGTAGTTCCGACTGCTGTGGATGTCTCATTAAGTGCTTTTAAGACTTGTAAATGTGTAAGAGAAAAGGGGAACATGCACTGCCAAGAGAGACTAGAACTTTATCACATACACACGCGCACTCAATGAATTTATAACTCTTCGGGACTACTTTGTTTTTGACCCACTCACTCCTTTTGACCGAGGCTCAGACAGACCTGGATACTGTGGACACATACAGAGGATGAACACTGTAAAACTTAAAGAAGAAGACTGAACAGGCTGGTCCCTGCTGGTCCCTGCTGGTCCCTGCTGGTCCCTGCTGGTCCCTGCTGGTCCCTGCTGTAATGAAGGAATATTGAACTGCTGGATTCACAAACAGCCACAAGAAAGACATGGAGGTATAAATACTGTATATCTTACAATGTTACAGGGTTTGTCAATGACCATCACTTCAATATTTAAGTCAATATATGATGTAGACTTTTTTTTATTTACAAAGTAACATTTGTCAAGCCTTTGTTTGTTATCATTATGATGGTTATGGCTTCCACTTTCAGACTTAAATAGTTTTATGTGGGGTTTCTAGAAGTTGTGAGCCATAATTATCAGCGTTTTAACATAAAAAAAAATGCTTGATATGTTTCACTTTATATGTAATGAGTCTTTCATGTATTAGTTTCACACTGTTTAGTTGAAACAGGAAGGAAATAGACTTTTGAACGATATTCACACTTTTCAAGTTTCTGTACTATAAAGTTCTTTGAAAGTGTGTGCGGACATCTCTAGTCACAAGCAAAAAAAAAAACTGTGTACAAATCATGTAGAAATACTGATATTTCACGGAACTTTTCTAGCCTGTTCAGGTAACGTATATTTATGTAAAACTCTGCTAATATGAATGGATTGCCTCAAAAACAAAATAGTTCTGGTTTTTGATGCAAATTTGAACATTTCTCCCTACCATAACCAGCTTATTATTGAAAGTTAAAAAATAATAATTCTTGGCAAAATCAAAGAGAATAAGAATTTGAGTTGCGTATATGTGTCCTTTCAAAAACTGAAGCCAATGTAATTTTCATCAGACAACGAAATGCAGAGGCAAGTGTTTTCATCTGGTGTTTTGCAAAAGTGACAAAAATAAAAAAAATAAAAAACAACTTTAAGAATAAAGGCATTCTATTGTCTGTGCCGGCCGCCAGCCAGACTAAATTGCTCTGTGTGGTTACAGAAAAGGGGTTGAATAAAAAGAAAGGTCTTTGTACCAAACACTATTTTCTCTTGTAGAAAGCTATCTTTTTGCATGGTATATATTCAGCAGACTTTTTGATTGTAGCAACAAATAAACCTTGAACCCCTTTGTGTTGATGGTAAACATTAGGTCGAAGTGTGGGCATCACAATTGTACATCAGTTTATTGGTTCATTAGTAATTTAGTTAAATATTTGTGTCTGCATCAAGCTGTTGGAAGATTTCCATAGGTATTGTTTTTTGTTCAGGTCAAAGTACAATGTAGACAGAAATACTTCACAATTTTTTTTCCAACAACTTTTTATTTTTACTAAATAGCTGTACTTTCTCCTGCTTACATTTAAAACTACTTTAAAATGGTTAGCCATGCTTCTACGTGAATCCATTCAATGTGGTTAGCCTTGTTTAGTTTAGTGTCATATCCTCTGCCAGTGTGAAACTTTTCCTACAACGGAATAATGTTGTTTAAATGTTTCAAAGGCAACTCTTAAAATGTCTCAAGTAACCGTATCGTTCGTCAATTGTTCAACCAAAAGGAATTCAACTTTTTAACTTTTTGACTGAAGTACCAACAAAAACATCTACTTGACTGCCTCAGCTTAAAGAGATAGTACGTAATATTAGAATTTTAAATGAAATCTACGAATGTTATACGTGTACCCAGATAATAGCTCATCATGAACATGTAGTATCTTATTGTTTCTGGAGTTATTCTTAATTAAAAATACAATGTACATCCAATCAGAGAGCAGAATGAGGCCCTCACTTCGGTTGCCAGTTTGTTTAGTTGTAGCCGGTCAAAAATAGCGGCAGACATTAGTTCGAATGAACAAATAAGTAGTCATAGGTAATACACAGAGTTTGTACTGTGTCTAGCTTAACTCCAGCAGGTGGTTTGTATCAGCAATCCAGGCATAGGACTGTTGACTTTATTAGACCACTAACTGCATTGTACTGTCTCTTTATGCAAGGGAGTTTTTTCATATTTTTTGTACTACTGTCTACACTTCTCTACCACCTCTGCTTGTACCACTGCTGCATTGGCCCTATAAGCAAGAATATCCCAGAGTAAAAAATATAAATTAAAAAAATAATTAAAAATCAGCATAAACAAGTTATAGCGACAATAATAACTCCAAGGAGGTTATTTTTCACAACCTTTTTGTAGTTTAAATCTCATTATAGTTTGAATCAGACCGAAAACTTGATCCAGATTTTTTTTTTTTTTTAAACTTGCTCTGTAATTCATCACTCTCGGACAAATGAGGGATCACACTGCATTGTCGCATAGAAAAATAACCAACATTCCCACACTTTATGACGGTTACAGCCGTTGTTTATAGAGCAACAAAACAATTCAGTAATTATTGTCGCAGTCATACATAATATTTTGCTCATTCAGACTCGCGCTGTATTGGGGCCAATCTTCGTGATGAATAGATCCCACCATAGATTACTCCACTGTGATTCTAATTATAACTTTTTCCAAACTTTTTGAGCTGCAACACCTGCCTACACTATAACAAATGTCCTGCACAAAGCAACCCAAATTTTGACTTTGAAAAATACCCCCGTGCATATGTTGCATTATGTCGAAATGTATTTTGTTCTAACTTTGCTCTCTTTTCTGTCCTCTATTCTTGCTTTTTTCCATCAGGGGTTTGGCTTTTTGGGACTAGAAGAATAACCGGAAAGGACACGCAAACCCCTCCCCCATGTGTACAGAGCCCCACCGGGATGAGGAGACAGCAGATAGTGAAGGTTGAATGGATTTGGATGACAACAGCGCCACCTAGTGTTGCATGAACCTCTGCAAGTTCATCTTTGATATGATCACCTTTGTATACATTGTGCATCATTTTTGACCCATCGTTTTTTGGACTTTTACAAGCAGTAAAATGGTGAAATGTAACGCTCTCTATTGTGACAAAAAAAAAGATGGATTTGAAATTCATGGTTGGAAAGTTGTACTGGTTTCACAGCAGCATTTTTACTTGTTTACGTTTTCTGTGCCTCAATCTTTACCTTTTGGATAAGCCAAAGTAGACTGCAGTCGCTTTTCATTTTGTTATACACCTTTTTTCTGTTTTTGCTTGGTTCAAAAATAGTATTTGAGTCTTAAATCCGTCCTTTAGCAACATTATCAGGCAACATTCAATCACCACTTGATCAAATATATTGAGTGAAAACCTGTTTAGAATGTGCTTATTTCGTCATCCCAAACTTCACTGTTTTTGCATTTCCAAATTATAATGGCTTTCCTGTTTTTGATGAACTAATGCCAGTTTTACAAAATTAGTTTAACACAAATGTTGATGATTGTTGGACGCCTCCTGTTTACTGAAAGAATAATTTATTTATACAAAGTTGCCAATTATACCAAAAGTATGAAATGTTATTGTCCCACCAGACTATTAGCAGCTCTACAGAATGTTTCCTCTCCTCAAGCTGATTTAGTTTTAGTTTTATTTACACTGGTACTGTTCTTAGAGGTAGGTGTCTTTTTTTTCAATACATTTGTTGAAAAACTTTTTTTAAAACAGACAACAGGTGACATGCTTGAAGAAATGCATTTGTATGGTAAAACTCCTTTTCTTTGCATCCTAATTTGCTCACACTGTAACTTAGCTTTTTAGTTTCTGAAAACATAGTATTATAATATCCCTGTTTTATGTTGCTCGAGTTTTGCTTATTGATATTTTGTTTTAAAGTAACTTATTTCACTTGTACAAACATGTTGATATTTATTACCATTGTACATATGTCCTTATTTTTTATATGTGTGTATATATACACAAATAAAAATAGAGATATATTTGTGTGTTGATTACTTATTGACCTTGCCTTGGAAAAACCAGTCGGAAAAGCCGGGGAACCTTACATTTTTGTTTCATAAATGATACATGTTTTTAGTCCCAACAGAAAGAGGACGAGAAACAGTCAAAGTGTAAACAAATCAGACCAAAACATGCTGTTGTGTAGAAAACATGACAACAGAGGCACGACCCCAGACCCATCCGCATCTTGTCTCATTTTTGACATCACTAGAAAACATGTTATCTTTCACATCCCTGTAAAAAGCCTAAGAACGGATAACAGAGCTGAGAACTGATTGGTCGAATGACAGACGTCTCTCTTTTTATCTTTTTCACTTTTCTGATCTAATGATGTGATAGAGGCCAAAAAACATTTTGTGATAAAACTTGTATTGAGAGCAAGGAACTGGATTGGATGGATAGGATTGTTTCCTTTTATGTAGTTTGAAGATTGGGTACCCCAGCTTTAAACAGCCAATCAGCCCAAAGCGGCTTATATAGCGACTCAAATAACTCTTTCTTACAAGTTAACGTTATTAGACATTAATTTAAGACAGCAATTGACTAAAATGTATATCCTTAAGTCTTTAAAAGTGCATTATACTTTAAGGAAAAAACAATTATTTTTTTTACAATGGAATATGAATAGACAAGTCAGAGACCTATAGTTACACCTTTGAAGCTTCATTTTACAGACGTGGTTAGAATCATCCGTCAATCCATTTTCTTCCATTTCATCCATTGCCGTGTCGTGGGGGCGGCACTCTGAGCAGAGATGCCCTGAATCCCCAATCAACATGCACTTCCTCCAGCTCATCCGGGAGAATCTCGGGGCCAGAAGTGTTTAGATTAAAACGATAACCAAACATAATCCCACGGTTTTGCAACTATAAGACACATGCAAGACTAAATATCCAAACTGTATTCACACATTTCTCATTAATATGGCACATTATAAACATCTTCAAATCCTTTAATAATGCTGTAAGATGCACAAACACATCCAGTATAGTTATAACTTTGGGAAACGTCTCAGTTCTGACAGGTATTCCCACGGACACGGATCTGTGTTGTGTGTCTTGGGCCCACATCTTCTGTGCTTCTTCTCTGCTGCACAACAGTCAGACGTGTGTTTTGCTTTGAGTGGTGCCTTGAAGAGGAAGTGCCTGATGCAGAGACAGCCCCAGATGCACACAGCCTCTTCAAAGTTTCATCTGATGTTTGTCGCACTCACCAAGAACTGGCTCCATGATTCTGTATGAGGCTGCAGAGCGAACACCATTAGGCTTAGGCAAAAAATAAACGGCTTGAATACAGTGATATGGGATTATTGAAAGCCACGACCAATCAGACCACAAAATGCTGTTTTAATCTTGTTATGAAATTATCTTTTGCAAACTTGTAAGAAAGAGCCCTGTGAGTTTACGCTTTGGGCTGTGAGTTGATTGGTCGAGGTTCACCCCTTTTTTCACTTTTGTGTCTGAAAAAAATGGACAAACTAATAAACGAACTGTTTTAGAGTGAGGAACTTGCAGGAAAGATTTTCTTACATTGTTGAAATTTGGTGGATTCAAAATTCATCTTGAAAATTACATTGCAGTATGTAGAAATGTGTACTCAAACTTGACCTGTTATATTGTCCTAATGGATTGGCTTTGACAAAATTAATAAATCAAAGTTTTTTATTCCTATTTATGTGTTTGGAATATTAGTAACCTGTCTGACCCAGGGCACTTGTGGCAGTAGTTTACCACCACATTGTATTATGTGATGTGTCTTTGGGTGTAATGACAATGAGAAGTGCAATAAGTAGTAGCAATATTATCATTTAAATTATTAGAACATGCAGTTATATGGAAGGAAAGACTGTATACACTTGGGGGAAATGGTTTATATAGTTTATTTTATTTGTGTATGTTAATGTTAATGTTTCATCAGAAATAACGTAGGTAATTTTATAGAAGGACACTTTCCAAGGACATCTCAAAAACAGTAGTTTCAGAATCATCTTATCAGCGGTTTGATCATAGACTGACCAAAGCACACTACACGCTCGACACACGCCTGACAGGAGGTGGCACGTGATCTGTGTCCAGCTTCTCCATTGGATAATTCATATTAAACTAGTTCCGGCGTCCTGAAAGTAGTACCCTTATAACGCGTCCTTTACACTCCTTGATTAATGCTATTAGATTAAAATGGCTTTCCCTCGTCCTTTTCGAATATACCATACCTATTTCTTGCCTTTTATCTCCGGAAATAATGTGACTTTGCATTTGTATTTGTTGTACTGGCGGAGGGATATTAGCTGCGCAGTTGGGCTCTAGCCGTGGTGGGGAGTTTGAACCTGCTTCTGTTGATGTTTTATTTTACACAGGTTTTAATGGTGATTTTGTAATTTATTTTGTTTTAATCCACGTAGAGTCTTACAGAACGGGTGTCACCACGGTATCTTTGTAAAGTGAGTATTCCAGTATCAGCTAGTATGAGAGTTGCGAACATCTGATGACTGGTTGTGTGCTAACCATAAGAGTTAGCCTGCTAGCTTAGCAGGGCCTTAACAATAACTATTGTAAAGAAGGTTACAGAATTGCTTGTGTTTACAAGGCTTCTGCCTTGTGAAGCGGTAAAACCTAACTTTGAAACCCCAGCCAACTGAATAATGCTATACAATCCATGTCATTAGGCTGTGATTAGACTCACTAGTTTTTACATACATTTTGGCTTCTGTCACATCTTCACAGATCAGCTTTAGAGTGGTCCACTCTCACTCAGCTTTCAGCTCAAATTCCTAGTCCAAGGTTTCTTTCTTACAAGTAGGCAAAGGACAACATGTTTTTTTTTATTAAGATGAAAACTGTGTGCTCTGATGTGTTCACAATTTACTTCTACAAGACTGTGTTTATTCATAAAAAAATCAGAATGAATGCTGTCACACTAATTGAACTGTATTATCTATTTTCATTCACATCTGAATTGGAATGATACGTGAGTACTACTTTATTTGTAAAAGGCAGGACAGAGAAGTGGTATTGGCGGCAACAGTGTTCCTAGACATTTAAATTAAGATGTTATATTTTGTTTTACAGATGTCAACACTCAATATGAACTCCACAGCCCCTGAGGAAGATCAGAAAGACTCCAGTGTTTTATCAGATATTCAAACTCCCAGAAACTTTGCAGAGTGCACTGCGGCTGACTTCGGGATTTCTGTAGAAAGCTTTATCCCAGCTTCAGTGCCCTCTCAAAACCGTAAAGGTAAAATGTACATGCACCTGTGAAGGTTGTATTATGTGACAATAATTAGTATTTCACATGAGTTGTAGCACGACTTGTTTCATCATTCCTTGTCATTCCAGAAAAGTCCCGTCTTGCACAGTTAAAAATGAGACGTAGGTCGAACATCGGCGTTCGCGGCTCACCTGAGACCAACTCTCTGATCCGTTTCATCGCTCAGCAGAGGGCGAAGACGCCACCAGCTCAAGCCACTCCAGAGGTGACTGATGTTGATATTGTACATGTATCGTCTTCTAAACACCGTAAGTGCCAGACTTTGTCTTTTGACACCTGCGGCCAGTGTATGTATTTTTAATACAGCAGAGCAGTATTTTTCAACCAGAGTGCTGTGGTACATTGGTTTGGCTTTTAGAAATATCATCTAATTCGGGCGTTCTGCTCTCCCAAAATTCCATCCGATGGGCGGGGGAGCGACTGAATTTTGCGTTGCATTATGGGTAACACTTGCCTTCGCAACTTCCTGTTCTCTCTGCCCAGCGTATTTTCTCTAAATGGTTGAGTGTTTTTGTCATTTTCTGTATGCAAATACATTCCCGTCTCTAACTAGTGGCATATCGCGCAAATCATCCGTCCAATTCACATTCTTCCCTCTTAGCTGAACTTCATTCTCATTGTTACCATCTGTCACTCGCACACACAGCCGTTTTCGTTCACTCTGCTCGCTGTCATCTTCTTCTAAATCTTCATAAACACCATCCGCTCGTTGAACTAGCAACAACAATTCCTCCTTTCGTTTTCCCACACTGCAAATACCCTTTCGCTTCAACCTTTCACGCAATTCAGGCACTGTCAATCGCTTGTTGTTTTCGTGAGCCATATTCGCCATTGTATGAAATCAACCGGAAGTGAACTGGGCAACAAACGGTGTCATTTTTTGATCACAGCGCCGCTCAGTGGATGAAATTTTGGGAGAGCAGAACGCCCGAATTGGTATAAAATAATATGAGACGACTTTGAATTTTTATTGAAAGAGGCAGAGTAAAATTTTGCTATCAGTTTCAGCTGGGGGTGTGCCAAACAATTGTTCTCTAAAGAAAATGCTTTGCCACAGCTCAAAAAGGTTAGGGAAGTTTTTGATAGCGTATCCCCATAAACTGTTATATCAGCTGCTGTTTATGTTTGTAAGAACAGTGCGGACAGGGCCAACACAAGGCATTACAGAGAAACACATGGGACTCGGACTTATTATTTTGACTCAAGTTTTTGTAGCTATCGTACGCACCTTTTATTGTCAAAATACACACATATACAAACACCTGACAGGGCACCCATCAGTTAAGGCGCTAACGTGGGCTAATGTTTTCCTCAGAGTTCATTGTGTAATTTACCAACATTTTATCATGTAGTGACCAGTTAAAACAGTCGTCCATCAACTTTGTTTTTCTCTATTGTTTGTCTTTGAGCTGTGGTTGAAATCCCAGTGTGCACAATATCCAAACACTACAAGACAATATACATGACAGGAAAAGGTTTGACACTGAAACAAGGAGATTTAAAAACAAGCCCAGTCTTAAAACAATAAGCTATGTGTTAGATCCAGAAGAGTCATTGATGATTTGTAGAGCTCCCTGGAGAGTCTGGATTCATAAAGAGCCTCCAGATCAGGCAGATCCCAGTTCACAGTCCGTTTTAATAATAGAGCAGAACTGTGTGAAATTGAAATCACATTTCGTACTTTGAAAAAGACCAAGTTTTCTGTTTTTCATCACTTAATTAAAACTTCCAGCCGGCTGCTTACCATATGGCACTTGTTGTTCCTATTACGGCTGCCAATAATCACATATAGATCGAGGTGCATTTACAGTCTTGTGGGAAATTAGTGTGTTCAAGATCCTCAATATTTCACCACAATCTATCGCTTTAATGCTGAGATGAAAAGTGAGACCAGAACGACAATAAGTCTAAACGTGGATGAGACGGAATGTTTTCAGAGATAACATTTTTCCAGACAATTGTTGAAACTATAAATGTAACAAGGCTGTCAAAAGGCAATTATCCTCACACTGTTCAGCTTTTAATTAATAATACATCCTTTTAAAAGCCTCAACCAAAGATGATTTGTTCTGTCCAATCCACTTTACATATTTTTAAATTAAGTTCTCTAATGCCTTTAACTGTCTATTGCTCAAACAATGGTTTAGTTTTGACCCTACTTTAATGGAAACTATCATCATATTAATAGGGTTTAAGTTTTCTTGATATTTTGAGGGCACATTCTCCATACAAAGCCAAAAATCCAAAAGCTTCTCCAAGTCTCTAATCGCTATGTGCATGAAATTGAAGACTGATCATAGAGCTGAAGATTATTTTTCCTAATCTCTGCCATTACTTCTCATCATTCATGTTTTATATAAACAATTCCAATAATCTAACTTTTTTTAAATGTACATTATGTGAAATTGAGATAAAGCAATATACGGAATGGATTGATTTCAATTTCACCCTGCGTTTCTTATCACTTTCACAATCTCTCATCAAAACTCACAAAAATCAAACTTACTGTACCGTAATTGCTGAACTATATGCCGCTACTTTTTTCAATATCTTTGAATCCTTTGCTTTATCCATCACATGTCAGCAGTGCGTCAAAAAACCTCATTATTAAATCATGGTGTGACCCGTAATAACAGTTCATTGTTATAACTAATTGGCCATCTATCTGGCCTGTATGTGGAAAAAAAATTACTTTCGCTGTTGCGGTTTATATACAGATGCCCTTGATAGTCAAAGCAAGTGCTGCAATTATCTGTGATTTGTGCAACAAAGAATAAAAGCTCCTCCAAAATTGTCTTTCCAGTGTTTACTAAACATCTATTCTTTGTTCCCAGCGCTCTTATTACCATAGTAACACAATATTTGTTAATCAACTAACATCAAGGTGCCTCTTTCAGCCTAAATTAGACAAAAGGAATGCTTCCCATGTACAATATTATCTCCAGACACTTATGATATGTGACTAATTCTCAATAGATTTTTGAAAATAACGTCTGCCTCCTGTTGAGCGGCATCTTTTTGAGGTAATATGTTTTATTCATTTGTTTTGGTTTCTTTCCAGCTGGGGAAGAAGAGCCCGTTCATGCCGCTGGTCGCCTCCACACTGAGACAGAAGATCGCCTGCTTCCAGAGCCTGATGGGAGTGGAGGAGAGCGAGGGCGCTGGAGGATGCATCACGACAAGAGATGATCTGTCTGGTGAGCGCCGCACACTGCACCGGATTAATACGTCCATTACTCAATCGGAGCCATGCCAGCAGGACTGTGTTATGAAGTCTGAGGCTGCTGCTACTACTGCTACTGCTGCTGCTACTACTGCTCTGGGCTCAGTCAGTGCAAAACAACTGGATTATGACAAAGAATCACTCCCTACATTGATTGTTTTTGAGTATTTGTATTAGGTGTTACAATTTGTACATTAAAAACCTAAACATCACATCGCATAAATAAAAAGGGCAGATAGAATTCATTTAAAAGTATTTTTCTGTAACTTTTCAAACATAATCCTCATAAATCACACAATAAAATGTTACATCTTCTTTTAGTTTGTATTATGTTTTAGATAGAGGTATAAATCATATATTCATATATATATATATTCCATTGAGAATTATTAAATACTATTGTTGTCCAGATGGCAAAAATCTTCAATCCGGTAAAGAAAACCACCCTCCCTCCATGACCCTCCCACCGAACAAGAAGAGGCGCCTGGGGCCCACTCAGGGCTGTGGAGGCGAGATTACAGAGAATGACCACCCCCCTCCCAACCAGCTGGAGGTACCGGCGCACAACTTCTTCAGTGTAAAGAATTTCGTTGTTATAAAATATTCATACTTCAACATGTCTTGACTTTTCTGTTGGCATAGGAAATAATGTATGTATTTTAATTGTAAGGGTTTAAAAGTTGTGTCATTGCTACCAGTCATTTGAATTGATCAAAACACAAAAACTATTTTCTCAGGAAAAACCACTACTATCTGATAAAATTGTGGAGGCACCTGCTCAAGCTGTGGTCATTTCGCCGCCGTTCCCTGGAGGAGAGTTGTCCGTGTCTCCAGACTCTCAGCTCTGGTCTCCCACTGACAACCAACAGGTCAGAGCATTTGTCTTGCATACGCTAGATTGTCTCTGCATTAAATAATATTTAAAGCACTCTCCCAAGAATCTCTGTCTCAATCACAATTGAGGGAAGGATGGATGGAGTCGCCTGGTGTGCGGGAGAGAGAGCAGAGCCGAAAGACAAAATGCTTTGTTTACTGGTCAATCTACCCCCTCACCCCCTTCACCACTGGTCCACACATTTTTAGGGGAAGAGGCGAACTGCAAATTATTGTATTTGGCAGAAAACTATATGAAAAAGGAGTAAAATGGTATGACAAATAAATAAATTATCTATTAATATTATTATTATTATTCAGGCTTGTCGAGCTGCACATTGAGTAACCTTAGCTTATGGTCAGTTTTGAGTATTGAATGACCATGTGAGCAGGGTGTTTTTAATTTTCCCTAATCTAAAAAAGTTACTTTAAGGTTACTTTAGGACATGCTGTCTTAAAAAGCCTATAAAATGTATATTCTTTACCATCACAGCTACAGAAATAAAGTGTTGCTGTATCATGTGTATTTTTAGGTTTGTATCCATAAACCTACTGAGCTGGAATGCATTCACTTCCTTATCAAGTGAAACAAAGTCAGGAGACTTGCACATAATGAATTGTAGTGTGTGTGTAGTAGGGTTTAATATTTTTCCCGAAAATGAGACGTATCACATCCCGGGAAAAGACGACGCCTTTCCCGGGAAATCCCGGGAAATAGTTGTTGTTTGTAGTTGTTGTTTTTAGCCCAAGTAATGTATGATATCACTCAAATATATAATCCAACAAAAGCTGCCATCTCCACTAGTGTTTCACCAAGTGACTTGCTAGCTTTTATAAAGTAGCCATAGCGTTTTCAGACGTTTTGTTGATGGGCTTTCTTCAGGAATTTCACTATTATGAGATTCTAAATGTCTGCGCAATCCACTTGTCGAAAAGTGACGTGCGGTGTGGTTTGGAGGCACTGACTTCAGCCCAATCAGATGAACATATATCATATAAATCAACAGAACCTACAGAGCGGCTTATTCACAATTAGTTTGGCTACAGCAGAATGTTTTCCATGGCCCGCATTGTTTGCTCAAACAAAACGCAAAAGTTCGTAAAAGGCACATTTCCAATTGTGTTATGGGTCTTACCTTAGTTATTAATGAACAGCACAGACCACTTCAGTTCAGACCAGTTTCATGTTTAAGTCCAGATAATAGTTTGAGCGCAGATATGTAATCCCCCATTTGTAAATAAGCCCAAAGAGTTTTAAAGCGTAAAACAAAACGGGTGCCACCTCCATAAACTCCTCCGTGTGTTCGCTGCAGCCGGCTCTCGGGCGCATCCAATTTCTAATATCAACCTTCTTACCCTTCTCCTCTCTTCCTTATCATTCCTATCGTCATTGTAAGCAGAACATTAGCCTAAATGCATTTTATATGATTTTAAAATGTGTTATATGTATGTTAGCCAAACCTGTTGCTGCCCTTAGCAGATGGAAAAAAAGAAAGGAGCTTTCTGATAGAATTGGACGTAACCAAATTCTGGGCTCACATGTGCCCCGTACCCTGAGCCTGGCCTCATTACAAGTCGTGGTTTAGCGCGATTAAGACCCATATTTGTTGTCAAAAACACAATTTAGGAGCCATCCTCTCAGCTGTAGACATGTTGATTGTAAATGAAATATGTTTGAACTTTGAACAACAATAAACGTGCTTTATAATAGGAGCGCACTGTATTTTTTTTTTTACTTTCATTTCCCGTTTCCCGTCATAACATTTCCCGGGAATCGGGAAATAGTTTTCATCAGATTTCCCGGGAATCCCGTATCCCGGGATTAAACCCTAGTGTGTAGGTTGCGTGGATACTGTGTGCTGAGTTGTGGGTTTCGATCCTATGTATGAGGACTAGATAATGCATTTTATTGGTGTACAGTTGTTACAGCCCAACTCGACTGCAACAAAGAACAAGTGGGGATGACGCGACAACCAGATTTAATGCCTTGCTTTTTTTATTAAGAAATAATAGCAATATTAATATTACTGCAAAAAATTATAACTAGTTGCGTGAAATGCAAGTATCATTAGTAAGTAATTAATCTCTATATACCGCCTTTCACAGACCAGAGTCACAAAGCGGTTTACAATTGTACCTTTTAGTGAGAGCTTTAACTTGCACTTTTAATATTTTGCACTTTGACCCCTCTCCCTCAAGACTACAGATGGAAACTGCTATTAAGCTACAGACTTGTACAAGCCACTTCATGCATACTGTAATTGTGCATTGTCCTGATAAATAAATCCATACATTGAGCTTTTGTCTTCACACTTGCACAGTAGTGGAAGAGATCTTGTGTTTTATCTTCAGGAGGTTGTTCTTGAACTTGAGAGAATCCAACAGCCATTGCCTGATGACACCTCCATAGCAGCTGCAATGCAACCTGCCTCCCACCTCCACAGCCCATCTATCTCCTCTCTGCTGGAGATGAAGCCTTCAGGTGAGAATGGAGGAGCAGAGTTTTCTGTCAAGCCTGGTATACTGCTTTGCAGTCATTTCTATGTTACTGTCTTCGTGTATAAATGGGTTTTACAGTTATCTTTTTGAGAATGTGTATTACCTGGATACCAGATAAATGTCTTTGATCCAGTTATCCAGCGTCCTTTTTTAAAACTTTTGGTACTGATACGGATACTTGCATGAGATTTGTATGTATACTCCTTTTTATCTCTGTTAATTATGTTTTCTATACAACTTAAGTTATTGTCTTGGTTGGTGTGCTGCAGACTCCCTCAGCAGCCCTACAGTAAAGAAAAAGAAGCAGGTGCGTTTTGGAGAGCCTCTTCCTCCAGAGCTGTTTGATAAGACCCTTCCTCCCAGCACCCCGCTGAAGAAGGGAGGTACACCCGCGAGGATTCTGACTCCTGGAGATGCACTGAAGATGCGTTCGCTGCTAAAGACGCCACAGAGAGCTGACTCTCCCTGCACATACTCTCCCTCCACAAATCTGCTCTTTGCCTCTCCGGTCCTGTCCATGCCCCGCGGCCAGAGGATCATGACTTCAGAGGAGGACACTGAAGAGATGAGTGGAAAGGTGCTGAGAACAGTTGAAATACGTGTATGCTACAAGTAAGGATTAAAGAGGAGCAGTGCAGACGTTTAAATTATACAGCTTCACTGCTCCAAGTTGTGTACTCCGGTTTTACCATGTACAAACGACTCACACACTCATAAAATGTTACTTAGACATTTGTCCTAAAATGATTATGGTGATGTATTAGACAAAGTGATAAGAAACCTGTAATTTAACTTGCAGATTGAATAGTATTAATCAACAGCGGTTAGTTTTTGGAATTATCTGACCCTATATGAATAATACTCATTGAAGGGTTTTTTGTTTGTAGATTCCTTTTCCCATGGATGAGATTGAGCTCGAAGCTGCCATTGCTGAAGGTATCATTTAAATCATTCAGTAACATCTTGGTCAATCCTAGCCTGGTCGTACCACACCATAGTACAAATTTCATTTCGTACTAGCGTCTGGAGGTGCTCCGTTAACAGGTGGGAGGGGTTAACTCCTTTTGCCGATTGAAACGATTGGATATGAGTTTACCGTGACGTATGTAATGCGCCCCAGTGAGTCGTTGCTCCGGCTTCAATTTCTTGATAGAACCAGACTGGATTACTTTACTATTGCATTCCTCGCCATTGCCAAACTACAAACTGCCCGTTCGGCGCAAACTCTTGACGTCACCCACATCGAACTACAACACCCGTCTCCCGCGCTCACTGATTGGTCGGATGGAATTTAACCAATGTAATCGCCAACACAGGGACCAGACCCAGACGTTACATGCAGGGAAATTATGATTGACCGCAGTGTACGGACGTCTAAAGCCAGGCTCGGTCAATCATACTGTTCTATGTTTTTTATGCAGTAGACATACCCTGTGTGTTGTATTCTAATAGCTGTTGTTCTTTACAGAGTCATTAAATGCTCAACCACTGAAGTTGGACACTGCTTTTAATGAGGACTCCCTTTCCCTCTGTGTGACAGGTAAACTAAACAAGCTTAGTTGAGGTAAAGAAAATTATGCAGTACGTCATTTTTAGTGATTTATCTTATGCTCAGACAACTGGAAACTAGTATATTTACCGCTGCCTTGTAAAGCAGCTACAACTGGTATTTCTACTTGCAAAGTCGATTTTAGGTTCTTCCACTTCAGAAACAAATACAACTATAAATGTTGTAACAGCAAAAACAATTGTCAAAAACCATAGATCTGAGTTGTTTAACATTTTAATAAACATTAACATTCATATTTAAGTTGATAGAACTTCAACTGTAATACATTTTTAGATTAATTGTTGTTTGAACCTGACAAAGACTTAAACACTGGGGCTCAAAATAATCGTTAATCAAGATGGAACGCTCTGTGGTGGAAGATATCCCTCCTCCCAGTCACCTTCCATGAATTTGAGATTTGATCAAAGTGACTGGCGCTCTCATAAAACTCTTTATTCCATATGTCAAACTTTTCACACAACAATACTGTACTGTGTGTCTGTGTACTGCCTCCGCGTGAGTGCATTGTGCTGTATTTCTAACTTTTCCTTCCCCTTCTTCTTTTTGACAGAATGTGAAACTAAACCAGTGGAAAGCGGCTCCCCGGCGGACAGTCAGCCTCCAGAGCCAGAGGAGGAGCATTCTGCTCAAACAGACACTGAAGCTGCAGCCTCTGGCACCAGAACAAGAAGGGGAAAGGTCTGATTATTTTCCCTCTGAGAAATCCCCCCCGGTCACATCTACTGTTTTTATAATGCCGTATTTTCAGCCTTCCCAATGCCACGCTGCATACAAGGAAAACTGTCATTTCTGCAGCTAAAGTGACCATTCCACTGTTCTTCCTTGCACCAAAATGTATATCATTCTCAATTTTTTTTTTGCAGGCGACGCTTGACACAGCAGAGGCTACCTGTTCCAGTGGTCGTAAGAGAAAGGTCTGCCATCTTCTCAAATTGTTTCATCTCAGTTGTACTTCTCCCCCCTAATAAGTAGTCCAGGGTTACAACATGTTCCATCTAATACACTCTTTAATTCGCTCAGTTCTGAGTCTGAATCACATGGGTGATTCTTGCTTTGTGTGCGGCTGCGGGGAGAGGATTTTGGTCCTAATATAATCTCCCTATTCCCTCGGTGTTCGGCGCAGCTGCCAGAAGAGAGTGAACCGGTGAAGAGGTCGTCACGCTCCGCAGCCAAGACGGCCTCTGGGAAGATGAAGGTGAGCCACTGATCCCGCCTTTTTCATTTCTTTTCGCACCACTTCAGACGGAGCTGCTGTAGGCCACCACTCCGCCGCTGCTGCTTACCAGAAGGTGCGCACAGGGCTGAAGGCTGTTCTGGCTACAACTCACTTTGCCCTGCTTCGAGCTGGATTTCTACAAGTTTCTTCCATTTCGACGAGTCCGCAGGGTCTTAAGTATTAGAGAAGATGCCATGATGCAAAGTGGTCTTTTTTGCTTATATCCATGCAACAAAATGGTTCCCTCCTCAAAAACACCAGCTGCAGAATATTTATTTTGAACCATCAGGATAACAGACAAAAAAACAAGTGCATAGTTCGAAAAGGGGTTCGATGAAGAAAATGCTTATTTGATTCCAACCTGCATCACACATGCCACACAATGCACTGCTATAATATCATGCAGTAGAATCCAAAACACACAACTGTACAGTACATTCAGTAACACCAAACATAACACTACTACAGTGAGGCTCCACCCACGCTACTTTCAGGAGCACAAATATGGCTTCATTTGAAGAATATTGTACATTGAATGGAAATTGATCAATCTCAATAAACACACAATTCTGCTTTACATACATTTTGGATCATCAGAGTGAATCAATTCTCAAAGAGATTCCTATTATAAGAAACAAAGTTATACTTAAGGGTTACGTAACAGCAACATTGTTTAAGTAAGTTTTTTATATATATATATATATATATATATATATGATTTTCTGCCCTGGCTTCGCTGACTTCTGTGTCACCATGACGCTCCATGTGTTTGCATATTTTCCAATTCAGAGTTTGTCGCCAGCTTTTTGCTTAAATGCGGGGAGGGGAATCATCTTATTGCTAGCTTGCTCTATGGTCTAAGCGGAGTCTGCTGGGCATTTTATGGATTTGATGTGTGAGTGATTATGGAAGTACACAGACTTGTTTAGTTTATATTGTTTATTTTTAGATCACTACTGAGATACAGTACAGTACAGTACTACAGTAAATATATGTTGAGCCTTGGATGTTGTAGATTATCACTAAGGCCGATGGAAGCACGTTATGACTTGCAAATGTAAAATGGTTACTCACTTCCTCTCCACATCACTGTTCTTTCATATAAAATATGTACCTGGAAAAGGCTCATTGCTTCCAGTAGGTTTTCATCTCGAGTCGTCCAAGCTTTCAGCATTTTAAGTAAGATAAGATAAGATAGACTTTATTGATCTCACACAGGAGAAATGTATTTTTAATCCTGTCAAAAGATCAGAAAATCATTTCTCAAGCTGTAATTCACAACTTTCCCCCGCATTCGCTCTCAGCTGTTTCTTTATACTTGTAATAACAGCCCTGAGGCTTTAGGTCTATTATCAACTTAATCCGTCATTCATATGTTAAGTTTTGAGTTAGTTCTAGAGAGGTGTAGATGTGGGAAGGGGCCAAGGACCATAAACCTCCAGATTACTTCTTTTATGTAATTTATACTTTATTAGTTATCTTTTGCAGTCATTCATTCATCAATAAACATTCCACAGACAGCACAAGCTCAGTTATTTGAACAAAAAAAAGAGAGAGGGAGAAAATGAACAAAAATAGATAGTTAAAATTAAATCCAGATCAATTCTATAGTGGAACCTTTTCAGGATTCCAACAGGTGTATTTAGACATCAATGTTGCAACTCTATTTTTTTTTTATTTTTTTTTTTGTGAACTCCTACGCTACAGTTTATTTGATGCTGATCACGACAAATCTAATCTAAGTGATCATATGGCCGCGACTAATATTTCAGGTTAAATACTTTTCTAATGTGACAAAACATTTATAACTGTTTTCATGTTCATAGGCAAGTGCAGCTTCACGTCGCTGGAACAAGAAAGTGGACCGCACTCTCTACGGCTCTAGAGAATACGCCTCCAAAAACCCCTCCCTCAGCCCCATCACTGAGCGCCTGTCCATGAGGCTCTTCAGGGCCACAGAAGAGCATGTGGAGGACACGGGTAAAGTTTGAACTAAAATGCTTGTGGCAATTTCCTTAGTCCAATCACAGGGATCACATTATTTTGCTCTTAAAGGGATCCGCTATTTCGCCAATTTACAAATGTTAAAGTGGTCTTCTAGATTAATGTTTTTCAACCAGGGTGTCGTAGCACTCGTGACATAGAGATGTTGTTTAGTGTGGCTTTTGAAATGATAAGATGGACTTGATTTGATCTCACACAGGAGAAATTTACATGTCACATTTGGCATAGATAGAATCACTCAGATTTGTGCAAAAGACAGAAGTGTGCAACATGTTAAAGGCAAAAAATATATTCTGTTCAGGATATATTATGATCTGATATCACCTAATCGGTCAAAATGCTGTAAGAAGATTAGAAAAGACTTTTTTGCTCTTGTTTGATTTTCTGAATACACTTTGATAAAAGTTTTTTTCCAGTTATAATATAATTTTTATATAATTTTTCTGTTTTAAATTTTTACTGTGAAATTAATACATACGGTACGGCCTTTTTCTATGAGATGAAGGTAGCTTGTTGTAGTCTGTTTTTTTGACATTCTTTTTTACACGATTCTTTCTGTTTCTTACTAAAACAAATTCTAAAGTTTTAAAAGTTTAAGTATTTTTCCTGGTCTGTTGGTTTTCCACTTCCACTGATCATGTTTGTCTCCTTTTCTGAACAGTCCCAAGCCAGGAGCCTTGCCCCAACATCAGCTGCAAGACAAAATTCGTCGGCGTTCAACGAACCAGGAGGCGGTCAGGGTCAAAGGGCACAGGGAGAGCACTGAAGGGAAGAAAGGTTAGTGTTAGTAATGGCCGAGCCGATGCAGCAGTGCATGACAGGAGCGAGGCAAGCTACGCTCAACAAGACGAGACGGAAGAACTCTCCATATATGCATCGCACACTGATGGAGACGCTCGAAGTGACATTAGTGCCATGGACGTGTTCGATACTCCAACAGCGGAGAATGAGGAGTCTGCATCGCCCGCTATTGTGGAAGCGACCACAAGCTTTTTCCAAAGTGACAAACTCAAACGGGCATCTGTACAAGTCAAACCCAGCCCGGAAAAGGTATCAGACGAGAAAATGAGCAGTGAAGTTGAGAGGAGACATGGAGAACAGGCCTTAAGCCACCAGGAAAGTGCACTGTCACGGCCTGATGAACACAAAGCAGAAGTAGCAGCAGCAGCAGCAGCAAGCCTTCCTCCCTGGCATGAGGAATTCAACTTCGAGGACGTGTTCAAGCCCGTCCCCACCAGAGGGCAGCGTTCCGTCCGACGCAGCCTGAGAAACCAGAGCAATTTGGATCCCAGCAGCAGCGGGGGATTGGCATGGCTTCCCCACGTCTCCCCAGAATCCATCAAGGAGTCCCGCAGGAGGACAAGGGGGCGTCGGCTTAGCGCCACTCTGCACGCGCCAGCCCTGGAGGTGACCCAGCCATGATAATTAATAGGACTATTTAAGCTAACCACGCGGGATGGATCTTTTTCGACTGTTTGGGGCGCAAGGGAGATGAGTATTTCTGTAGCCCTGTACTGCTGCCGTTGTAAAGAAATGTGTTTCCAAAGAACATTGCGCTTTTGTTCCCCGTGAATTATTTTAATCCAAGCTGTAATTTGTAGGCAATTTCTCCCCCCGGGTGGTAACCAAGTCGGTCAATAGAGTCCAATCATCTCTGCCGACTACCTCCAAATCAATACCCCTCCACTAACGCTGGTAATCGCCCTGCATCTTCAAGCCCCCCCCCCCCCCTTTTTCTCCCCAAAGTCACTCCATCGAGCTGTCAAAGACTTGATGTCACTGGACTTATAGAAGAGAAGGATTAGGATGGATATCAAATGTATATAGTCGTGAGTCGTTTGGTTGGTTTCATAGAATTCTGTGTAAAAATCTACTACTTCAGCTACATTTCAAACATGATTTTCAATTTGAAATGGGGAAAATATTACAACTGTGAACGTTTTTATTTTTCATATGGTTTAACTGAATTGATCTGTATTGAACTTATTACAGTACATGTTTATTTTGTACTGAAATAACTATTCCACACTAGTCAAACATGTGATTTATTTTTAAATAAACGCTTTCATTTTGTAGAAACACTAGTCTTTCAATGACCTCTGATTTAAGTGACGTGTTTGCCAGAATTCTTGATGTTTGTTGCTGCTATGAAACCATCATTCAATAAAACGGCTTTCATTTGAGGTGATAATTCATATTCATTTAGCTGGCTTTAGTCCAAGTCATAAAGCACAGCCACAGCTCTCAAAGGCATTGTCCCGTGGTGCGATAAGTCCATTGAGAACAGTAGCATTCCTCTCACATCCTCTTCCCATAACCGTAAGCATGATGACATAAATTACTATTGTGATCTACACGCCTAAGTAAATTGACCCTTAGCCTTGCATTAAACCAATCACGCACACACACACCTAAATGCACTTGTCTTTACTCCCTCCATCCATCTCTATCTGTGGCGGTGACAAATTAAGTTTCAGATTTTGTTCACATTGAAAAACTGGGCCTCTCAAGACTGATGCTCGGCAGTCATCTATTCATCACGGAGGTAATTGACTGAGCGCTTTTAGATCAGCTCTGGCACTTGGATGAAGGACGTGAGGGAGGTTTCCTGCTTGGGTGTATGTGCCAAGGTCCTGTGGTTGGTCCAACGTGGTCCCCATATTGACAGTGGAGCGGCGCTGCCATCTAGTGGTGCACATAGGTGACTGTTGTTTGTACCACAGAAAACAAAGATGAAAGAAGTTACAGGAATCTTATCTTTAAAGGAAGGAAGGAAATGTTTAGTGAAGTTGTGAATAAAGATGGAAGCTGGGGTTTTAGCTAAATCCTGGCACATATTTTCTTTTTATCCCTGTTTGTCCCTGTTCAAATGTCTTGTGGCTCTCTGCTGCTCCTCGAGTCATACTGAACTTAAAACAAATACAAAAGTTTAGCCACAAGTTATAAACATTATGCAAGAAAAACCTACTTACTATATGATTTACCTATTATTATTTTGGAGTGCTAAAGGAGTGTTTTATACAAAGTTCTGGCCTTTCCCATGATTTAAGTGTGGCACTGTGGGACAATAGAACTCAATCCCATTTAAATCCTTTTGTAATCCAATCCAGGACCTGCTGTCACTCTTTACAGTAGTCAACAGCATGTCAAAAGATATTTGTATTCATGCTTTTTGCTTTTTGCTATAGTATATGTATATATATATATATATATACTGTACAATACATAACGTACAGTATATATATACTGTACGATACATAACGTACAGTACATATATGCTCTCACATGTATGTAACGACATTATATAAAAGAAAGTCCTTTCTCATGCAGCACTGGCCATATCTGCACAGTAGCTGCTCTTAAAAACAAATATCAAATAGACTGTAGGGAAAAGTGAAAAAAACAAAAGGCAAAATCACTAATGATAATGAAGGGAATACGTTTTGAAACTTCTTGACGAGAATTACTTTGACCTAACGGTACTAATTCTACTTCATTATTCTTGGCTCTTCTCTTTTAAACCAGGGGGGAGTCTTTTGAATAGGCGTTTTCATTGTAGACGTGTCCCAACTGGAACTCCAGAACCTCTTCTCTTCCAAAAAAGTGTGTTTTGTTTTCTCTGTGTGTGTGTGTGTGTGTGTTTGAGACTGGGTGTGGAGTCCGTATAGGTCCCCTCTCTGCTCTCCTCTCTCTGGCAGACGAGGTGCTCTGAAGACGGCTTAACACCAGAACAATGGGCTCTTTTTACCACAAGCGACGCCCCTGAGACATGAGGCCTCCTGTCACTGTGGCAACCCCCCACGGGACAACCGACAGCTGCTGCGGCGCACGAACCAAGTACAACAAAACACAGCCCCACAGTCTATTTCTTTCCACTACATCTTGGTCTGTATGTTTCACCCACTCAATTCAGGAAGTGGTTACATCTCATTTAGAGCCAGAGCTGAGTAGCAGAGCCAAGTATGACACTTAGAAAGATGAAATGCTGTGTTAAAAAACCTGCCCCACTTTTTTGTGACATATATTTTTATACCTGCATGTGGAGCCAAATCCCATTATACCTTTGAAGCTAAGCAGGGCTGGGCCTGGTTAGCACTGTGATGGGAGACCTCTGGGAACACCAGGTGACACATTGGGGTAGCTGTAAAGTGCCAAACTGTTGTTGTGTCCTTAGGCAAGACACTTCACCCGCATTGTCTAGAATGAGTCTGATGATAGTGTGAACGGTGGTGGTCAGAGAGGACGATGGCACAGACTGGTTGCCTCACTTCAGTCGCTTCAGTGTAGTTTATTACCACCGTCACAACACCAGAGTCCAAGAAAGTGCCATATTGAACCGATGCATTATTATTATTATGATTATTATTTCTATTCATAAATTCATACTAGTAAGTATTTGTTGCCCTGCGTTGGAGACTGAGGCTAACTCAACCTGTAGGCTTCAACATGCATTGTATTAATTTTAAAGCATTTAAAGTAAGGTAAAGCAATTCATTCATATATGTTGTATATTGTATATATATATAAACAAAGCAACAGAACAGAAAGTAAAATATTATGAACAAATCAGACCACAACATGTCTTCAGAAAACCTGATGCATTTTTTGTGCTTTATCTTACCCAGCTTTAAATTGTCCTTTTGAACTGCCCTAACAGCGTTACAGTATAAATTACATCCACCTTCCTCTTAGCAGCATGTGATTGACCTGATGGGGCCTCGGCTCACAACCTAAACCTCTTAAATCCCGCCCCAGACATAAAAGACACCACAATAAATCCAGTCTTTATGGTCGCCGGGTCGCCGTGGTAATAGGAGCGCATTGATCCCATTGACAAATATAGGCCTCAGACACAGTCACTGTACACCTGATTTTACGCCTCATTTTAACCAACAGGCTCTAATCAGTTCATGTATACGTCTAGATTTACAGTCTTGTTCTCTCTCAATTAGTTAATTAGAGGCTGAATAGTATTAAGCCATCCCGCTGCCTAAGGCTTCAGCGTGAGCCCCATGTTATTGATGCTGTCTAAGCCGCTCTATGGTTTTCCTGATGGGCCAAAGACCACAGGAAGACGGCAATAAACACCAAAGTTTGAGACTAAGCACGTTCACACTTGTCTGGTTCACTTTAGCTGGACCAATTCTAGTTCAATTGGGGGAAAATGCTTTATTGTGGCTGTAAAACTAAACAAGTGTCCACTAGTCGCTTTAGTCAGTTTTGAAACAGATAAGTAAAAGAGGTTTTTGTTCCCAGATTTGGTTCAGTTACAGTGAGCCAGTGTGGTGGCAAATGAAATGATGAAAGTATGTCAAATCAAAACAACAGACTGACAAACCCAATGTTGAATTTTGCAATATAAAATGTAGCCTCTTCCTTACACAATGAGCAACCTGGGCTGGTGTGACAGAACGTCCGCCTTAGTTTTAACCTCGTCTCGTGAGATAGTCTTTTTGCCCGAGGCGTGTCCAGTGTGAAGATTACGGTCAAAGATGGCTGCAATTTAGACAGCAGTAAAACCAAACTCTTCTATAACCTGTTGCTTACATCTGGGTCAGGTGAAGAAGGTTATAAAACTACACACAAGTCACACAAGGGAAACCGCAAGAGTGAGCCCTTGAGCTTTAGAGTAAAGTAGTCCTTGAAAAAATAATGTTTGAAAATCCACATTGGATAAAAAGCTTGCTGTAGTTCTTTACAACATGATTCCCTGGGGTCCTCGGTATACTGCGGAGTGACTTTAGAAGACTGGTTTTAAAAGTTGGAAGCGTGTTTTGTCCCAGGTCAGTGCTGTGATGACACTAGTTTGCATTATTATTTGTCACATACAAAATGTCCTCTTAATGTGAAGGGGCGACATCTGGAAGTTGAGTGATGAGATGTCATGATTCATTCGCGTTTCCATCTGCAGCTCCGGTTACTTGAGAGAAAAACATGTCATGAAATTACAACAATTTAAAATATGTATCGACCGCTGTTCAGTTTGAAGCTCATACAAAACGATTTTTTACAGCCTTCAAAATGATCTTAACGTTTATCATAGAATAGTTTTACACAGTATTTAAACTTTTGGTATCGTTGTCCTATTTTTCCTTCTCTTTAGTAGTCACATTTTCACTGCTGCAATATGGCTGAAAACTGTTTGAGCTCAATGGACAAGAGCCAGACTGAAGAGGCAGTTTGTCATGTGTGATTTCAAAGTGAGCTGCGTAGCTGCAGCCTGCGTTTTCCATTTATCTGTGAACACATGGAGACCAGCAGCGGAAAAGGACACAGCGGACATCCTGCTAGTGTCAAACCCACTCAGGAGCAACAGGATTTATGCTTGAAAACAACTCTCTCATTTAGAGCCAGGCTGTGTGCCCCGGCCTACTGTGCATCAGCTGCATGATTCCTCAGTACTATGTCTAAAGAAACAGTTTCAGCTAGAGCTGTAAGTGAGTATCTAGTTCCTTCCTCCTGAAGAATGTAATTTCAAAATCTCAAAACTCTATAATAAAAACTGTCATGAATCCCATTAAGGATCTCGCCGGGCTGAGTCAGCTTTAACTCACAGAGAGCACAGCTGAGATTTCGGAATGCGACCGGAAAGAACTATTTTAGTCGAAGTGCCCAGAATCAGAACTAGACATGGTGAGGCTGCATTTCAGATTCATGCAGCTAAAATCTGGAACAGTCGTCCTGAGATTGTGAGACAGGCGTGTACTCAGTTTTCAAATCTAGGTTAAAACAGTTATGTTTGGCTGTGCATACAACTGAGATTTTTATCTTTACTCTTTTTAATGCACCACTGCTGTTTCTTGTGCTCTTATTGTGTTTTTTTTAAATGCCCTGTGGGATTTCCTTTGTGTTATTATTTTTTTATGTTTATGTAGAATTTAATGTTTGATTTATGCATGATGTGATGTGGGTTGAGAGGTGCTTTTCAAATAAAAGTTGATTGATTGAAGAGTTTGAGGGAATAAAGTCCTCATTGCCAAGAATAAACCATTCTGAACTCAAACTATGAAATTCATCATCACATCTGCAAACCCTGACTCAAGACTGCTGTTTGTCTTTGTAAAGGCTTCAAGCTCAATAATTTTGTTTATTTATCTCATAATAAATAACTAAATGTGCAATGCAGTAGTCAACATTAAAATATACACTTAACTTCCCTTGTTGAAGAAAACGCTCAACACAAAACAATTACTTTGAGCCTGCGACAGAACGGATATAAATATAGGCTAACAGAGAAAACCCTTTGTGTCAGTGAGACATAGATGAGCTACGGAGTACGGACACTTCAAAAACATACCTGCTGCATAATCCCCCAATGTCTGGGCATGTCTGAACTTGAGCTGCTTTTAACTAGTGCATTGTGGGAAAGCGCGTCGGAAGATGAGAGCAAGTGTGTCGTTTTATATTATCTCTGCAGACGTGCGTTTTCTGTGTCATCCATGGCACTTGTATAAATCAAACGGTCTCTGCCTGTAACTTGAACCACACACCTCCCAAAAGCTAATGTAATGAGGCATGTAATAGGGCGACTGTGGAAGTGCATGGACTCAAATTCATCTCAGATACAATGATATGCATGTGTGAGTCATTCATCATTTTGTCACAGTCGGTTTGTTTGTAAGAAAAGTCTGAATGTTAAGTCAGCTTTTATTGCAAGGGTCTACAACCTTTCTCAGGTCAAATCTGGCAGAGTGCTTAGTTTTAATCGTCCAGGGGTGAAACAATCTTTAAGGATCAAAGCCTTAAATGGGGGACCGTAGTATATAGTGTCATTATTTATCATATAATGCAAAGTTAGTATGCATATGTAATATTAGTGGGCATTTGAAATATCTATCCATCCATTTTCTTCCCTTTTGTCCATTTCTGGGTCAGGGGGGTGGCAATCAGCTGCACCCAGTACACAGAGCACCAGTCCCTCAGTGATCCTTCTGCAGGTGGTGAGTCCACAGGAAGATGGCTGCTCCGTCAGTGACGACACAGCCTTTATCTTTCAGCGCGGGCATTTGAATCATACATTTTGGAAAAAAGTAACGGACATTCAGTTTAATAAAACAAGTAGCAGTTGTAAATGTTGTAATCAGTAGTTTGAGAATCAGAATCAGAATAATTTTTATTGCCACGTAAGTAACAGGAAGTCACAGACTTGAAAATTGCTATAAATAGTAATAGTATTAGCTTTAATGGTGCAATGTGCAATAAATACATTCACATAAAGAACAGGATGAAGTATATTTCGATATTCAATATCAAAATATTTTAGAAAAGTTTCGAAAGTGGTCGATACAGTGTGAGTGTTAATATTTATTATTAGTATTCGTTCTGAAGAAACTGCATTGACCAAGAGTAAAAACATGTTTTGCTGTGTTCACACACTGGTTAAAGGTTTATGGGAGGATTTTCTACGTCCAGGTATATCATGTAAACTATTCGTCCTCCTAATTGTCAATCATTCTGGTGACACGCAAGACCCATTTTAATAGGCGTTCCCTCTGAGGAATTCTTAAAATTCTGGAAAATTAAAACCAATTTTTACTCAGTTTGCTGCTTTAAAACAACAAGTAATTTTTTTTTTGATAATTTGCATAAATCCAGTTTAGCCACTTTTTCACATCTAGTGCAGATTTTACGACACAGCATTTTTCTAAAATACAACATGAAGGAAAATGGTATTTGGATCTGTTGGGCACAATTTAAGTCCTTTGCAGCATGGGGACAATTCCTTGGTGTTTTGATATTGGCAAGATCGCACACACTGTAATTTAAGCCCACTGTAATCCCTCTATAATTACTGTACTATTAAAGGATTTGGGGAGACCTTCAACAAACAGAAATAAATGATTTATTGTCCATATGTTATTTTTTTCCCTGTGTTAGTCCTTTGTAATTATGCGGTATTTCTTCCATCTTTAGGCCACTTCCCGAAAAGTTCTTCTTGCTTCTTGTACGTTCCACACCGTATGAACCCAGCAAGCGCTGAAACATCAGGTAACTCTTGCCCACTCCTCTTGAACAAGCTGTTTCCACGCAACCACCCCGTATATGAAATTTCATTGTTAAAACAGACTCTGGTGCAGCAGTGAAGTCGCCACATCCAACATAGTCATCAGCATATCCCCACAGGCAAGACGCGTGTGAGCCCGGCTTGGTAAGGAGAGGTAAAAGTATTGCAGTGTTTCTTAAGGAGATCCCCAGTGTGCTGCTCTGTCTTCTGCTGCTGTCTTCAACCGAGCGAGCAAGAGGGCACTGACGACAGCAGATTGTAGGCACAGTGCAAAAGGGGCCTATGGAGACTCGTGTTACGGGCCGGAAAACACAAAGAAACTGCCAGGGAGAGAGGGCTGTAGTGAAGTCGAGGCTGCGCGTGAAGGATTAGAGCGATTAAAAGAATGGAAATGAATGTTTGAGTAAGGATAATTATGCTTAATGTATGCACAAATGGGGTCAGACATTTAATGAGGATTTACAGTATAATAATGTAGCGAGTGTAGTCCAATTAAAATGAACTCCTCTGAATGTATTATGAATGTAAACGAGTTCTAAAGCCCATACGCTTACAGTATTTGTTTTATGTATATATATATGTTTGTGTATCATTTCTAGAACTAAATGCTTGTTCAACATCAGGGCATTGTTGTAACGGGTGATTATTTTTTGTACTTTTGAAGAGATTGTAGATTTATTGTCCTTGTCTGTCAGGATCAGTGGTCGCCATAGTACTGCGCCCGGGGGATATATGTTTTTGCAAGTGGTTGGGGAAACCTTTGCAGACATTGGGAGAACATGCAAACTCCACTAAACGTCTAAACACTGAATTTTTAGGGGCTCATTAAGGGGGAGAGGACCTGATTCACATAAAAGTAATTATCCTTGCTGCAAAAAAGCATTTATTCGTCAAAAGCTATGATTACATATTTAATTAATTCACCTTCTTTGACAACATCTAACTTAAATGGTCGAAAAGTATAAAAACATGTGGGCTTGCTCCTTCACAAACCTGACTTGTACTTGATCTGGAGGAGAGCCTTCTATAACCCTTCGGCCTTGAGTATAGACCACTGCTAACGCTTATCCATCTCCTTTTCACTTCCACAGAATCATGAGGGCCACACATGCTGCCCTTTAACTCTTGTGCTACCCTCAGGTCAAAAAGACTCACCACAGTTATTACAAGTAGAAGAAAAATGCACTAAATTAGGGTCTAAACGCGTCTAAATGGCCAGGGGTGGTCAAGTTAGGAAAAGCCAGAAAAATAAGCTAAAAAAAACAGATTTAGGGTATTTTTTAATCACTGGCGAGGAGCGAGGATAGCACAAGGGTTAATGAAGCAAGCACATCAACATCTTATCGTCATACATTCATTGTGTTTGATTTACTGCTTACACAAGAAGATAAATGTGTCCCCCCCTCTGCCTCTTTAGGGACCTCCCGCACAGACGAGTACTTGTGTGTTGAGATTTCAAGCCACTCATTGTGCGCTGCCATGACCCTGTTACCGCTGGCACTTAACTCTGTGTACTTTTGAGAATCCACTCGCTTCACTCAGGCCATTCCGAGCCGGAGGTGACCTGAGCGCACCCGACATGTGTCCACTGTGATAAATGGGCAGGTGTTTGGGTCTGTGTTAAGTAAATGGAGCTATTATGGATGACCTTAGAGCTCCCTGCGTGATGCCAGATATCTGTGATGACTTCCAGCCCACTGTAGTGAAAAGGGGGATGTTGTGATAGTGTTGGGACAGCCTCCAGCAGACAGAGGGGCGAGGGCAGGGCGCGCGAGGCTATAGAGTTACACCAATACTGACCTCAGAAAGGGAAGTTCACTACGTAGGGGCAACGTCTGGCATACTGCTGCTTCTGTTTGGGGATCACAGCTCAAAGTGACACTGATAACTTTGATACTTTCAAAACATTCCACTGGGCTGCGTCCGGGCAGGGCCGTCAGACACCTGCTTTTATCCATCTGATTCTTTTCCACGCATAGTAGAAGTAGTAGGCATTTAATATAGTAATAACAGGATTTAAATCTGGGGTATCCAAAAACTATACAAAAGCTTGAGCAAAATAAGTTTTATTTATTTACATATTTATTTAGAGGATAAGACCCTTGAGATTAATAATCTCGTTTTCAAGGGGGTCCTCTAGATTTCACAAGGTGACAGATACAGCAAAACAGATGCAAACAAAACAAAAATACAGAAAATCATGAAAAAAATAAAGATATAAAAAAAGCAACCAATCAATGTTCATCCATTGACCGAAATTCCAAACTCAAATTGCTGATGTTCGGGTGAAAGTCAGTAACTTCCCAAATTTTGAGGAGAGAGAACATTTTCCAATATAAGAGCCAGTTAGACCCGCCCATGCTCAACCTCAGAGCTCTCTCATTGGTTGAAATGAATTAAAATCCTCGTCATTGGTCGAACATATCTCCTCCAGCAAATCTTACTGTTTGTGGTTTTGCCAAGAGAAGGCACTATTTGAAATACATTACTTAAAAAAAAAAAACTTAATTTAGATAATGACATATAAATGGTCAAAATGTTTCATTATTTTGAAAACGATATACAATTGAAGTTGCTGACATCCCCTTTAACAGGCACAGCTTGACCTTTATCGCAGCTTTTCAGAAGCACAAGGTGAAGTGAGGACACTACTACCCCTTTCCAATCAGCTCTCAGTCTCAAATCCATGGCCTTTTTATTTCAAATCTGTAAAATACTGTTGAAACTTGTACAATTTGAATATAGTGCTAAAGGAAATTAAAAGTAAACTTAAAATGTGAAACCGATTATTTTATGTTTTGCCGTATATTGTTGGTACATTGCTCTAGTATTGCACTGGGAGATGGTAGCGGCTGCAAGAGGTGTAGTAAGGGAATGTGTGGCTAATTTCCACACAAAGCCAAGCTGAAGCTCTGATAACAATACAAATAGAAAATGTAATATTGCTGATGGCAGCGCTGGGCTCAGGCAGACAAAGCACGTTTAGACAAGATTACATGGTTATCCTAACATGACAATATTAAAGGTTGGAGCGGGTCCTGTCGCCTGCTGCCTACAGTAGACAATAGATACAAACCTGTCGACAGATGCATTGTATTATTCAAGTCTTCATCTTTCATTTACACTCTGTACTGTCAAACACACAATACTAACATGACAAACGCAACTACGACACTAAGGGGATGGAAAAGGTTTCATATATTATACACTTTCAATTTTTCCATTTTCAAACTGTATTGTGGTTCATATTTTTGCATCCTGTTTGTTGTTTTTTGTGCATACGTTTGAATAATGTATATATTATTACTACAACTGTGTGGAGTGAGCATAAAATGTTACTATACTACTAAAACAACCACTAACTGCTACTGCTCTTACTACTACTACTACTATACACATTTAGACAATCAAATCATCCAATCATTTTAGACATCAAAAGGCAATGTTGTATAAGTCCCTTTCTAATGTATTCAAAAAAGCTTAATGTCATTTTTATATTTTAATGTATGTATAACAGGGTGTCTATTCCTATAACTCTGTCCAATTGTCCTCACATGTATCCAATCCCATCACAAAATAAGCATTCTATCCGACCACTACTGTTACCATACTTCTACATCTTCAAGCAAGAACAGTCTTTTGCAGTGCTTTCACTTACACAACCTGTTGCTAGGCAGGAAGTCTATCAGGCTGACCACTGCGAGCTCCACACTGGTGCAGCCTTCTCTCCATATTTGAAAGAAGGAAAAAAAAAAAAATTCCTAGGCAGAGGAAAATCCTTGTCTGTGCCCAATGATCTTTCTGCTGTATCACTGCTTTCAAGGCATTTATCAGAATTAACCTCGATGTTTGACATGATCCGGACTCATCAGTGGATTTCATTTATATTCACTAAGATTACATAACATGCTCCATCTGCTGTTTGACATTCTCACACACACACACACACACACAGGCAAGAACATCTCATTATTCCATTAGCGGCCATATTGGATGAATATGGGATTCGGCACAGTTTACATAATGCTGCATGTCATTAGTGTCACTGTAATGTGATTTGCGATGGCTCCGCGGCGCTCGTAATTCACAGCAGAGAACACATACCGATCCTTCTTAGCTCAAACGTCTGAAATTAATGATTAGGATGGTTGTAAATGACTGGGATTATGAAGTATTGCCCTTTTGATTAAAGCTAAAGATCACAAAGAGCGTTAGCACAGTCGGTATTGAAGTAAAAGTAAAAGTAACTGGAATGCGTAGCTCTAAGATTGTTTACTGCTTGTAATTTTGAATTGCAAATGTGTGTGTTTTATAGTGGAAGCAGCAGGAGAGGTGGCACTCTTAGGTACGGAAATAAAGTGTGGTTAGTAGTATAAAACTCAACTCTGGTAAAAGTGAAAGTATTTTAATCATTCCCTTACTTAAGTAAAAGCACACAAAGCTGTTATGTGTACTTAAGTCAAAGGTAAAATGCATTGCTGAATAATTGACAATTGATGTCAAGTTATTTGGTGATATGTTTGTGCAAATTCCCCACTTGAAAGGGATAAACCCTCCACATATGAGTTTGAACTGGATTTCACTCAATGATCAGCCATTGTTCTTGATTCATGCCATTTATTTGGCTTGGTTTCAGCTTTAGGTTCAGGTGAAAAACCTCAAAAGGAGAACAGAAACATACAGTCATTTTCCTATGCAAATAAACAGTCTTCTAATTGCACCTTCAACAAATAATGTTCCTGCTAGTAAACAAAATAGTATCTTATTTTAAATAATATTTACCCCCAAATGAGTTAATCTATATTTTAACCTGGTTTTAAGCAAATACCAGTAAACTGTGTGTTTAAGACCTTTTTTAAACATTCTTATACATTTTATAGTTGTATTGTAGTATTAACACATGCCAATTAACCAAATGAGTTACAAACTAAAGTCTATTTTCACAAAAGTAAAGTCTATTCCCTAAGTTTTTAACCACATTTGAAACTTAATACATTATCTTAGCTTTTTATCAAAGGATCAACAGTTCTGGTTTTAGCACATTTTTAAAGTAATATATTTCAACATTTTAACACTAAGTACTTGATTTTAACATTTTATCACTAAGTGATTGATTTTTACATGATTGCGAACTGCGTTTTCCAAACATGATCCGTATACATGAAACATTCAGTTTTTAAACTTAACATTTTTCATAATTTTAACATAACGCGAATATAAGGCGAATTTTGTTAATTAGTAGTGAACATAATATTAACGAACACAGACTAGTTAACCCGCATTCCTCCCTGGAGTTAGGTTTTGTTTTCTCTAACAACAGTACAATTTATAAACAACAATCAAACAAAGTAACTGTTTTTTGAGTCCGTGTTTCCTCTCCTCCCAAGGGCTCTTGAACGCGTCGCCGCGTAAGTTCAAGCGATTGCAAGTGAGGAACGGCGCTTACCGGCTGTCTCTCATGGGGTTGTGAGAGGGTTGCTCTTGCACAGTTTTTGTCTTTATTGTTGTCTTTTTGCGCTGCTTGGCCGCTGAGATCGCTTGTCCCACTCGAACTCACACACAGAAGTGTCCGTGTCCGTCCCTTTTAACTACCCCGGGTGGATGCAGATCACGCAGGTGAGCCGTTCCACCCACCATTTCCCTCCGGTGAGGAGGGGGAGCGGGACTACAACGCAGTTCGCCAGCACACCTCCCACTCGATCTTTGCACGGGAACCGATGGGGAGATCGTAAACCAGAAACGGCGAACTGCAGGTAAGGACCAACTTCAAGCTTAAGCTTGGTCCTCAGCTGGTAGCAGAACAACCAAGCGTCGAACGTCTCTGTGCAGGACTGTTGTTTGGGCAGCATCCTTCAGGACTTTACGTGACTGCTTGCCTGTTGTGGGCCTTGTCACTGGAAGAGATGAGCTCTGGACCACTTTGACGTTTACATCTCGAACAACGCCCCTACCGTCAGGATTCACAGCCACAACGCGTCCTAGTTTGAACTGGCCCCTCACTGCATTCTGGTCACATAACCAGACGACATCACCAACGGCAACGTTTCGATGTGAGGTATGCCATTTGCTTCTAACAAACATGTTTGGGCCAGCAAGCTGGCTCCAGGACCTCCAGAACTTGTCAACTTGGTGCTGCATCTCTCTGAGCCTCTTGTAGGGGTATCTTGTGAAGTCAAATGTTTTGATGTCCCCGATTGGAGAGGCACGGCCCAGGAGAAGCGTGTTGGGTGATACGTACTGAACGCAGTCTTCGTGGCTTTGGACTGTGGCATCTATTGGTCGCTCGTTGGCGAGGTTAGCAGCGAGTTGCAGAGTTGTTTGGAACTCGCTATAACTGAGGCCAGCGCTGGGGCCCAAGCTCTGGAGTGCCTTTTTGAGGATGCGAACAGCGGCTTCAGCAGCCCCATTTCGGTGAGGTGAATCAGCTGGATGGATTGTCCAATCCCACTTGGTGCCTTTTTGAGCCGATAACTCCTCTATAGCAGTTTTGTTTTGAGCGTCAAGGAAGCTGTATAGATCCTTTAGGACAGGTTTGGCACCGACAAAGTTTGTCCCTGGATCAGACCAAATCCTTCGTGGATGCCCTCTGATTGCAGTGAACCGTTGGTAGGTCAAAAGGAAGCTCTCTGTGGACAATGTGTTGACCAGGTCGGCGTGTACTGCCCTACTGGTCATGCAGCTGAACACAACACCCCATACTTTTGTGGTGACTCGTCTTTTAATGTCGTCTCTAACGTGGTATGGCCCGAATAGATCCACTGTAGTATATTCGAATGGCGCGGCAGGCCTGGTTCTCTCAGGGGGCAGGTCCCCCATTATCTGCTGACAAAGTTTTGCTTTGGACTTTTTGCAGAAAATACAGCCTCCCACCACTTTTTGGGCAATCCTTCTTCCTCTAATGACCCAAGCACTCCTCCTCATCTTCAGCAAGGTTGCAGCCACGCCTTCATGGGCCTCGTTGTGAGCCTCTCTTGCCATAAGAGTGGACACCCATGCGTTGGGAGGTAGTAGGGGTACTGCTCGGCCGTCTTCCCTGAAGCCGTGGATTCTTCCCCCGCAGACTAGCAGACCTGTTTCAGGTTCTCTATATACCACCAAGCGGTCTGTGGTCGTAGCTGGGAAGGTTACTCCTTCTTGTGCAGCAAGGACGAGGTCTCGGAGGGCATCTTGACGTTCAGAGGCGCTGACGACGCCTTCCGTTGGGATTGCCTCCCACTTTGGGTCCTTTATGGATTTGTCTGGTGTCAGGAATCTTCTGGCAGCCCTCCAAACTAAAGCGATGGTTTTGACCAGACGAGATAGACTGCTGAAACGCTTTACATCCATCAAGCTTTGGATGACTGTACCAGCGGGATGTCTATGGACTGGAACTTCATTTTGGCGCCTTGTTTGGGCTCTGGTAAGTGCTGCCACGAATGATTTCTTTTGCATGGTTGTGATGCTTTCACGAGCAGCGGCAGAAACTTCTTTTGCAGACTTAATTGGCCACTCGCTTTCTGGGTGGTGTAAGAAGTCAGGCCCTTGCTGCCACTCTGAGTAAGAGTCCAGTTCCTTTGGTCCACCTCCACGGGTGATCATGTCCGCTACGTTGAGTTGACCAGGGACCCACCACCAGTTTTGTGGCTGTGTGCTGCTCTGTATTTCTCCGATCCTGTTGGCAAAGAACGTTTGAAAGCCATAGCTTTCTCGTTGGATAGCTCCAAGGATGGTCTGGCTGTCCACCAAATGGTACCACTGGCTGGCTTTGATCTGGGTATGCTCTTCAAAAAACCTTTTTAGGCGGCTTGCAAACACTGCACCACAGAGCTCAGCTTTTACTGCATCCCCTTTGTGGTCTAGAGGTGTCAGTTTTGCTTTTGACTCCACTAGTCGAGTCCTTATTTGAGTTCCACAATTCCACCGCAAGTAGAGGACAGCACCATAAGAGTTTTCACTGCCATCCGAGAAAGTGATTGCGATAGGCTCAGTTGACGCATCTGGTGGAGTGAGGGCTCTTGGAAATGTGATTCCACTCAGTTGGACATATTCTTTGAATAAATGTATTGCGTCTTGACGCAGGTCGTCAGATAGAGCCAAATCCCATGTGTCTTTGACAGTGCTGTTTTTTGGCTTTGCCTCTTGGAACGCTCTTCGAACTAAGATGGCCCCCTTCTGCTTTGCTGGTGTTGTCAAGCCGATCGGATCATATAACCCAGCAACCTGGCTCAGCAACTCGCGTCTTGTCAATGGGTTTGGTGTCTGTGCCATCACTTCATCCAGTAGCAAATCCTGGCCGAGCCGCATTTTTTTCTTTCGCTTGGAGAAGTTGATCCTCACCAAGACATGTAATTCGTCCTCCTCCACGATGTAGCCAAGACCAAGCGCCTTGTTGTCATCATCTTTCATTTGGTTTGGCAGGACGACAATCTTTGGCGATGTCTCCTCTTTTCCTCCCCCACACTGCCCCGAGAAGACCCATGGTTTGAGTGCGAAACCTCCTGCCTTCAAAATCTGTTCCACGTTTTCTGTTATGGTTTTGAGTCGTTCCTGGCAGTTGTGTGACGTTAGGATGTCATCGACGTAACTGTGTTCTTGCAACACTCTTTGCTCATCTTTCAGGTGGCTGAACTGCGGTAGTTTGGACGTCTCCCTCATTGCCAGTTGCGCAATACAACCTGCTGGCTTGTCCCCAATGTTCACACGCGTGATTGCGTATTCTTCCAGGTCCTCGTTCTCTGAGTCACGCCACAAGAACCGGTGTAGATGGACCTCCCGCTCTTCGAGCCAGACTGAGTTATACATTTTCCTAATGTCTCCAAGAGCGGCGAAGGAGCCTTGTCGGAACTTTAGGAGTACAGCTCGGATTGGGTTGAGGACGTCGGGGCCTTTTATCAACAGATCGTTTAGGCTTTGACCTTTGTATCTTTGACTACTGTTCCAGACGAGTCTCACTGGCGTGGTAACAGAGTGGGGGTTGGGAGCAATGAGATGACTTATATACCAGACGGGGCCTTTCCAGGCAAGTAGATCGTCTGCAGTCAGTTTTTTGGCAGCCCGCCGGTCAACCATTTCGTGTACTTGAGCACTGTAGGCCTTCTTCCACTGTGGGTCTTTGGCAAGCTGCCTCTCTGTTCTGGAAAAAGTTGCCTCCACAGCTCGTTTGTTGTTGGGTAATGTGCAGGGGTCCTCCAACCACGGATAACTGGCATGCCAGTGGGGACTGTCACTGTGGTCATCAGCACCAGCATACGTCAGGCCGCTCATTACTACCTCTAGTTCTCGCTCCTCAGCCAGCGTCATGTCTTTGCCACCTGGTTGGCAATTGCCGCAACGGCAGCCTCCGCATCTTGGGGTGCAGGCCGCACCGATGCTATCCCATTTCCACCAATCGATAAAGTCGCGGTTAGTGGCTCTTGAGTGGGAGTGTTTGGTGTTGGAGGTGCAGACATGCTCTGTATACAGCATCGCAGCCGTTCTCATAGACCTGGCGAAGTGTGTCCTGGATTGATGAGCTGTGATTCTGGCCTCTTCGAGCAGATCAGGATGTGACCCTGCGACTGTTTTCCCCAGTGGTCCATCCCACAAGACAAGATCCCCAACTGTCCGTATCTTTTGTGGGACCAACCGGCCTTCTTTGTGGCTTATCAATAGCTGGATTTCTTTTGGTCTCACAAGTTCACTGAGGGGGATGTCTGGGAAGAACGTTTGGAGTCTTTTGGCTGTCACATGCCTGTGGACATCTGCAATGCTGTCCAAGCCATAGCAGAGGAGCTGGTGGGACCTGTAGTTGCCCTTCTCTGTTCGGACCCGGATCTTTAGGAGGTATCGTTTCGTAGTAACTTGTACTTTCATCCCTCCCACACCGTGGACGACAAGAGTTATGGGTTCACTTCTGAGGTTCAACTGTTCAGCTGCGTCATGAGTTATATAGTTTGTATCGGACGCAAGGTCAATTAGCGTCCCGACTTTTTGGCCAGCATTGGCTGTGACTTCTAAGAGCATCATAATGACCGGCCACTCCATTAAATCGTTCTCTGCTAGGGGATTTGGTTGGTTGGACAGAGAAGTCTTGGTCACTGCATTGCAGAAGACGTTGCGACACTTTTCAGCAATGTCAGGTGTGAGGCCCTTAATAAAATCTTCTTGGGCTTGGGTGTAGCGTCCTCTTGAGCTACCTCCCACTGTAATGTCCTTAGACCTTTGGACTGGGTTCCCCTTGGACATGTCCGCTTTTGGGCAGAGGCAGTAATGGTGTTCTGCAGTGCGCTGTTCATTGCAGTCCGGCCTCCTGCATAGGAACTCTGTTTTGCAACACTCAGTTTCATTGTGAATCTCCAAGCATTTTCTGCATGCTCCCAGCTTCCTCACAGCTTCCTTCCTCTCTGACAGTTTGAGTGTTCTGAATTTCTGACAGAAGTATAGTCTCTTTTTGTGTTTCCCGTCACCGCACACTACACACCCTACGGACTGGTTGCTCGGGGATTGGGTGGATGTTCTGGTTCGGGCTTGACGAGGTTCACATTTTGGTTTTGACTCCTCCTCTCTTAGTTGATCCAGATTTTCATAAATTGCTTCTTGACCATGAAGAAACGACAGGAGGTAATCAAATCTATTGTCTTGTTCGGTCTCATCGTCTTTGCCAGCCACATGGAGTAGCCACTCCTTCTTTAAGGCATCTGGGAGCTTAGTTTCTATGGCCTTCGTGACAAGGGGGTTTTTTATCGCACCGGTTGCACCCAGCTCCTTCAAGTCGATGAGTGCTTTTTGTACAATTTGGATGAGCTCCACGATTTTTCTAGGCTGGTTGCCTTTAACTGCCGGGAAGGTCTGGAGCTCCTCCACTATCTCGAGCGCGATGTTAGTTTTATTCCCGAAGCGGTTCTCCAGAACGCGGAAGATTTCTTCTGCTGTTGTGTAGCTTGATAGCCGAAGATCTCGTACTGTTCGCTCATCTACGCTATCTAGAAGCTGATATTTTCTTATTTCTCTAGAGCCAGATGGTTCCCCCTGGACCTGGAGCGCTTCCCAGTCTTTCTTCCACTGGTGGAACTCTCGGCGGACGCCAGTAAACTTCGGGAGGGAAGTTGGCCTTAATCTAACGGCTGGTGCAGTTGAGTACATGAGCGAGGCAGTGCTTAACCGGCCAGCGTTTTCTCGGGTTTGCCCTTCTATAAAGCTGGCTTTTCTCATGGTCAGTTTTGGTAAAATGGTTTCAAGGCTTTTGATTCGTCTCTGAAACTGCTGTTTCTCTGCAGGGGGGGCCCAGCTCTTCCAATGTCTATGTACAGTCTTGGCGGTCTTCACAAGCTTTTCTAAATGCATTATCACAAAGTCGAATGCCTCCGTACTTGTACTTGGGTCTACAGTTCCCACATGCTCGGCTTGTGACTCTGCCGTTGTGATAGCCTGTGTTAGTTCATACTCCCCATAACTGTCCCATAGCGTCTTTTGTATTAGATCCTTTAACTGTTGCAGTTTTCTCTCACACTCAGTGGCTGTTTTGTCCAAGTCAGACTTCTGCTGCTCGCTCAACGTTCCATCTGCACTCTCCGCAGTGTATTGTTCTTCAACATCATCGTTGCTTCTAGGACTCTGCCGGCTTCTGTTGTGAGCTTTAAAATACTGTCTCTGAGTTCCTCTTCGGACATCATGGTGTGCATACGTAGAACTCCATTGGCCAGGCGGGAAAACTGACGCGCTTTACGGACGTTCTGGCAGATTTAAGCTGATCTAGGTCTACCGATTCGGCCATCTCTGGGTTGGGAGCTAGTTTCTTTTGTCTCTCTGGACACGTTTGGGTCACGCTGGTCACTCCACTTTAGTGTTTTTTCCAGTCTTCAGACCACGGTTTTTCACTGTCAAGTTATTTGGTGATATGTTTGTGCAAATTCCCCACTTGAAAGGGATAAACCCTCCACATATGAGTTTGAACTGGATTTCACTCAATGAATCAGCCATTGTTCTTGATTCATGCCATTTATTTGGCTTGGTTTCAGCTTTAGGTTCAGGTGAAAAACCTCAAAAGGAGAACAGAAACATACAGTCATTTCCTATGCAAATAAAACAGTCTTCTAATTGCACCTTCAACAAATAATGTTCCTGCTAGTCAAACAAAATAGTATCTTATTTTAAATAATATTTACCCCCAAATGAGTTAATCTATATTTTAACCTGGTTTTAAGCAATACCAGTAAACTGTGTGTTTAAGACCTTTTTTAAACATTCTTATACATTTTATAGTTGTATTGTAGTATTAACACATGCCAATTAACCCAAATGAGTTACAAACTAAAGTCTATTTTCACAAAAGTAAAGTCTATTCCCTAAGTTTTAACCACATTTGAAACTTTAATACATTATCTTAGCTTTTTATCAAAGGATCAACAGTTCTGGGTTTTAGCACATTTTTAAAGTAATATATTTCAACATTTTAACACTAAGTACTTGATTTTAACATTTTATCACTAAGTGATTGATTTTTACATGATTGCGAACTGCGTTTTCCAAACATGATCCGTATACATGAAACATTCAGTTTTTAAACTTAACATTTTTCATAATTTTAACATAACGCGAATATAAGGCGAATTTTGTTAATTAGTAGTGAACATAATATTAACGAACACAGACTAGTTAACCCGCATTCCTCCCTGGAGTTAGGTTTTGTTTTCTCTAACAACAGTACAATTTATAAACAACAATCAAACAAAGTAACTGTTTTTTGAGTCCGTGTTTCCTCTCCTCCCAAGGGCTCTTGAACGCGTCGCCGCGTAAGTTCAAGCGATTGCAAGTGAGGAACGGCGCTTACCGGCTGTCTCTCATGGGGTTGTGAGGGGTTGCTCTTGCACAGTTTTTGTCTTTATTGTTGTCTTTTTGCGCTGCTTGGCCGCTGAGATCGCTTGTCCCACTCGAACTCACACACAGAAGTGTCCGTGTCCGTCCCTTTTAACTACCCCGGGTGGATGCAGATCACGCAGGTGAGCCGTTCCACCCACCATTTCCCTCCGGTGAGGAGGGGGAGCGGGACTACAACGCAGTTCGCCAGCACAATTGATTTGAGACATTGTAAGAGTTATTTTTGAAACAATATACTATTGCAGAAACGTTTCATGCTGACAGATTATCGCAATAAAAAAAACATCTGAAATCGGAACACCACTTTTGTTGATCCTTATAAATTAGATAGAATGTTCTTTTAATGTATTAATATTTGTTTACTATTTTTGTTTTCTTGGAAAAATCACATGAATGTATAGATTTTGTTTTGATATTTTGACCTTAATAATAATTAGTCTTCAATGAATTAAATATAAATGCGTCTCATATTTTATGTTTGTTTGAAAAAGCCTTTGAAAGCTTTAGTTTTACTGAACGGTATAATTTAGAAATATGTGTCAAATTTCCTGTAGGGAGTATGGTATGGACAGTATCCATATCGTTTCATGGATATCAAGATATGTGTTTGCAGGTTCTGAAAGATACCCACCCTTAAGTTTAAACAAAGCACTTTAATGATCTTCACTTGTATTGAAACGGTTTAGTCAATCAATTTCATAGTGTCCATTGTTTCGTTTGTTTTTTTTCTGTACTTTTAACCTTGTACTTGTCTTGTGCACGTGGGGACTTTTGCGGATCTATTCCAATGTGGTTTAACTGCAAATGGCAAATAAATTAATCTGATTTAATTTTCTCTCTGCGGGTCCGGCCCCTGGAGGAGACTGTCTGGTAAAACTCTGACCCTCTAACAAATATAGTTGATGACCCCTGTTATATACCATCTATATACCATACTTTAGCAGTCCAGCAGCTCCCTCACTATCACCATTCTGAGGAAATCCAAGTGGAACTCAAATGTTCTCAAGCCGAACTGTAGTTTTGCTTGATTAACAAATGTAAGTAGGCCAAGTTCCTCCACCTCTCCAATCAATGCCCCCATTCACTTTGTGCCTTGAGAAAAGTGTGTTACATAAAGGAGCGGGTGGTATTCTGAGGTTTGTGGGAGGGGAGGGGGCAGACAAAGACGACTGAACGGCAGAGGTTAAGTCCCCCAGACCCACATGGACCACAGGAATGTCACCGCCGCAGTCTGATCCGCTGTGTTTTACAGGCAGAATCATGGGGATGTGAAGAAGGCAGCTCCGAGGGGCTGGACCTGGGACCGGTGTTGTGTGGGAGGTCTGGCTTCAGAACAGACAGGACATTAACGTGATGTATTCCCCTGTTTGTTTAGTTCACAGAGAAAAGGGCTCTGATGCTGTTTTAATCACTGCCAGATCTCGTCCAGGAAATGTCTTAATTGTCTTGTTTGAGCAGATTTACGTTCAGAGCTGTGATAAATCAGATGTAGTATTGGTTGGTGCTGGGTGGGATGTTGCACGAGCGGCAGATTGGGATGTCTTATATGATCTATGCATCTGTAGACAGGACCATGAAAAGACATAATGCAATATCTGTAAGGCTAGGCAAAGTTAATCTGTCTACTTTTAACAATAGTTTCAATACAATTACTTATTTTAAAACTGGTTCTAAATATTTTTTCATAAATCACAAATATTCCAACTGAGTCTTTTGATTGACTGATTGATTTATTGATTTGTGTTGTATGTTCATGGGATGGTAGTCTACAAGTTTTACTTCTTTCCCACTCCATTTCGAGCTGACAAATTGTAAATAGAAATGCATTTGTAAATACATAATGAAATTGTAATTATAGAATACATGGTGAAACTAGAGCAAATACTGCTGCTTGATTGTATATTTCTGTTTATATATTTGCGTGTCTTAAGTATAATAATAATAATAAATTGGCTTTATATAGCTCTTTTCAAGAACTCAAAGACACTTCATAGTTCAGGACAAGTATATACCGTCAGCACAGTAGGCAACATGTACAAAAGGTAAACTAAGGAATGTAAATATTGTCAATACTTATGAATGCAAAGTTCTGCCCGAATGAATGAATCAATCAATCACCAACTTGAGTCTTTTAAAAGTATGTTTTCGACAAATCAGACCACTCCTCTTATTTGAGAACATTTAATCTTTTTATGCAAGAACAAGCCCTTTTCTTGAGTAAAACTAACGCCATTTTAATCCTTTTATATGAATAATCTCGATAATTTTCTTTTCAGATTACATCAGAAAGGCATTACAAGTGAACGTAGGCTACTCCCGTTTGACTAAAAAGGTGACGAGTGTTTGGGGAGCGCTTCAGGCCACTGCAACACTCTGAACTCCCGCCTGCTTTATGCCCTGAGTGCTGAGGAGAGGCTGAGAGGACCCTTGTGCCCTGACATGACCAACAGGAGACCGGTCAAGTGTCCTGATCAGGCGAACAGGCCATTGTGCTGCTGTGATCCCCCTGCTGTACTAACACTGTAATCATATAGACACAAGCCGTAGTCAAGCAGCTGAGTGCCATCATTATGAAATCACATGTACAGAGACATGAGAGGATTATCTAATAGTTATTACGCTGTGGAGGAAGATCGCAATTACAATTACGGTGGGGAAATGAGACAGGCGATAGCTATTTTTAATTTGATTCATTATACTCAATCGCTTAAATGATTCATTAATGGCATAGAGAGGATGTACTTTTCCTTTCATGTTTATAGGTACATGGTTTGATGAACTAAGCATTATGAAGCAGTTGTTGGAATTGGCAGTAGTAGTAAGGAATGCTAAGAAGGGAATAGAGTGTTTTAAGTGTACAAAGGAGACATTGTACACAAACGACTTTTCCCTCTCATCAAAAACAGTTTTTTATAAATCCATCCATGCTAATCTCAAAGTCTTTTGGCATGAACATGTAACTCCGCCCCTTCTGTCTGAAAGCTCCTGTCTCAGTCTTGTGACAGTATGATGTAACTCGAGGCGACAGAAGCTCAGTTGGTAGAGCATTGGCCTTTGAGCCAGAGGGTTGTGGGTTCAAGCCCGACTTTCACCATCGATTCCCACTGTCTGCTGTTGTGTCCTTGGCAAGACACTTAACCTCTGGGAACACCTGATGCCACAGTAGGGCGGCTAAAGTGCCAAACTGCCATTGTGTCCTTAGGCAAGACACTTCACCCCCATTGCCTAGAATGAGTCTGGTGTGTGTGTATGAATGGTTGCTGGTGGTCGGAGGGGCCAATGGCACAGACTGGTTGCCTCGCTTCTGTCAGTGTGCCCCAGGGCAGCTGTGGCTACAGTAGTAGTTTATCACCACCGTGTTTGGAGTGAATGAATAACGTCATGTAAAGCGTCTGAGTGTCCAAAAAAGCGCTATATAAAACCGATGCATTATTATTATTATTATTATGTAACTGTATTACTATGACATCACAATCAGAGTAGTTTTCTGCCTTTTGTTTTGGTAATTTCTCAAGTGAAATGTCGTTCTCTGCTTGCAACCATTTTAAATATTTTGAAGAAAAAAAAAAGTCAACTTCCGCCTGTTGGAAGTATAGAGAGTTACAGGCAAAAGCATTCTTCACCTTTCATCAATCGATCAAATTTATTTATAAAGCACAGTTCATTCATTGTAACCCAAAGTGCTTCGCGAGCAATTAAAAACAACCAATAAAACATCTACAAAATGCATAATTCATACTTTTTTATGGGTAGTTCACATCGTAAGTGGCACGAGTTTCAGAGCCTTCACATGGTTTTATACCGAGCCTCCCTCACAGGGGCTTATCCTCTAAATAAATAAATAAATACAATTTAAATAAATAAAAAGTTTGCTTTGACCTTCAGATAATTAAAAACATCAAGTGGAAAAGTGCTTATTCTGCATACTGCTGTAATGACCAGTCAAGTGTAAACAGTATTAATAAAAGAGTGGACAAACGCAAGGCAAAATATTCTGTGGAGCCACATGGACTCTAATTGTGTATCCGTTGTTAGGACTAAGTAACACCTGGGTCTTTCGAGATGACGCAAATTTCAATATATAATGTTTTCTTTCTTTGTCATTCTGTCTGAATTAACTACCCAACTGAGAACAAAACTTCCAGGTTACTCTGGTGTGCAAAGATCCCGTCTATCGTCTCTCATTTTCAAAAACATAAATGCGCAAAAATCCATCCTAGCATAGCTTTGTTTTGCACCCACAACTTTTCATGATTTTTTGTATGTTTTATTGTCACCATTTAGCTTGAATTGCATGATACAACACTAATCGTTTGATGTGGTTAACTGTATTCAGAATAGCTCCAAAACTCAAAATAATATTGCCTCCATTTCAAGTAGTTAGTTGTAGGCTATTTTTGTAGTCTGTAGTTTTTCCCTCCTAATCTTTTCCACACTTGAAGTAACAGTGTCCATAGAGCTGTCCACAAATACACTTTCCTCCCAGCTGCTCCCCATCCCGTTGGCCCAGGGCGGGACAGGGGCCATGGATGAGGGAGGGAGGAGGGGTCTTGAGCGGGACAGGCCTCTCTGGAAATTTCCGTTGTGTGTTTGAGGTTTTTGAGAGGATGGGAGGGGCATGGTGGAGTTTTTAGTTGTCAGGGGGGAGAGGGAGCAGGTTGGGGTTAGGAGGACTTGGACTCGAGCCAGACGCAGCAGGAAGCTTGGCTGTTTCACACGGGCTAAAAAAGCAAATCCTGGACAGAGGCGAGCTATCTGGAAGCTCTGCTCACAGTCTGTGCCCAAAAACAGGAATTCACAAATGGGCTGTGTGTGTGTGTTGTGTGTTTCTTTACTCATTTTTCAATTTGATCAATGCCACAAATATTATAGATTTATTAGTCTTTCGAATTTCCAACAAAATGTCAACATATTGTGAAGAATAGATGGAATGAACCTTTATTCAACCCACGGTTTATTATGCTGATTATGCGGCCCTTCAAGTGGACAACTTAATTAAAGCTGGGGTATCTAATATATGAATTATACATTATGTTTGTCCCAACTATTATTATGTTTATCTTTTACATACTGAAAACTAGTGATAGTACCAAACCGTTTTTAAGGGATGGAATTTTTTTTTTTTTTTAAGTTAGGTACCCAAGCTTTAATGTCACACCACTCAATTTAAGGGTCCATATTTTGACATTTTATTTTGACTTGCAGATGTTTTGATTGTTCAGCAACATTGAAAATACCTTACAAATAGATGCTTTCTTCTTCTGTGGTTGCCTCGCTACAGAGACAAGCAAGTATTTTATTTTCTCCATTACCACAATACTGAGAATGTGTAACAAGTGTTTGAGCTCAACACTAGCAGGCCAAATTCAGAAATAAAACTTTAATTAAACCTGAAGTAAAACTGGTTTTTGTTCAAACTCCACTGCATCTGGTGTTCCTCTGAGCGTCTCCACAGACAGGTGTGACCGGTCGGATGCACAGTTGGTTAACCTTACATTTGCCTTGACCCAAGTCAGTCTAGTTTACACAAAGCATGCGCTATTTAAACGCCTAACCTGAGCCCGATATGCAAACATCCTGAATTACTCAACCCCAACAGGCGGCATTTTTTAGAGCAGAGCAGGATAGTGGGTCAAATAGTGGTGCAATTTAGTGGACAAACATAGCAGGAGGGGGAGAAGTAGGTTTAATTCCAAATCTCATCTGACTTTGGAGGTTATGGCTGTTGGTGTCTGGTATCTGGTGTCATTAGTCAAGACACTTCTTATTGATTTTATATTCCATTGTATGATTTGGTTTGTTGTTGGGCGAAAACATGTAGCTACATTGTGAATATCTGCTGTGACGACTGCTGAGACCGAAATTAATATTTGATCAGGGTGTTTTGGGATGTGTCTGTTGGCATTTTAGCCTCATAAGTTTAGTAGCTTCATCCAGTAACCGCAACATTTCCTCCATAATCTTAAAAAATGCCTGTGAACACAAATTCTGCCAAACAAATTACGAACACAACTGCATGGATGGTTCAATAATATTTACAGTCTATGGTTACATTACATCACAATACAATAGTAGAAAATGTTGCAAACAGAATACAATTAGATATCAAGAGATGTACACTCTGTGGTTTCTGAAAAATTGCTTTGTTTTCAAACCTATATGGTATGGATATTGGGATTTGAAATGTCTGTTTTTGCTTTCTTCCTCTGTCTGGCTTGGTTTTCTCCAGGTACTCCTACTTCACCCACCACCAAAACATGCACAGCAGGGAAGACCTCCGTTGTCCTGCCCAAGCCCAGCATCAACATCTGGAGAAGCGTACCTCTGCTCCTGCCAGCTTGCCCTAGTGGCATTGAAGGATGGGTCAAACCTAGAGGACACATCGGACGATAAAGTGTCAATCCTGAGACGTGTGGACAGTATATAGACGTCATGGTGGATGTTCACACACACACACACACACACTCGACACTTCCAGTAACGTATTGTCTTCCTGTCTTATTATAGCTCCCTGACAATGGGCTGTTTGGAATCGTAACCCCGGTCCGCCTCGTGCCAACAGATCATCTCCTCTTGTGCCAACAGTAGCCCTGAATGTGTGTTAATTCCACACAGAGCCATGCTGCCAGTGTGTTTGACTTGGAGCAGGGCCAGGAAGAGGAAGAAACAAAGATTTAGGGCATGATCGCACAACCGACAAGAGGGAGGGTTTAAAAAGTAGCCAGTGGTTTTAGTTATGATGAAAAGGCATAGGTATCAGTCTAACAGTGAGAGTCGTAGTAGGACGCAATTGGCCTGAAAGTTTATTAGTTAGCAGAACCAGAGATATTAAACTAGTCCAAACAAGATTGATTTGACAGAGGTACACCGGGACCCAAAAGATCTAATCCTTTGAATATTGTGTCTTGCATTTGTCCCAAGTTGGATTTGCGAAGGCTTCTGTTCACACTCCTCACACCTACTGTATTTTGGCAGTCATAGTAATTAATTTTCTTCAAACTTATGAATGAATGAATGAAAGCCAAAAAACAGGATACAAAAATCTGAACCACAATACATTGTTTGAAAAGGGATTTGACAAAGCTTGTTTGATTCCCACCCCTTTCACTCATAAAACAAAGCACATGTCCACGCACTCACTCAGACAAGACACAGGTCCAAACACTCTCTGACCCTACACCCTCTCCCATCACTTGTTCTGAGCTAAGGGCATCACTCTTTCCTCCAAGTACTTCCTTACTTATGTATCGGCTGATTGCTAAATGTATTTATGTATGGCCCTAAATCACAACACTTGAATTGACAACAGATAAGAGAATTAGTTTGAGCACATTTCGTTTTGGCTATGTTTTGACTTTCTAAATATAATGAAACAGGCATCACCCTATATGTGGAAATTTCATCCGTCTACTTCAAATTAATAAAGTTTTAAATATCTGCAGTGTTGGAACAATATTTGTGTATATTTTCTTTGCAGTAGAACTATAACTGTGGCTGTTTTTTGTGGGATGGTCAAACGGGTTTGTAGGGGTGTCTGGGGGCAGGTGGACACTAGTGGAGCTTATTCATGGGTAATGGGGCCCTAGCAGGTGGAAGCAGCGAATAGAAATTACAAAAAGAAGGGATTTGAGGGATGAAAGGAACCCAAGGATTACTGCTTTTCTTCTCCATTGATACAATACCAGATCTCAGTCCACTTCACCAAAACATGGGCCAGTGTCCAGGGCCAAATCAGAGGTGGCAGATTCAAACATGGATCATAGGAGACTCGTGGATACGTCTTTAAAGCTCTAAACAGGCTTAGTGGTGTAATGTGGTGCAGTGGATACAAGAGAATGTGCACGATGAATGACGCAAAACAAAGATTATCGCTTGACTGACAGTACTTCATATTCATATTTTTAGTAATTTCATACAAAAAACCTGTTCCTCAAACACTGAGCTTGTCGGGCTGATGTGTCAAACGACTTTCAACCAAGTCTTTTTCTACACTTTCTGTTTTTTAAACCAACATATTGCTACACCTCCTAATTTGTTTTAGGAATTTGGGGAATTTTGCCAGTGAAGATACTTTCTTTACAAACATCAAATGGCTGTACGCAATGTTTCATGTTTAAAAACTGTACAAATAACCTTTTTGCTGGTAGAACTGGGGAATTACATGCTGAGATCATTATAAAATATACCGTAATACAGTATATATGTTTAATGGTCAGTTACTATGTCAATGCTCTTTCAATCTGCCATATATAATGTATCTTGAAATTTGGAAATTTTACTCAAATCCGAATGTCAATATTCATGAACAAGAAAACATGTTTAAGTGTTAAGAATTGAATTAAAAATACAGAATTATTGCTCTTTCTTCATTAACTCAAATATTATTATTTGCCTCAGTAGTAAATGTTTAGTTGTGTCAGACCTGATTGGTTTAAAGAGCCCCAGAAATATTGCCCCACAAATCAAATCATGTGTTCTATGTAATTACACTGTCTGCTTTGGGGTTTGACAAAAGCACATTATTGATCTAGATACATTGATGGCTTTGTAATAAATCAATGGCCATTATAGCTTCAAAGGGAATCAATAGAACTTCAGTGACTACAGATCCACAATGCCCCTATCACCCTATGTAAGTTTATTGCAGCTTTAAATCTTATGATCACATCAAAAGTCACATTTCATAACTGTTTTCACATTCTCATGACCGCTGATGCCTTTCCTCTCCATGATGTCATCCCATCTTTCTCTCTCTGAGCAGGCTGTATAATCGCTTCCCTGTATTCTGCAATTCAATGAGCATTGATTTAAGTAGAAAAGCAGAGACAAATCACTGGAAGATAATATTGTAACTCAGTTATTTGTGTTCGGAAAAGAGGTCTCATGATTAAGACAGATCTTTGAACAGTTTAATAAACCGGCTGTTTTTTTTCTTTCATATTTATTTTCAAGGCCACAATAAAATGGTATCAGTTTTATCAATGTGTGATATTTTACATAATGACAGATGGCAGATACAGGATTGTTCTTACAATACTACACAATCTGTCCAAAAAGTAATAAATCATGTAAAACTAGCTTCTATTTTAAAAATGTGAATCTACTTATAATCTAAACAATAACAACCATAAATACATTTCTAAAATTGTTTAGTTACTTATTTTTTTCGCCAATTCTTAACAAAAAAGGCTGAATTTCAGCACTTTGGTTGTAAACACATCAGGTTGTTTGTGAATAATGTGTACGTCCTGTTGGGCAGTGATCACCACTCATTAGGAACAAGTGGAACTGAAGTTGTCCCTTTACCACTTTCTCTCGACACAAAATCAATACTTCCTTCTCAAAACTACACTTAAAGGACTCTCTAATCCTGGGCTCGCACACGCTCCCTGTAGTACTTTGTCTCTATTGTTGCCTATAGTGAACGCGTCCTCTGCTGCGGATCATAGTGCAGTGTATAATTTATTTATGGTGTTGAACAGTAGCTGTAGTTTGAGCTCCTCTTGAGTATTGTCCGTCTGTTAAGCGCCCACTGTAAGTATTTATGTAGCAGCAACTCCTTTAGGGGCTGCTGCTAATAGCCGTCAAGTGTTACTGCTTCACACTAGTCTATGTGAGAATGTGATTTATTTGTCCTTGATGAAGCAACGAGCTGTAGGTAAAACTGCCGCAGCCCTCAGAAGTATTATATTATAATAGTACATTACTATAGCTGTAAAATCAATGCAGCTACAAATATGACAATTTAAAGCTCTACAGAGCGAAGAGAACAAATGGCACAATTACCTCACACTATTTAGTATGGGCCAGTAATATTTCCTTTTCCTTTGCTAAACCATGCCTGCATGTGAAAGTCTAATAATGTCAGAAGTTAAGCAGGGAAGAGCCTGGTTAGGACTTTGATGGGAGACCTCAGGAAACACCAGTTACCACAGTGGGGTGGCTGAGGCTGCAAAGGGCCAAACTTGTTGATTAACTTAGGCAAGATATAGTGGCTCAGCTGGTGGAGCATTGGCCTTCGGGCCTAATGGTCATGGGTTTGATTCCCCCCCCAAGACCTACTCCATCTGCTCCTGCTGAAATCTGCTGTCATTGGGCAAGTAAAGAAGCCCTGCTGAGAGACCAAAGCGGTGTCATCGCTGATGAAGCAGTCGAGGTCCGTGGGCCAATTGCGGCCCTCTGTGTAATTTCATGTGGCCCTCTGCCTTACTCACACATATAGGCTTTGACATCATAAACATGATAAAGTTCAAAGTGTCATCCAGCCAATTTCAGCTCAGCCAATAAAGACCAGTTGTACTGTACCTCGCTGTAACGCTCAGACCTCTAGAATTCAGTTGCTAACTTTATTTCTTATTATTATCAAACTTTATTAAGGACACAATATAATACTGTGAACATGTAAACAAACAATACATTGCACATAGAAAAAGGTATAATGTGTACAGCTGTTGTACAATATAACGGCATGACCTTCAGTGATTCAGTTTTTTCAATCTGGGTCCTCGGCCCACATGGACAAGTCTGGTGAACTAAAGTGAACCTCTCACTAAAATGTTTGTATGCCCCTGCTATAAACCAAGAACCATGCATGAACCATATGCTTACTGTAGGAAATGACAACTTCCAATATATTACTGGAACCTTTTGTTGGCCTCGTCACCCACCATTGATTCAATCGTTTACGCTCTCATCACAACATCTGTAACAGGGGAAAAGCCCCTGTCTAATTGCTCCCTACAAGACACTATCTCTCTCCAAGGACCTGCTACATACACTTCATTCTACACAAAGCAGCACATAATTTAATTTCCACCCTGGGAGCTCATACCATTTGTGCGTAATAGAAATGGGAGATTGCAGTTGGATTGCATAGTGCATAGTGCATATATCACTGTGTGCATAAATTCACAACTGGGAAATTCAGTTAAGTTTGAAGCTTGTAACAGCCATAATAAGGTTGTGTATAAGATAACAAGACTCTTTAGTCGTATGAAACTCACTTCATGGAGCAAAGGCACATTTGTAGCATTTTGTTTTTCGTATCGGCTGTAGAAATGTATTGCAAAATGCTTAAACTTTAGTCATCTATGAAATGGCTAATCAAAGTAACAGTTGAATTACAGAATTAATGACATTTTGAACGATATTCTAATTTTACGACTTTCACCTGTAAATGAGGCTCATAGTGAACTTTTAGTTAAATGTGTTTTGTATCTTCTGTTGCGTGACTCTAGAGTTCAAGTACATTTCCCCACAAAAAAGCTTTTCTTATATTGTTATAAGATTAAGGTTGTGTGCTGCTATATAACATCTGTAAGGTCACAGTGATAAATCATGACCTTTTTCCTCATTTCATAAACACAGCATTGTGATTAAAATCTTCTTCTTGAGATATTCTTGCACATTTATTGCAATTTCCTGTTCAGAGAATGTTTTAAAACAATCAATTCGAGTCCAGACTTGAGAGCGATTAGGGAAAAGCACAAATAACAGTGTGCAGCATATCTCCATAGTTAGGGATATGGTTAGGAACAAAAAGTCATATAATGCTTTCAGATACAGTTGTGTCTGAATTGTCTGTTACTTCACATTTGCATGTACATGTTTTGCTCTTCCTGCAGCCGTATAATTGCAAATACTCAGCCCTGTAGTCTATGAATTATATTTTAGTCGTAAAGACCTTGTTAAAACTTACTATCCTATTACATTTGCACAAACTGAAGCCATTTGCCAGGAGTGTAATTTATAGCTGCACCTCTTCTCAGATCATAAATTACAAAGGAAAAGGGTGTTGGACTGCGTGGTGTCATATAATCACTTTTTGTAACCGCGTTGGCTGCAAGCACTTCCACAATTGCACCCTGGAAACATGCGCTATCTGCACAGAATCCTATTTCATCCCAGCAATGCATTACAGCAGTGGGCTATTTTGCATATTTATGGTGATAATAAGATGGGTTATTAACTGGTGGTACAGTCCAAAATAGCTCAACACTGCAATATCTGGTTATCGCCGGGGAAATGTTTGTGTGGCACACCTCCCATCTTTTGCTTAAAACACACACAGCTGCCTGCTACAATGAACTGCAGTGTGTGGTGGAGGGTGTCTCGCTTTGATCTTTAAATACCCTCTAACGTTAAGGCATGCTCATTGGCTTTGATTTTTTTCTACAGCTGCAGGGAAGATGTTGACGCTCCCTTAAAGCCTCCTCCTCCTTATGTAGCTGCAGCTCAGTGGAGAATGCGTGAACACCTATCTCTTTTTTTCCTTCTTCCAACGCTACCGCCATCTGTCCCTTTCTTCCATTTCATGCGCTCAGCCAACATCCACACCCCTCTCATAGCAACAGTCCACGGTGTAGTACCCGAGCGCCCCTGCCAAGATGCACCCTCCAGCATCCACTTACTATGCGTCTATGGGATCCTCCAGGCAGTGTGTTTATGTTTTGGATAATCTGTTTTAACTGCGAAAATGTATTATTAATAGTAAGGCATAACACTTATATAGCACTTTTGGGGCACAACACATATCATTATTTATTCACTTTGTACACGGTGCTAGTAAACTACTGCTGTAGCTGCCCTGGGGCAGACTGACGGGGGCAGGGCTACTAATCCGTGCCATCAGCCTTTGAGACCACACCAATTATCCACACTCACCAGACTCATACTACATTTGTCTAATTAGAACAGTACAAACATAATCAATTTGACCAAAATAAAGTGAATTAATAATTAAAATTTAGTATTATTTATTATTAAAATAGTTCCATTATCACTGATAATATTACATCCCTAACTCAGTTAGACATTATCTTAATGAATAATTAGGCTATTTGAATACATTTATTTTTGCTAATTAAGACTTGATTTAGTTTTATAGCCTCAATTACAGCTCATTTATAAATAATTACCACATTTGAAGGCACATAAAAAGACTGTTGAAAAATAATCAACCTTTGCATATTTTCACTCTCTTTCGATTTGAACCTTTATGATTACAGGTAGAAACAGTTACGTTACATGGTTATTGGTTGTGCGACTTTAGGGGGCGCAGATGTGAACAGAAGCGCACCCCGCCTCACGCGTCTTGCGGTGCTGTTCCTCCGTGTAGAGGTTGCACTTTGCAGACGGTCCCTGAGCTCTGACGGTCCAGTCCCCCCTCCCCCAACAGCCCTGCTCCTGTTTCACTAAAGATGGCGTCGGCTCTGGAGCCCCTAGTCTCTGGCTGCATTTTTCGGCTTGTTGTTGTCTCCATTGCGCACGGGTTTGGCACCTTCCCCGCAGCTACTCGACACCTAATCCCGGTGAGTAACAGCGGAAATAACCCCGGATAGATCTGTACGTGGTCGCCCATTCTTCGGACTTCCCTCGCAAAGCAGAACCGGACCAGCGCTGGCTTTCTGGGGGGACCGTGGAGAGGGGAGCGAGGGGTACTAGCGCTGGGGTGCTGGTGGCCGTGCAGGGTGGGGGTACAGAGGGGGGATTTGCGGCCTAGCTTCCCCCCCTTCAGCTCTGGGGCCTCGGCCGTGGACTTACGTGGGTGGTGGAGGGAGGAAGTCTGTGAGAGCGAGTGTGAGAGCGGGCTGGAGATGTCTACGATCACCGAAGGCTGCAAACGAGGCCTCGGCGCGGGTAACACTGCAGGCTATGATGTCTTATTTTTGCACTTGCTCACTAGCCTAAATGGCGAGTTGCATTGTGCTTTCTACAAGGCCGCGGGGTTACTCTTATATCTGTTATTGTTGCACATTTGGCTCTGGGTCTGCACTGTGATGCTTTGTGTTGTCTGAACCGTGTCGGGCAGCGCACAGCCTTATCGCTCACTCTTGCTTTCGATATGCGCTGTTTACATTGGAACATTGTTGTAACATTAGCTCGCTGGTTAGCACTTAACATTAGCCTGCTAAACAACAGCAGTAGTTAGCGGGAAGCCCTGTTGTCAGATACTTGGCTGCCAATATCATATCGGTGAGGGTAAACACACCACGGAAACACTTTGGCGAAGGAAACACTGGCTGAGCTTTGATTTTTAGCTAGCCTCAGTGCTAATGTTTGCTAACAGCCCATGTTTTGACTGCATCATGTTTACGTTAGCTACCCCCAGCTAGTCTTAGGGCAGTGAAGTGTAGTTTTGGTTTATGTGATGCGGTTTATTCACTTTTTTATACTGTTTTTGGCTTCAGGATTAATGCCGAAAAGCTTCATTCCGTGCATTTAATGTCTGTTTCAGTTTAGATCTGTTTCTGGCAGCCTGAGAGGCATACTATTAGGTTGGAATTTAGAATTATTGTCAGCGAATATTCTCTTATTTAATGTATTCTATTGTTTATTAAGATGTAATACGCTTGTGCTGTTTACTGATCACATCAGTGTATACATGCCGCTTCTTTTTAGATACTCTAATTATCATTTTATTTTTACTAACCAGAGTGGCCTGTCAAAGTTTTTGTCTGAGATGGCAGTTTGAACTAATGTGTGTCCTTTTCTCTGCAGGTTTTATCACATCTTCAGGTGCACAAGGCATGAAGGTGATCGCACTGACTGCTCCCTGGTGTGAGATATCTGTTCCGTCCTAGAGCTAAGAAGTCCGGAGTGTGGCAGGTGCACACCATCAAGAGGCAGGGATTGAGCAATGAGGAACTGCATTGTGGATGAGCAAATATTTTAATCTCTAAAACTGACTATTCTTTCTTTCGTTTGTGAGAGATAAACTTTTGGGCCTTTATTTTACATTCAGAATTCAGCAACCATCCTGCTCGTTTTTATTTTTTTGGCTGCGCACAATTTACTCTTTTAACGTATTATTTCCCCTCTTGGACGTATACTCTGCCTTGCTCTCTGCCAGCCTGGCTGGTCTGGCTGGAGGAAGGGGGGGTCTTTTTTTTTACCAGCTGGAGCGTTGGCAAGAGGAGTTTGTGCTATGGTCAGCTGCTCTTTACCGTGCTGCTCATTCTCAGCTTCTGAGGGAATATCCGTGCGGCCCCAGGACAAAGGATAGTCCGCAGGTAGAGGGTTCAAAGGAGAGCGGAGCGGCGGCGCTCCGGCGCAGGCCAAGACATCCTTTGGCTTAAGTTATTTGTGGTCATAGCGGTAGGGCATTGAGCCCTTCCACCTCAACCGACTGCAGCCATGGTGAAACTAGCCAACCCGCTGTACACACAATGGATCCTAGAGGCCATCCGAAAAGTGAAAAAGCAAAAGCAGCGCCCTTCCGAAGAGCGCATCAGCAATGCAGTCAACATGTCCCATGGCCTGGATCGCAAAACTGTGTTAGAACAGTTAGAACTCAGTGTCAAAGATGGGACTATCCTCAAGGTCACCAACAAGGGGCTCAACTCCTACAAGGATCCAGACAACCCTGGGAGAATCATTGTGCCCAAAGCCAAAACTGGAAGCTCTGGAGGAGGAGGAGGAGGAGGCGGAGGCGGCGGCGGCGGCGGCAGCTCAAGTGGAGGGTCACACTTCCACACAGGGAAGAAACCAGGGCTGGACTGGAACAAGCTAATCAAACGGGCACTGGAGGGTCTCCACGAGCCTGGGGGTTCATGTTTAAAAGACATTGAGCGTTTTCTAAAATGTCAGGCAGATGTTGCATCGTATCTGTCCAGCAGTGGCTCCATGGGCACTGGGATCTTTCACCAGCAGCTGAGGGTGGCCCTAAAGCGCGCTGTGGCCCATGGACGAGTGGTCAAACAGGGTTCTCTCTTTGAGCTGGTCAGCCGCAGCAGCTCCCACCACCACGTTGACGACGGGACTGGGACAGTGTCTATTGAGTCACTACCACCTGTCCGGCTGCTTCCCCACGAAAAGGACAAGGTAAATAATCTCACATGTGCATCAGTACAAACATACGCACAAACAGTATTTTTATTTGATATTTTGGGTCTATTTTTTTTTTTTGCGGCAGTAGTTTGTATGTTATTGTGCTGTGAAAATGTGGTGTTATCAGACCTTCCTACGTAAAACATAAGATTGTGTTCTTTCAGTGAAAACTAATAACCTTACATGTCAAAACGCATATCTCCCTCTCTTAATTCATTATTCTTAGACACGCCAGAGTGTCTCAGACCTACGGTTTGCTTTTCCTTTTTAGTTTTACCACATATTCTCAAAGACCACTTAACTTTGTCATCTTCAAATCCTGAAAAGAGCTTCTCTTTCACTGTTTTCCTGTTCTTGTTGTTGTTAAAACTGGCTATGAATGTTCAAGTCATGTAAACAAACACCAGGAGTTTGCTTTCGGGGAAATCATGACCCAGGTGTGCAGGTCGACTTTGGCAGAGAGTTGAGGAGTTTGTTAAGGTTGATGGGTGGGCGTCTGCAGGCCAAGTTTTTAAAGAGTAGGTCAATGCATGGTGTCACATAGCTCCCAGCCTCCTGCAGTGAATGTAGACCAGCTGCGGGCTAGTCCCTGGCAGGAGCTGTCTGCGAAGAGGCAGGAAGAAAATAGCAGAGCCAGAGAAACGGGAAAAGAGTTTGGTGTTTTGTGGAGGAGTCTTGCATGACGTAAACTAGTACAGGCCTCCATAACCAGAGTGTTACAGACAGACACAATGAGTAGGAGAGCGAGGGGAAAGGCAGACATCCAGGCGACAGAGGAGCAAAAGAAACACACCCACTTTTGTAACCTGATCAGAGGCAGCAGTCGGCAGTTAACCTCTTCTAAAGAGCCAGAGATATGTTCAAGTCCGCGTGTTTACAGAGCACTTAGGAAAATCATATTACTGCTTCCAACCAAAACTGGACTCACAACTATTGTAGACTTGAAATAGTATACTTTTCTTCTGTGTTCAATCTTAAAAAGACACTAAAGCCTTACTGTAAGAAAGATACACCGCCACCTTTTGGAATCATTATTTGTTATGCATTTCCCTGATATTGGCAGTCTGCCGTGCAACTTGCTTAATTTGTGTTAATTATATTAGTTCTGAAGAGTAGTAACAGTGAATAGAAGAGTTTTCAGTAAAGAATATTTAAATGTGATAATTTACAACCATAATATAATTTAATCAGAATGATGGAGGTCAAATTCGGATAACTAAAGAGCCTTTAGAGTATCCCATTGACTATGTACACAAATAAATCAAGTAGAGCTTCACGCTTCTGCAAACATAGTAGCTTGTCAGTGGGTCATATGTCACAGGGTTATCACCACCTCCTGCACTACACTGCTGCGGCTGCTATAGCGGCTATTCCTGTCCCATTTCAGGGTGTGTACATGCCAGTGCAGCCGAGAAATGCCTCCATTCACACACTGGAGGATTAACCTAGAGAGCAGGAGGGAGTCACATGGGGGCTGCTAACACACTGACCCGCTTGGCCACAGACACTCCGCTCACCTCTTAAGATGACCACAACCGGCTCCATCTGAACTGATGGTACTCAGCGGCACTCTCCCGCTCAAGGCGTCAAGTAGATGTTATGTAACACGTTATATTGGCATAGCAGGTTTCACACCTTCATTGTGTTTAATGGGGCAATTTGTAAGTCTTAGTCTTACATAATTTTTGAATGTGGCCCCAGACACAAGGTCAATTTGTAAGAACCCAAAAGCCTTTTCTGATCATTATCAAATGCAGATTTATAAATAAATAAAAATCTTGGACTGCATTAAAGTATTTCTTAAAATTTGACATTAAATTTGACTTTAAATATACGGAATTTAGCTTTTTGACAGGTTAAAAGTGCCGTAAGTAAGTAGTAATGTTTATTTATATACCGCCTTTCACAGACCAGAGTCACAAAGCGGTTTACAATTGTTATTTTTGGGCACTTGTCTCTCACTCCACACAGAGATGGAGCAGGGTCGCCGAACAGCAGGCGCATGCCAATCCTATTGTACATATTTTTAGTGGTAGGGGAAACCGGAGTACCCGGAGGAAACCTACGCAGACACGGGGAGAATATGCAAACTCCACTCAGAAAGGCCCTGGTCCGGCCGGGATTCGAACCCAGGACCTTCTTGCTGAGAGGCGAGAGTGCTATCCACTCAGCCACCGTGCCGTCTGCAAACAGAGCATTTTGCAGTAAAACCACTTTGGAATACATTTGCGAATGTTCCCAGAGTGCACAAGACAAGTACATAGATAAAACAAGCATAAAAGTACAGGAATAAAAAGTGCTGGAAACGATTATTACTGAAATCGATTTAATTCGAGTTATTTTAAGTTTCACACATTTAGTTGATGAACTCAAACTACATATTGATCCCTTTTGACAACTTATGTGGAAGAAAAGCTTGATACTGGCAAGCATAGTATGAAATGAATACGTGACTGGGAAGACTTATGTTAAATCATTAAACAGGCACACGACCATGATTATTTTGCTGTGGCCACATGATTAGTACAACTATTGATTATGAATGGCGTATTGTGTTTAGACTAAAATGGAAAGATTGTAGACACTGGAGGACGACATTTTAGCTTTGTAAGAAGAATAGAATATAAGAGAGGAATGTACATATGGTGTTCTACTGCATTAAGTGGCTCCCTGTGGCATCCTGTTTGAGCGACAAGCCTTGATTCTCTCTTTGAGGCCATTTTCTGTTACTCTCACCGTTTCCTGTTAAACTAAATTGCTCTTGTCTAGTTATCACCTTGTAGAGGAGCCTATTATATACATACAACACATCTTATTGCTGGTAATATGAAATCATTCAATATGGCCCTTTTACAACGTGGATGTCCTGCAACAACATTTCATTGTGCTACATTTTCACAAATACAGGAACTCTCAACCCTCCTATTGTGTTTGACGAAATTATACAAATGTTCCCCTCTTCCAAGTATTTGTGATGGACATTTACAACAATAACAATGCTGGTTTTAAGTATGTTTTCCACAATACAGCAGCCTCCAACTTGAGCTGCTCTGCTCCGTTTTTGGTGTTTGCTGCTCTTTGCTGTTTCTGCTATTCAATTCTTTTAGCATCTGCACCACTGATGTCCCATGTGCGTTTTGAGCTTAAAGTGGTTCTCACCCCCGCTCCTCGGAGCTTACGTCACTCACATTTCCTGTTCAAATCTTCCTCTAAATGGGCGTAGCCTGGAGGACTAAAGGGGGCGTGAACGAGACTGGGCCGTTTACATTGCTCTGGGCGGGGGGCTGCTGACGTCAGGTCCAACTTGCAGACGTCAGGTCCAACTTCTGTGCCAGTGTTGGCGCCAGATTCAAAATTCAAATGTAGTAATACAGGTCGCCAGCAGATGGCGCCTCACAGACGGTTTTAGGCAGAAAGATTTACTTTCAACTAATTTGCACCAAAGTGACAAGATTATGACCAGGATATGTAGACAACACTATTGGACACTCATTTAAATCGTTTATCAGCAAAAAAAAGTGGATTTGAGGGTGAGTTGTCCTTTAAGCTTTCTGTTTTATCTCGTTGACAAATGTTTATAGATGGTGTATGCGGACAGCTGAGGTTGAACATAACATTTTCCATTTTGATGAATATTCAGAGCGTGAAGGCTTGCCGAGGTTCTGTTGTGCTAGATTCATTGTACTGTTCCTGATGAATATGTGAATGTGCCAGTGGCAATATCTGTAATCATGAGACAAGTGTTGCATGGTTGCTTCCCCGTGCTGCCGTCTTTCCCAGATCACCAGATCAGAGCCATATTGTCACGGGTGATCGCTGGCTGTTATGATTTCAGATGGAAGAGGAGGGCACACAAGCATGTGTGTGTGAGTACAAGCAGGGAGGAGAAAATCAAAACGAATTGGCCAAGCACCAGTATTGACCCCATTTGCTAGGAGATTTGTGTACTCAACGCACTGCTAGCACTCCATCCAAAACTGGGATGACGGACCTTATTTCTGTGTCCCCCTCTCTCCCCTAATGGGGTGCCATTGCCAGGTCAGAACGGGGGAGAGAAGTCATCCAGAGGTCAGGGATATATAGATGGCAAACCTCATTGCCTCCCTGAGCGCCCGTTAGCTGTATGAAGCTACGGCCATTAGGTGGGATGGGCTTGATGCTATCCTTTGTGTATATATTCCCATAGATATTGGCGGCTGGCGCGTTATGTGGGCTTGTGATGTTCACGCTGTCATAATGGACAAGAGCGATCTGCCTGCCCCACGATTGCCCTCTTAACAGCTGGCTAAGGGTTCAACCAAAGTTCTCCCATGATGATGGCGGTGTCACGGCGAGGACGTGTGAAAAAACTCAACCAAACACACAACAGTCAGGCCATCACAGCAATTCGTTTCCCTCCAAATGTTCCACTGACCAAGAATTGGGCTGAATGATGTTCCGTTCGTCTTCCCCCATTTAGAATATATTGAGAAATATTTATCATGGGCTTGTATTGGATCAACCCAAAACTCCCACGCAGACATGACATGGCCCATGGCTGTATTTCCTCAAGGTGAAGACATCCTCGCTCGTCTCGCTCAGAGGACGGCCCATACACAATGCCCCCAGACATTGATTATATGCCGCCAGTGCGTCTTCCATCTCTTCTGCATCCTCTCCTCGGCTCCCTTCTCCTCCGCCTGCATCTGTGGCGGCTGTTATGGTGTGGATGTGTTTGCCCGGTGCATGGAAACTTTTCCTGTGGGTTTCACATCATCTGCTGCAAAACAATCTATTCATGAATAAGTCTCTTTTCAGTTCTTACATTTTGGTGTTCAGAGTAAATATTCTCTACTTTTGGTTTAAAAAAACTTTCAAATGTTTTTTGTTGCTGTTTTGAGTTGCATTGGGCTGAACTAGTTAAGCAAATAATGGTTGGCAAAAATGTTCCCTCAAGTAACCCTCAAACATGTGTGGAGAGGACATAATACTTTTGTCCTCATTACTCTGCAACGCTTTATTCGAGACATTTAAACCATACAACTGCACTGCTCCTTGTTGCTTAATCCTTACTTAAACATCCAGATATGAGGTTTTCATCCATTTCATCCATTTTCTACCCTTTAATCCATTTCTGGGTCAGGGGGGTGGCAGTCAGAGATGCCACCCAAGTCTCATAGCACCAGCCCCTCACTGACCCTCTGCAGGTGGTGAGTCCACAGGAGGACGGCTGCTCTCTGAGTGTGAGCATAGCCTTGATCTTTCAGTGGGGGCTTTGGGCAAAGTGGGGTTAAGTGTCTTGCCCAAGGACACAACGACAGCAGTCATCAGTGGGAGTCGATGGAGAAGGTGCAGAGGTGGGAATTGAACCCACGACCTTCTGAGCTACTGTCGCCCGATATGAGGTTTTATGACTGATAATTCTATAATCAATCAATCAATCAAATTTTATTTATAAAGCGCTTTTCATACATAAGATGCAACACAAAGTGCTTTACAGTTTGGTTAAAAACAATCCCGCCGACCCAAGACCCCTCCCCCAGACCACCCAACAGACCCACCCCAAACCACAGACAAACACACACACACCAGTAAAACAATAAAAACATGATGAGAGACTTGGCAGGGTTCAGATGCAACCAGCTGAAAAAGCGTCATCCAAGGAGCCGTCTGCACCAGGAGCAGAGAGCCGCCCGTAGCCACAGGGGACGACACAGGACCCAGAGGAGACATGAAACCGAGGCCCCAGGCCCCCACCAGGCCCAAGAGTCCGACCCCCGCAGCCACACCGACCACTGCTCCCGGTGCAGAGGGCTCCTCCAGAGGAAACACTGGGTACACTAAAAACAATACAATAAGTAAAACACTAAAATGTGAGACTAAAAGGAACACACAATACATGAATAATAGCAATAGCAATATAATAAATAATAAATAATAAAAGATAAATAGAATGGAATAATAAAAACTAATCAAAAGCTATTCTAAAAAGGTGCGTCTTGAGCCTACTTTTAAAAATATGAACGTTCTCTGCGGCCCTGAGCTCCTCCGGCAGACTGTTCCAGAGACGGGGGCCGTAGTGCTGGAAAGATGCCTCGCCGTGAGTGTGTGTCCTGACAATAAGGACTGTAGAATGAAATTAAAATGTCTTTTTGATTTTTCATCAAACAACCCGATTTGCAAGTCCGCTGAGCTTTGTGAAACGTTTCAATACGTAAATAATTCCGTATATACAGATCTGGTAGGAGTTAAAATGCATGGATTGATAAAAATAAAAAAAATCCATTTAATCTCAATTTATTTTTGTATAGCCCTAAATTACAACAGCAGTTATCTCAAAGGACATTACAAAGTTATCGATTTGCCAACACAGATCAGAGTTTACCCATCACCTAAAAGGAAGTTTCCTTTTAGTCTTAAGACTAGGATGTCACAAAACAATGACAAATTGTGGGTGCAAATAATAAGTTGTGTATATTGTAAGAAATTTGACTATAGCAACATGTTCATGTTTGAAATAAACCAGGAGTTTATGGTTTATATTGTTCCCCTTTTTTAATCGTTGCTGCAACCAAAGCATTTAATCCAAGTCGCCAAATGTCTCTTGAGACAGACCACTATATTGATCCAAGACCTTTTTGACAATATAATATCTCAATGTTTTTGTTTTTATTTCCTCCCTAATTAGCACTATGCACCTCCGCCTCACCAGTGCTATGTGATGTGACTGGGTTTGGCATGAGAAGTGTAGCGAGGAGCCGTGCATATGGCGGTAACCTCAGCACCCTGCAAATGGAGCCAATGTGTTTAGCAGCTGTGGAGGTGACGGCTGGAGCGCGGCCAGCACCCTCCGTTTGATGCAGTGATTTAGGCCTGTGCTCCAACACTAACCTCCAATTTAATGCGAGTCGGAGTTTGGCCGCGGCACGAGCACTTTGGCACCAAACGGGTCGGAGTTACAGGTGGGGAATGTCACTAGAAAGAGCGTAAGAACGAGGCTTAACAGGACTTTGGGTAGAGGGATTTTTGGATTTCTGTTGATGTATAAATCAAAAGTATTTATTAGTTTCCTACAAGCTGACACATGGGATCAAAACATTGATATAATTTATTAAATGGTGCTATTAGCTGTTTCTAAGTGTAGAAATTACAGTTTAAAAGGCGCGCTTTACTCCAAAATTTTTCCACATGTGCCAGATCATTTGGCATGAGATCTACTATAATTTTGAAGGCTAATATTTTTTGCATTTTTACTTCTCTATTTACCTTTCAATGTTTAAGAGATTCACTGCAGTCGTAGTCCTAGCTGAGTTTAAAAAATCCTCAAATGTCCAATAAAGTTTGCCGTGACATTTTTCCTGGATAGTTGGGCAATCATTGAAAAAATATCTAATTCTGACTTTGAATGCGATACGTTTGAAAAAGCGCACTTTCAGAAAAGGGCTTAACCTATTGTACAACAATTTTAAAATTACGAGAGTTTATATTTAGTCTTTTTTTTCTTCACAAAAGATGAGACTTTTTTAAAATATAAATTATGAGATGAAGGATGAATTATAATTCTTGTGTCCGACAACAAGACAAACATTACTTGGTCCAATGCCAAATCTTCTTTTTTTTGTCTTATTGTACTGTGCGTTCTCCCTCTCTGACCTGTGTTTACAGAACAACCAGCAATATCCATAAGAGTAAAAGCAGGTCAGCTGCATCTGTTCTATTCACTCCATTATGTATGCAAACAATCACCATGTAGCCTCAAGTATTCATTTCCATTATAAAAAGGTCTTATTTAGAATCTAGCATTGTTTTCAAACCCTGAGTGCTGAATTATGATTATGGGAATCTGAGACAAGTGCAGCATCTATTATGAATGCATTTTTCCCACCTTGTTAGTTGGATATTCCCCATAAATATTTAAGATCATCAACACTGATGCTTATCTCTCAAAGGTTGTTTTCATACAAAAATGCATTTATATAAAGAACAGGTTTACCATTGTGTGCCCATGAATACAAACTAATATGTATTGCTATGCTTTTGAATGACTAAATGTTAAGATGGACACTGTTCAAGTTGGTGTGAAGGGTTAAATCAGTATGTTGCAGTTCCTCTCGAGTCTTGTCAATTTAACTAAGATTAAATTCAACATTCAATTGTAAAATATAAATAGGCAAGGCCACTTTTGTTGTACCTCTTAATAATGTGCAGAGCTTGTGATAGCCATTCCTCCCTTAAGTCTTTTTAAATGTTTAGCCCTCTCACTGCGATCTTTATACTTATGTTTTCATGCCTGCAGTGCAGTGCGTGTGTCGTGCAAAAGTCAGAAATAACATGGTTAACTAAATTCAGTGAATCAAGGCAATGAAATTGTACTCGAAGCTTTTTTGTCATCAAATAATTCAATATGCTCCATGAGCATATTGGGGGCGACAGTAGCTCAGTTGGTAGAGCATTGGCCTTTGAGCTTGAAGGTCGTGGGTTCAAGCCCACCATAAGACCTACTTCACAACTCGCACTGATGACTGCTGTCGTTGTGTCCTTGGGCAAGACACTTAACCCCACTTTGCCTGAAGCTCCCACTGAAAGATCTCAGCTCCTGTGGACTCACCACCTGCAGGAGGATCAGTGAGGGGCTGGTGCTCTGTGAACTGGGTGGCATCTCTGGCCACCCCCCCGACCCAGAAATGGATTAAGGGGAAGAAAATGGATGGATGGATGGATGCTCCATGAGCCATCTAATGTTCTCCCAGTCAGGTTGTACTATGAACAGATTGTTGTGGGGAAAGATGGAGATGCACATTCTAAACATGGCATTCTATATACTAAATTCATATATATTCTAAATATAACATACTATAACATTTCAGAAATTCTTTAGACTTTGGGTTTTCTGTATGCTGTACATACATGACAGCAGAGACAGCACTCAGAGGTTCTCCATGTGTGCTGTTTGTAAAGGACTTATGATCAAAGTACTAAATTAGTTGACACGTCCTGAATGAAAATCCATTCCTCGTCCCACGATGCTTCTTGCTTGAAACTGAGAATCAGTTTTATAGTTTTAAGCAGGAAGTCAATATACCTATTTCTGTGCTCAATATCAAGGTTCTGGTTTATAACATGCAAAATGTTAATGTATATGGTGAAGATGTATGTAATGATTATATCTGGTTCAAGTACTTGAGGTAATTAAAGTCCTCCCAGTCACTGCAGGAAAACTGCAGCCAGTTGCAAACAGTGACAATGAGGTGTGTCCCATTTGGCACTGAGCCACATTGTTCCTGGTTCCTAACAACAGACTTAAAATAGGAAAATGCTTGAAGAACACACAATTGTGCAACAATGTTTTTAAGTAAAACATACACCGGTACAGCCCGTACATTTTGTGACAAAAGGAGTCTGATTGGTTTGCAGGCTTTTATCTACTATCAAAGTATATTCCAAACCTTTTGGTTAAAATGTAATCAAATTATGGATAGTCTGTGGTCATTTAAAGATGGTAGTCCTCTCAGAAGGTACTTCTCAAACGTTTGAGATGGTGTGTAATCCATGTCTCCACCCAGTGATTAGAATCAATGACATAAAATGGCAAAAGGAAACGTAACTAAGGTAACTAATAGTTTTAGCACAGGTAGGAGATAAATACTCTGAAGATACTCTGAATATGCTCAAAGAATTCACTGCCTCCAAATCTTTCCCATAGGAACTGTATAATTTAATACAAATTTGAGATCATCTTTGACTAATTGGCAAATACAAAAGCCTGAAGTACTAAAGTAATTTTTAGTTGACACCGCGGTGATCACCAGTACTTTCCTGCTGAGGAAATGTTCACATAGTGACAGCAGCCCACGCAGGAGCCGATGCTAGCTCCAAAAGTCTGGAACCTGGAGAATAACTCTCAGGAGGCGTATGAGAAATACATTTCTTTTTTTCTCTCCTTCAGTATTGCTGTCATGAAGGATTAGCATTTCATTTTTAGTATCTGCTGGGGATTAATTTCCAGTGGCAGCAGTAACCGAAGCCACTCTCTAACATACAGCTCTATAACAGTGTTTACTCAGGCGCGGCTGCAGTAGTTGACCGGCACTCGCAGAGTTAAGAGACAGGAATGATTGAGGTGTTGGTCGCACGCAGCTCTGAGCTCTTGGGCCGCTGCACACTTTTCTTTCTCTCATTTAACAGTTGGCTCCTCTGCTCGCCCTCTGCTCTTCGTCCTTGTTCTGTCTCCTTTAGAAAAGGCTATTCATCTTTTCTAGCACAGTCACTATTGACTGGTGCTTGGCCTGCTTCATATGGCCACTTAAAGTCACAATGCCGAAATAGCATTCCCAATAACCAATGCAAGAATCAACATTGCAAGAAAATGTTTTTAACCACAAGGTATTCAATTCTCAAAATCTTTATCATAAATTATTTTGCTCATGAGGATATTTCTATGCAGCCCTGTATACACTATGTATACGCACTGGCTGCAACAAGTTTATCGGCTGTAATAATCGATTTATCCTTTTTAAACCTTAATGAAGCTGTTCTCAAGGGGCATCACCTGAGCTTTGTTTTGAAAAAAAAAAAAGTATCCAAATAATCGATTATCATAATAGCCTTGAATCACAGCCCTAATATTAACTTCAATTCCTATTTATCAGTTCATGAGACTCACTACAATTTTCTCCCTTGTGTAAATTGAACAGATGGTGTCATTATATACAACCAAGTTCTACTTTATTGAGCAACTAGAAGAATTAGTCCCCTGCATTTGACCCATTCTTCAATATCATAAAGGCCTTTGTCAGGAGCAGTGCATCTACCGGGGACCCATCTCCAGATGTTGATGCACGAAGGATTTTATCTATTGCATGTTTTGAGTGGTGGGGGAAACTTTAGCGCCTGGAGGAAACTCACCCAGGCTGGCACTGGATCGAACCAGCAACACACTCAGACACCATGTCCTCACTATCACAGCTCAACCCTTCTTCCACACCTTTCCCATTTTGGCCTAAATGATACAGTATTATTGATAACATTAAAACTACTTACAATTTACACAATAAGCCTCAAGCAAAGCATCTCAAAGTTTTCATTGGACTATGTCATTAAAAGACATACAATACAATGCAATACACAAATCACAAAAGCAACAAATTATGAATACACTGGATTATATGTTTTAGATATAACCATTTGTGGTTTAATGTAAATGTATTTTGTGTTTTCATCTGCCACTGATGGTCAACTGAATTTTCCCCTTGTGGGATCATCTATGAACAAAACATTAAATATGAGTCAGTATTTATTATGACTGTCCAAATGATTTCAGATCAAATCATACCTTTGTTATTGTTATTCTCATACTTATTTTATTATTATTGTGTGTGTAATGTGACCAAGTACAACCCCCTACTGCTGCCTCTGCTGAATCGCTCCTCGCTGTAGAGTCCTGGTGCTTGTTGGGGGTTATGAGAGGAGGCAGTGGATTGTGCTCAGCCTGAGTCACGAGGAAATGAACCCAATAAATCAAAGGCGTGTGGCTGTCTCCTTCGCTGCCAGGACCGCAGCAGAGTCGGCTCCACAGCAGCTCCGCGCGCTAGCACTGACACCAGCCCCAGCGTCTGTCGTCGGCTTGTTGTTTTCATGCATCTAAATAAATCAGGAGCTAGTCTCTGTGGAGCACTGGAGAGCATGTAATGACCTTGGGAGGAAAACACACTTTCTGGTGGAGGATTTTTGAATGTTAATGTCTTAAAATTTGATTTTGCGATTCATTGCAAGAACGTTTCTCTGATCTATATAAATGGTGGACTTTGTGATGCAAACACGTGTATGAAATATGTTATTAAATGAAAATACAAGATAAAAGCCTTCTCAATCGCTGTGGGCCGGTGATGAGCCCTGTTTATTTCATTTGTTAATTTGGGCCTGTCCTGGACCTGTGTCTATTTACTATTAACATTTTTATCTATAAACCTCATACAAATACCAGGTCACAAACATCTGTATGGTCCAATTTGCTGATCATGTAACTTTTACCCTGATTGGACAATCAACAATTGGCGGTTAATTGCTGCAAACTAACATTTCATAGATGGATAATATAATGATGGCCAAAATAGTAATTACGGTCATTTGGCTCAGGTACATTGGAGAGAAGTGATTCACTTTATTACACTTAATTAGAACAGCAACTTGATAAGAACAAGCATATCCTGAAGACAATTGTTTTTGTCATCTATTAATTGAAATGAAGATAGGGAAGCATAAGTTACTTACATTTCAATAAATAACGTTTTTCTATCACATGTTGCACATGTAAATTGGCACTTGTGGAAGAAGGCAAATATTCTCCACGGTTGGATTGTTATGTTTGTATGTGTATCTTGGTAAACTTAGCGTGCTGTGCTACTATACCCCTTCTCCACTTGTCAACAGGCGCTGGAGCAAAAGCAAACAAACCCCATGTCTTGTTTGGCAGTGGCGGTCCCCTTGCTGTTTCATAAAAGCTCAAATATTCAATACTCTTGTGACACATTGTATGCACTGCATCCTTTCCCCAAACTACACCTGCTCCCCAGACAATAGCAGGGCCCCCATTGTGTGTGCCGTGTCTTATGAATACTTTCCACCTGTTTGAATCCACAAATAAACACAGCGTTAGATTCGAATGTGTTGTTGTGTTGTCAGTCAGTACCAGTGGTTGTTGGCTGTTACAAGCAGGTTTTCTTTTTTATGGATCAGCACCTTGTTTTTAATGATTGTCAGGCATTACTAAGGTGTATTTTAGTCAGATAAAACTCCTTGGCTTTGATGTGTGATCACAGTGGTATAATAATAGAGATTAGAAAAGAGTTTATATGCTTGTCAATTAAGATCTTGTCTAATCGACTCAACAGCAGGTTAAAAGCTTTGGATCAGAGTGTCGCTTAGCAGCACACTTAGCAGCTAATGACACTTAACTCTAGAGATACAAGTTAACTGATCCCTGGAGCTCCTTTTTCTCTTAAACACTTATTACTATACTACAAGTGCTGCCGATAAGTTGCTGTCCTATTTCTGGTAAAATAAGACATTTTTATGTCTGTTACATTGACAAATCTTCATATCGCTACTGTTTGTTTGTTCCATTTTTTTTACCATTTACCACGTCCTCTTTCTCATTCTCCAGCCGGTGGCTGAACCCATCCCCATCTGCAGCTTCTGTTTGGGCACCAAGGAGCAGAACCGCGACAAGAAGCCAGAGGAACTCATCTCCTGTGCTGACTGTGGCAACAGTGGTGAGTGATACACTCTGATTGGTTAGTGCGTTTACATGGGGAGATAATATGGTGTACATTCACAGCTACTTAACCAGTCGGACTGCTCTGGTCCCACTATACATGCAATCAGTCAAATCCTATGTTGTAGTGAGCTTTGTGAGTCTTGAAAGACTTATTTTAACTTTCCCTTTTTGCTCACATTTTGTCACTTTAAATACAAGGGCCCTTTTGTATATTGTAGAAGTAAACTTTGGCAAATAAGTTCTGATTTTCTGGCTGTCTCAACTGCTGTATTTAACTGGGAGCTCAAATACATACATGTTTCTTGCTTTTACTACAAATTGCAAGATCATGATAATGAACCTCCGTAGCGAGGAATTGCATACATCATCCCAATGAATGAATGCAATTTGGCTACTCAGTCTAAATGAGAAATTAGTGTGACTTTTCCCTGTGCACTTAAATGCAACTGATCGCCTAGTCTCAGCAAAGTTCGGTTTATGTTGTTTACATGTTGAAAAAATTGGACAAGATATAAACCACCTTTGGCAAAATGGGTTGAGGAACCTGCGACACCTCAATTGGTTTACCTGTGTGTTTAGTTATCCTGTTGTCTCTCCTCCCATGTTATGCCACTGAGTGTAAATACATGAGAAGCAGTTCTTGTGGTTGTGAAAGGAGCTGTATTAACATAGCTTAATTACTCAAATGTGTCTGTTTGTCTATAATGAAATGGAAATGCATTGTTGCTTAGTCACAAGTCAAGTTAATCTTTTGTAAATAAAAATAATTGTTTTAAAGAAAAGGCTCACACGTTTGTTCACACTTTGTTCATTTTTTCACTCGACATAAAGCTGTCTCTGCAAAGCATGGAAAAGCACATCTCTTGTAGATTGTAATTTATGTTTGAACACTGTTTGCAGCCAGGTTGGATCCCGCAGGACATCTCTCTCTTCTAAAAGAACATTTTTCCTTCTCTCTGTAGTGATGCAAGTGGGTCATGGCTGTCAGTCAGACAATGACAGAAAAATAAGATGTGATGTTGATGCACTTAAATATGCATGTGTTCTACCTGCAGGCCACCCGTCCTGTCTCAAGTTTTCCCCAGAGCTCACAGCACGAGTCAAGGCGCTGTGGTGGCAGTGCATTGAATGCAAGACTTGCAGCAGCTGTCAGGATCAAGGGAAGAATGCGGTGAGTAGATGAGTGAATATGGTGGACTGGCAGCAGTTTGTGTAATGAAGGGGGAGGGGGGGGTGTAGGTGTGTGTAGGTGTAGGTTTGTGTGTGCTTAAGGACCGGATAGAGACTCTGACAGATATATCTCTTGCCCTGGAAGCCAACTATTTTAGTCCAGCCCATTTCTGTCTCTGTTTTTAAGAAGTACAAATACTGATTAAGTATGAACCAATCACAGAAGCATAAGTAACACAATGATCTGTTAATTATGATCATAAATGAGCTTATGTGAATGCTGCTGTGTTGTTTGCAGGACAACATGCTGTTTTGTGACTCCTGTGACCGGGGCTTTCACATGGAGTGCTGTGACCCTCCACTCCAGCGGATGCCAAAGGGTAAACACACTATTTGATTGACACTAATATTCACTCATTGTTTCATAAGCCGATACCTATGTTGTGCGCATCATGTCTAATTATCCTCACTCTGAAAACCTGTGCGTTTCTTTCCAGGCATGTGGATTTGTCAAATATGTCAGCCAAGGAAAAAGGGAAAGCTTTTACATGACAAGGCAGCACAAATCAAACGCTACAGTGGACCCCTGGGGCGGCCCAAGAACCGGTAAACATACACTCATGGCGTCCTCTGTCTTTGAGGTTTTGTAAAAAAAAATATCTTTTTTTTTACAGAGATTATGATATTATATAGACATCTGAGAGAAAGTGTTTATTTTTTGCTAGTTACATCTGGATAATAGCCGTGTCTTGGCACTAAACCTTGGTGGTATCTTTAGATAATCTTGGTTATTTCACTCATTTCCTCTGTCTTCTCCACAGACCAGGCAGGCCGTTCAAGAAGCTCGGTGGCCGCGGTCGGAGGAGGCGCTCGGCATCTGCAAATTCTTCGTCCAGTTCGTCCTGTGACGGTTACCCTGGCGACGACCGGTTGCTCTTCTCGATGCGAGACGATGACGACATGAACCAAAGTGGTCTCCGTTTCAACAACAAGACCAAGGGTTTGATCGACGCGCTCACAAAGTTTTTCACACCGTCACCAGAGGGCCGTAAGGCGCGGCAGGAAGTGGTGGACTACTCCCAGCAGTGCCGCATCCGTAAGAAAACCAGCCGCACGGGAGATGCAGATGGAGATGACAGGGCGGGTAAGGGGAAAGGGGTGCTTTCTGCTGTTTGCAATAGCTCTACGCAGCTAAAGGCAGTAATGCAGTCACACAGCACTAACCCCAAGAGCTTCTTTACAAACTAATTGGCTTGAAGCATTCTAACTAACATATGCTGCAGTTTATTCATGCAATTCCTTCACCAAACCTAATTACACAGCTCTACCCGCTCAGCTCTGCCATCTTGATCTATAAACTGTGTGTTATTACTAATGGTATATTTGGTCTTGTACAGTATCTGGAAATTGCAGGGCAGCGCTGAAATGGCTCGCATTGATTTATTATGTTTTTAAGCTTGAGAAAACGTTAGCTCATGCATTTAAAAGTGCTGTGTTTGTACAGGACACATGTAATTGTTCACACTGTAACAGCAGTGATATTGGCAAGACTATTAGCTCAGTCTTTTACTGGACAGCTATTAATGGATCTAAAAACTTCCGCCTATTGGATTTTATACCCAAATGTCTATCACCTGCTTCCTTGGTAGCTTTATCTGCTAAAGAAATATGTGCTTTCCAAACTGTGGTACAGGTACCACTTCTGGTACATGGGTCTTTTCTTGGACTTTGAAGTCTCTGGTTTTAGCTTGTTTCATTGAGGTGGCTTGTGTCTGTCCCGGTCCATACTCAATATTCATGTTAGTTATAGCTCCCAGAACTTGCAATTAGCTTTTAAAAAATTAAACCTAGGTTTGTTGGGCCTTAAGTGAAGATTTGTTTTATTTATTTTTGTCCTGATCTCAAACAGTCACATCAAGACAAACACTTTAAGGCTTTCAACAATACCAGTGGGACTTCTGATCACAGAGTTCATATTTTGCAATTTGATTAGTGTTGTGTGGGGTTTGCAGGTTTTTTAGGAGGTTTAGTTATTCTGATCACCAGTTTGTTCTTTTCAATTACTTGCTTGAGAGGTTTTTGTCTTGCTCCAATTTGTTCTTGCTGTCTGTTGAAGCTCTACTTGGAAGCTAGTTATGATGCAATCATGTAAAAATGTATCTTTTGCCGTTTTTCAAGTGGTCCTAAACTTTTGTTTGGGACTGTATGGTGCTTAAGAAGCCAGTCCAGAGATTGTACTCTGTTACAGTCTGATAAGCTCTCATTAACCCTGTAAAGGAAACATCGTGTTTTCTGTGGCAGCGCTTGTGTCTGTCTGCCACTGTGGTTGTAACATCAATGTAAAAAAAAAGGGAAGAAAATCAATGGTCAGACATCTTGGCTCCCTGTCTCGAGAGGCTCTCACAAGTCTTTCACTAATGGTGGCTGTTTTTTTCCTCCCTCAGACAATCAGGATGGCAGCGACTGGCGTGACGAGGATGATAAACTGCCCGGTCACGAAAATCTGACAGAAAAAGACATTGAGTTATTCCGACACATCCAGGAGCTGGCGTTACAGGTGCATTGAGACTCCTCTGGTTTACAGCTTATGTCACTCTGCACATAAATCTATTCATCTTTATCTTTGTAAAAGAGCCTGAATAGTACATTTTGAGTTTATTATCCATGAAGATTGGAGAAATGTTGAAGATTAAGTGAGAATAATAAGTTTTATTCCACCCACTCCTTTATTGGGTATGAGATGCCATTGAAATTGGTGTGTGTGTGTGGCCTATTCAAAATAAAATCTTACTATACAATAAAATCTAGATATAATGGTATTATATGCTAGTTTTGCTTCGACATGGTTTTCCATATTGTGCAATGTTGTCTTTGTGTCAGATTTGTGGAAGTTGTACTGAAGCACTTGGCTTACATTGATTTTTGCAAAGTAGAAAGATTTAATGGCCACTAAAAAGGGAGATTAGATTATCAGAGTGCTGTTAGTGTATTTAAAATGGCAGACGTAAAGTGTACTATAACATGTCTTCCTTGTGGCCTCATTTGTTAAGTGCTAAATTTAGATTAAATTTTTTTCTCCGCAAAAACAGAAAGTGGGAGTGACTGGACCCCCTGACCCCCAGATGCGATGTCCCTCGGTCATTGAGTTCGGAAAGTTTGAAATCCAAACGTGGTATTCATCTCCGTATCCACAGGAATACAGCAGGTAATCGGATGAAACTCGTTTTCTGGTTTAAATGTATGCTACACGTCCCCCCTGTCCTTTTGTCTTATGGCTCTAATCTCAAACTTGGCACTCTATGTCAAATACTTTTGAAAATTGCTGTTTTTTAAAACAAAAGTATTACCTCTCAATCAATTTTGACTTTCACCTGGCAACTGTGTGCCTTCATCAACATATTTAATGGTCAAAATGAACATGAATAATGCATATTGGTTCTATTGTATATCATAACGCTAAGGCAAAAAACAAAATTTACACCTGGCCAAATTTCAGCATACTTAATACAAATTCAGGAAAACCAAGTTGACCTTTCTCTCTTCCTGTTTAGACTTCCAAAGCTTTATCTGTGCGAGTTTTGCCTCCGTTATATGAAGAGTCGAAGCATCCTTTACCAGCACATGAAGAAGTGCCAGTGGTTTCACCCTCCTGCCAACGAGATCTACCGGAAGGACGATGTGTCTGTATTTGAGGTAAGAGTAGTCACTAACTGATCATGATATATTGGCCTTGTGGTAGAGTGGTTGGCCAAGCAACAGATGTTTACGTGTATTGTACATACTTTCCCTTGGATGTTGATGGTTTCTGTGCAAGGCTGCAACGACATTGTACATCTCTGTACAGAGAAATATCAGACCGTGGTCTTTCTGTACAGAACGAGCCGTGGCGAGGTCTGTGTAAAAAGACCATGGTCTGATATTTGTCTGTACAGACCGAGCAAGCGAGGTTAATAAATGTTTTATTATGTGAATATTTTTAATTTATGCAAATATCAATCTCCTTAGTTTTCCTAACCGTGTTTTTACCTTTCTGGTCTGTAACGAAGTTGTCAATCTCTTCTTGACTGTTAGGAGTTGTTTTCGTTGTTATTTGCTGTTTACTTTCTCTGGCTCTTCGAAGTCGTCGCTCATTCTTTCTTTACTGAGGAAAGATATCAAATTTGATACGCGCTGCGGACCAATTGTCATTGTAACGGTCCGAGATGGGAAAATATCCAACCGCAAATCAACCAATCAGAACGCGAACGATTAAAGTCATATAATAAAAAATTTATTATATATTATTATAATTGATTGTTGCAGCCTTTAGGGCCTAGTCTTCATTATTGCTGCTGATCTGACTGGTTTGCATGTGTTAACAACATCTGGCCTGTAACAGTGCTGTAGTAGGCATACATTACAGACCATAGAGAGTGAAAGAGAGAGGCGTCTGACCAGGAGTGGTGTGTAACGTGTTGAAGGCTCCACAGGTGCAGATGTGTAGGGTCAGACCTCAAAGCTCATTGCACAGGAGCCAAACGTATTGCGCAGTTTTCCTTTACTCAGCCACTTCATTTACAGTTGGAGCAAGAATTGTTCGTGAACATTGAAACTGTGTGCGCCGGTCTCAATACACATGTGTTTTCATCTCCTCATACATTACAAAAAGCCCTGACCCTGCTTTATAAAGCTCCATAGAGCCTGCTACACTGAGCTGAGTGTATCATGGGATAAAAATTATTATTTCTGCATATTTTAAAGCATTGTTTTATTCCCCATTTCACATTCATTTGCTTACATATTTAAGACAAATGAGAATATTCAGCGGTTCCAAATAACAAATTATAAATAAATACATTTATATACATTTTCATGGTGTTTTATCATATTAATTCAAACTATTGAATAATCATTAGCTGCAGCTGTATTAATGTTTAGTAACGGGTAAGATAGATAAAACAATGTTCTACTCTGCAACTATTTTTGTTGTTTTGAATCATCTCGCATTATTAGGTGTCGCATGAAGCTAATAAACTTCTAACCCTTCCACACCCGTTCAACAGACATTTCTGATATAGATCAAAATCATTCTACAATAGCTCAAAAAAAATACACTTTTCGTTTTTTATTTTTTATTTTATTTGTACTATCAATACAATATAGTTTTGAAGCTGTCATTGTTTTTTCATTCATTTCACTTTTTTGGAGTTTTTCCTTGCCGATGCAGGAGGGTCTGTTGGGCAGTTAGTGTCCAACTAGAAGGACTGTGGTGATGATCCAGGACACTTTAACATTCTACAACATGTGTGGACATTTTTCAACATTCATGGACATTGGTCTCTCCTATGGACCAACTCATATGTGTATTTTTTGTGTTTTATCTGTTGATTCCCTGATCTGTGTTGATGATTTCAATGGTTTTGTTGAGATGATGCTGTTGTGATTTAGGGCTATACAAGAATAAGTTGTTGTCACATCCCTCCTGTGTGTAAAGTATCCAACAACTCAAACCCCTCAGAACCTCCTATTTGATTGTGCAGTGCTCTGGTTTATAAACTGATCTAATTTAACAAATCATCATTCGCCCTAAATTTTTTCCTATTGCAAGCTCAAACTTAGTGTAAAGCTGTTAAGTGTGGGATAATTTATTGTCTTGCTCGGGGCATAGTCGCTGCAGCTCTTGTTTCTAGGCTCTGTGGTCCATCTTTGACTCAGAGATGTGGCGAGCTGCCAGAGTGAAACCTCCCTCCTATTTCCTCTCTACTCCACCTCTTTCCAACAGCCCCGCTCTCTGGAGACACTGCTTACTGTCGGGATCGTTGCCCAACACTTTCTTTTACACCAGTCTGCTTTGCTCTTGTCAAGTGCATCTTCTAATCTGACTGCCTCCGCTCTCAACAGGTTGATGGAAACGTGAGCACAATCTACTGTCAGAATTTGTGTCTGCTGGCCAAGCTGTTCCTGGACCATAAGACCTTATACTACGACGTGGAACCTTTCCTTTTTTACGTCCTCACACAAAACGACGGCAAGGGTTGTCACCTTGTTGGGTACTTTTCTAAGGTAGTCACATTCCCTCCATTCAATATATGCACTTGTTTTCATGTTTTAATCTGCATAGCCATAGATACTTTAAATCAACTTTCTGGAGCAAAACAATACCTTAAGAGCTTTACATTTGAGAGAACAGTCATTGCATCTGAGAGATTGTGGCTTTACATTTGACCCCTTTTTAAGACCAAAGTAAAGTGTGTATTTCACCAGGAAATTGTAAAATTATATAATGAAGACATTATTATTATGAAGACAGTCATGGAAAACCTGGAATGTAATGGAAATTTAAAAATCACTTTCCAGGTCCTGGGAAGGTTTTGAATTATGACTGGCCATATAATAAATATATACAAAATATTAGGCTGTGTATTATTTCAGCATGATGCGCGCCAATGGTGGATTTGCATTTTTGCCAAACTTCCCTAAAAAAATCTTAGAAAACTGACTTTCCAAACCATGAGCTGCTCCATAATACTAATACTAGTATTGTCTTTGACCTGATGTGTTTATTTCCTTCGTTGGGAGTTTCTGTTTGAATCCAATCCTTTGCAAACGTTGTGCTTTTTTTCTCTCTAGGAAAAGCACTGTCAACAAAAATACAATGTATCATGCATCATGATTCTTCCACAATACCAGCGCCAAGGCTACGGCCGATTTCTCATCGATTTCAGTAAGTTTTTGGTGCTATTGTTTTGTTAAAATGTTTTCTATGGATTTTGTGGTAAATATTGTCTTTTTTTTAAGGCTATTTGTTGTCAAAACGAGAAGGGCAGCCAGGATCTCCAGAAAAGCCTCTTTCTGATCTTGGCCGGTTGTCTTATATGGCCTATTGGAAGAGCGTTGTGCTGGAGTGTCTACATGAATTGCGCGATCGACAAATCACCATACGTCAACTAAGCAAACTAACTGGAATCTGCCCCCAAGATATTACCACCACCCTCCACAGCCTCACTATGCTGGAGCAGAGGGGAGACCGGTAAGCAACTAAATGTTAAAGCTGGGCTACCTAACATTTTTCCTTGTGGTCTCATTAGTTCACAAAATGTTATTTGAACCTATAGGCACCACGGTTGACTTAACCCGACGGGCTGTACTGTTTAAAACGGCTCATTGTGTCAAACAGGGTCATTCAGAAATCATTCAAACTTCCTGCCACTAGTTGGCAGACATGTCATTTAACCTCCCTGGCCCAGCAAGATGTCATGCTTCTATAAAAAATATTCTAGCAAAAGCATGTTGAATCAGTATGGAAATCAACATTTTGAGAGCTAGGATCTTGTTACATGTATTTGAATACATCTCTATCTTTTGTGGTTTCAAAGTTGGGTACTCAAGCTTTAACATTCAAAATAATGTAAATAATTAAAGAGGGGAAAAAGTTATTATATCTAATAGTAGGGGTGTGACGATATATCAATTTTTTGATATATCGCGATACTTTCTCCCGCGATTTGATTATCAATATGCATTTGCCAAGTATCTATCCATTTTTTAATTTTTAAAATATTTTTTATATCAATACTTAATATATGGCTACAATACGCATCTCCATTCCATTTATCATGAAATAAAGTGTATTTTTTCTTTTATTTATGCCATAAATAGGCAAATGTTGTATATTTCTGACCAATATATTGATAATCGTCACATCGTAATAAAATCGTTATCGTGATATCGTTATCGTGATAATATCGTTACGTGAGCTGTGTATCGTATCGTGAGGTACCCTTAGGTTCCCACCCCTATCTAATAGTAATGAACTGGAGGTATTCATACGTAACAACAGAGAACACAAGTGCAGTAAGAGAATAAGAATTACATTTAAATACAAAATTTACGTTTGCAGAACTGTGCTGGTGCGACGTGAGAAGCTGGTTTCAGACCACATGGCACGCCTCAAAGCTCGACCGCGGCAACTGGAGGTGGACCCCGAGTGTCTGCGGTGGACTCCAGTGATCGTGACCAACACGGTTGTTTCTGAAGCAGAGGGGGACGACGACGACGATGAGGATGATGAAGCTGATAAAACCAAGCGCAAAGAGGTAAAGATTAGAAAACCTTTATCAGTCTCACAGTGGGGAAATTGCATATAGGAAAGTAATATTCTTTTGTCAGTTTATGTTGATAATAATATTCCTTACTTTTACAGATCAAGCCAAATCCTAAAGCTTCATCAATTTCTTGGCACATGCGTCAAGCCAAAAAAAGGGAGGATGAGGAAGAAGAGGATGAAGAAGAGGACGAGGAAGAAGAAAGGAAGGGGTTTCTAGGTTTTCCCATCAGCCAAAGTTCCCCAAACTCTGCTCCGATCCGCAGCGCGCCCGCCTCTGACTCACAGCGCGCTGTCCCTTCCACCAACGGAGAGCGTCGACCACGTGGACGGCCCCCTAAGAGCTGGCCCTGGGGCAAAGGGAGAGACGCTCACCCGGGACGCCCTCCTAAGATCCGCCCTGTAGATGATGATGAAGATGATGAAGATGACGATGATGACGAAGATGATGATGATGACGATGAAGAAGAGACGGAGCAGGACAAAAGCTTAGGGTCTGAGACTGGCCCTCCATCACTCTTCGCTCTGGACAGACAAACAGAAACTGTACCTTTTCACAAACTGGGAATGACCAGTCACTCCATAACCCCCTCCCGGAGGGGCCGCCCCCCCAGAAAAAAGAGAGGTCCAAAACCCAGACTAAGTGAAGGGCCTGGGGACAGTTTAGGCCAGCTGTCTGGAGTCCCCAGGCTGAGTGACACCCCTTCTGGTAGGAAGAGCTGCTTTAGCGAGAGCAGCGACGAAGACGACGAAGATGATGATGAAGATGACGATGAAGATGATGACACGAGGGAAAACTCTCCTCCCATGCTAACCAAACCAGCCATGGGGCTCAAGTGCAAGGTGAGTGACAATTTAACACCTGTGTATTCTGACAGCGCCTCTGGACACCTCATGTTTTATAAACCATTTCACCGGGATAATTAAACGTGAAGACATGAAGGTGATGAATACGTGACGTCTAATTGGTGTCTTATTTTTCCTAGAAGCCCCTAAGAAAACGCCGTTTTCGCCAGCGCAGCCACCCCCACAGCAGCGTGGTGACCGAGACCATCTCCGAGACGACAGAAGTCCTCGACGAGCCCTTTGTAGATTCAGATTCTGAGAGACCTATGCCCCGACTAGAAGAGGAAACACCGTTTGGACATCCGCTGAGACAATACCCTCCAGCTCGCGCTGCTCTGCGCTTGTCTGACCCAGGACCCAAACGGCCCCGCCTCACCCACTTCACAGACTCTGAGGATGATGGTATGAGACTTCAATGTTTAACAGATTACTTTCGGAAGAGTGTTTATCTAAGACCCATGTCCTTGTTTCCATTTTTCAGAGCTTACACCAGTCCTGAAGCCAGTTTCAGTTCTCTCTGCGTCTCCCACAGATCCCTCTGCCAACCCTGAAGCGCCTGTCAAAAAGAAGAAAGGCTGGCCCAAAGGAAAAAGTCGTAAACCCCTGCACTGGAAGAAAAGGGGGCCAGGTCGACCTCCAGGCAGCGGCCCCAATCAGCGAGCAGCTGCTGAAAACTTGAGTGGAGATCCTCCTCCTCCTAAAATCAAGATGAAGCCAGGGCGCAAGCCCAGAGGCTGGTACCTGCAAAGAGCTCAGGAGGAGGCGGAGAGGCAGGACCAGGAGAGGCGCAGGCTCATGAACCAAATGGACAAAGATTCTTCTCTGGACGAGCACAGCGGCAAGCGGCTGTGTCGGGACAGCAAACACAGAGACTCTGACGAAGAGGACGATTTTCTCCCTAAACCTGTAGAACAGAAAATCCCCAGGAGGAGAGGCCGGCCTCCCAAAAATCCAACCTTCAGACCGCCTCCCCAACCTGCCCCAAAGCCTCCACCTGCCTCTGAGCCTGAGGAAGAGGAAGATGATGAAGAGGATGATGAACAGGAAGAAGACAAACCAAGTCGTCCCCCATCACGCCCTCTTCTGTCGCCCTCCTCCTCCTCATCCACGCCGGGACCCAGAGCTCCACCGTGTAGATCTCAGGACACAGAGGGGGACCGTGAGGAAGATGAGGATGATGAAGAACGTGAGGAAGAGGAAGAGTGCACCAGCATGAGCCGAAGAGCAGCAGTCACCCCCGGATCCGGCAGCAGACGCAGTGATGACCACGACGCTGACGATGAAGGAGACGGACATGTGGACGACAAAAGCAACAACAAGAAACGAAAAGGCCCTGAATCTGATGAAGAGGAGGAGGAAGATGAGGAAGAAGAGGAGCCGGTATCTCGTGCCAGTTCTCCTCCTGTTAAAGAAGAACCACAGGGGGAGGCTTTTTTAGACATGGAGAACAGCGTGGCCAAAGAATACGTCAGCAAACAGGAGGAAGAGGAGGAGGAGGCTGAGGAAGAGCCAGCTCCCAAGAGCGGCCCGTCATCGGTCGACCCCCAACAAGACGAGAGGAGGCGCAGAGAGCAGGAGGAGTCTGCTGCAGCCGCTGCTGCTGTGGAGACTGTTACGGCCATGTCTGTTCCGTCAGAGCCTATGGACCTCCCGCCTCTGCATGAAGACAAGAATGTCACGCTGTTGATGGAGGAACCTCAACACCCCCACCCAAACCCCCCAGACCACCACCCCCACCACCACTCCAATGAGCTAGACCTGGAGACCGTTCAGGCGGTCCAGTCCCTGACACAAGGGGAGGCCCAGGAGGAAGAGGCTGAACCCCACCCTCACCACGGGGCTTACCAGGACTGCGAGGAGACCCTAGCCGCCTGTCGGACACTACAAAGTTACAGCCACACAGGGGAGGGGGAGGAGGAGGCGCTGGGTTTGGTGGAGGATTGTGGGACATCACAACACAGTAGCCCTATGCCCAACCCCACTATGCCGCCTCTGCCCAGTCAGTCGGTGCGCTCAGTCAACAGTCCCGGAGTGTCCTCTTCCATGATGGACACAACACCCTCAGGGCAAAGAGGAGGTACCCCTGGTCCAAATGGAGCAGGAAGCAATAACAGCAGCACTGGTGGAGGGTACACTCAAATCACCCCAGAGCACCCCAGCTCTCTCTCTGCACCCTCCCAACAGAATATGGAGACCTCCCCCATGATGGACGTCCCCTCGGTGCCAGACCACTCTCAGCAGGTGGTGGACAGTGGCTTCAGTGACCTGGGCAGCATCGAGAGCACCACTGAGAACTATGATAACCCCAGCAGCTACGACTCCACGATGGGTGGAGGGGGCAACGGGACAGGAACTGGGGGGAATGGAGGTATTTCTGCTGCTGTGGCCGGAGCCTCCGCTGCCTCGTCCTCTGCTCCTTCATCCTCCAGTAGCGCACCTCCCTCATCGTCCCAGAACAACAGCTGCTCCTTTCCTCCAGCCCCCAGTCTCAACTCCTCCAGTGGGACAGGGGGGCAGCTCTCCATGGGCAGCTGTAGCCACATCGCACAGACGGGTCAAGGCCCAAGCAATGGTCCCAGCCCCAACAATGTTGCAGTACCACAGCCTCCTCCACCCCCTCCGCCATCCAACACCCCTGGGTGTGGAATTAAGTCTCCTCAGAGCTGCGGAGTTATAGAGAGACCGCCAAGCACCAACCAGCAGCAGCAGCCACCCCAGCCCCAAAAGAAGGTCCCACAGCAGCCTCCTCAGCAGACATCCGCACCCTCAGCCCCCCCACCTCTTCCGCAGCAACAGCAGTCCCTGTCCCAGTGCAGTATGGGAAATGGCTTTGCCGCTACACCCATGATCATGGAGATCCCAGAGAGTGGTGGTGGAGGAGGGGCCAGAACACTCTATGAACGCATGGGCCAGGACTTTGGCACTGGGGGCTACCCCCAGCCCTCTGCTACATTCAGCCTGGCCAAACTTCAGCAGCTCACAAACACGATCATGGACCCTCATGGCATGCCGTACTCTCACTCTGCGTCAGTCACTTCCTATGCCACCAGTGTCTCCCTGTCCAACCCTGGGATGGCTCCTTCGCCTCACACTCCTCTCCCCCAGGGCCAGCCCACAATGACACCTCCTCCAAACCTCAGCTCTGGCTCTATGAACCTGGGCTCTCTTCAGCTGCAGTGCAACATGCCCACCACAAACATTGGCTTGGGCCCCCCGCCGCACACACAGCGGCTTCAAGGACAAATGGCAACTGTTAAGGGCCATATTTCCATCCGCTCCAAAGCCACCCAGCAGCTTGCCCCGGCCCCGCACCAGCAGCAGCTGTACGGGCGCAGCTCCGGGGCCGTGGCCATGCAGGGGACACCAAGGACTTTGGCCGTGCAGCGGGGCATGATGCCAAACCTCATGCCCACACCCGGCACTTACAACTCAATGAACATGGCCCCTCTGAACGCCATGACAGCAGCAGGGTACAGAATGCCTCAGCCCATGATGAACAGCAGCTATCACGGAAACCCTGCCTACATGAACCAGCCCGCGCAGTACCCCATGCAGATGCAGATGGGGATGATGGGAGGACAGGGTTACCCACAGCAGCCTATGCAGCCCAATCACCACAGCAACATGATGTACACTGCTCCTTCACATCACAGTTATGCTGGTGTCCCAAAGCAGCCACCGTACATGAGCAGATGAACAAAGGAGTGGTAAAATCGGAGTCAGAGCGGGTTACTTGTGTACTCTAATGTCGTTACTCCTGATCCCTCTGCACTGCCATTGCAGGCACCATAAAGAGGAGAGGAAAGGAGGTTAAGATGGTCCTAAGGGTTTCCTGTTCTATGTTGTCATTAATGTCCTTTTTATTTTGGGAAGATGGTCCCTCTGCCTCCAGTTGTGGCAGCAGGGAGGGGCAGGCGTGTGAACATGGACCTCAGCAGGCCAAACCTACAGCTGTCTGTGGAAGGGTACACATGTGCTTCCCTTATCCAGCTCTGTGAAAGAGCCAGGCCGGACAGATGAAGTGGAAACTAGGAAAAGACAAAACAGGAATACCTTACTTAGTCAGACTTCTTATGAAAAAGTATGACTATATCCAACCATGCACACAATCTTTTAATTGATATAGGAAGCCTTATCTTAAAAAAGACAATGAAACATTGGAGAGAAACATGTTTTGTTCACTTAACTGTTGACTATTTTTTTTATCTTAAATATTAGTGTGCAGTCCAGCCAGCCTCTAAAATGCTTTGGTCTTTATATATGTTGCATTCTGAAATAGCTCTTTCTCACAAATACTTGGACATCTCTGGTGGCGTTTTTGCCTTTTATTCATAAAATCTCACAGGCCACGCCTCCATTTATGAGGTGAGTCTTCCGAGATGGACCGTGTTGAACCAAAACATACAACGTGGAGGAGTTACTGTTTGTTATATATCCATGAGTAAAACAAGTAGCATTATTTTCCAGTTTGTCAACACAACATTTAGATGTAAATATTCTGGTACTTCCCAATATAATATCCAGCCATGCACAGACGCACTCTGACTAGCCTGAACCAATCAGGCGCTCGTTCAGAAAATCACACTCCACTGACAGTGTACAATGTCGACATTTATAAGTTATGAGGATGCAGATCAAATTTTCATGTGATGGCTTTTAGCTGTCCACCATTCTACAGTTATGCATTTGAGCGTTACTGGCCCAAAGAGTGAGGACTCTTATTTTTTGTGTTCTATTTCTATAAGGCAAATTCTGCACTTCTATAGACTAGAGAAATGGCAACGGGCTGATATCCTTCCTGTAGGTGTCCCAAGTCTAAATGCCTGATCTAGTGCGCGGACCGGCCCTCAGCGGAACTGGGGAGAAGCAGGGTCAGAGGAGGACTTCAAGGTTGACGATAATTCAAAGTCGAGAGGAAGTTTTTGTTTTCACCATTGCATACGTTGTGTGTAAAGTTATGTTGTTTTTGTTTGTTTCTGAATTTTATCAGACTGTGCAGCTTTCTTTTATGACACAAGCTGACTCTTTTTGACTTTAGAAAACAATTGTAGAGAAAATGTTTTTCTATAATATAAAAGGAAATTCTGACATGATATTGGTACTGTCATTTTTTTTTTCACTTATTTTTCCGGGGGAAAAAAATACATATTTTTTACCTCGACTCTTGGGTAATAATTACTAAGAAATTCAAAATGAAAAAAATATGACTCACTATTAGTGACTTTCAGATGCCTTTAACCTCTCCATTCCATCTCATCTAGAGTTTTCTATCTTTGTGTAGTATATTGATGCTATTTTAAACAAAAGGACTACAAATATCTAAAGGTCACTTGGCATTTTTTTTACTTGTGTGTGTATAGGCTGACTTCCTTACAGTTATGAGGCATGTAAAAATGAGCTCCGTATATTTCTGTCTGTTTATATCGCTTCCCTTTTTGTATCCTTTGTAATTGTACATGTTGCGTTGTATGCTAAGAGAGGGCGCAAAATAATGAGGTATAAGCCGGGCACACAGTGGAAGTTGATCTGTGTTTGGCAGCCTCAACTCTACTCTGTTCATGTATGTATTCCATCTATTTGTTTTTCTTTCTTAGCAAGTACTTTCAAAGAACTCTGTACATTTTAACAAAATGAAAATAAATTATGTTGAGCCATTTATGTTTTGATACAGCTTCTTCTTTTAGATACTCTTTTTGAGTTGCTAGCGGAAAAAAAACTAATTGCATAAGCTTCCAAAATGAATGAAAGGAACTAAATTGCATATCTATTTTTTTATTGTTTCTAATCAAAATGTTTAATGCTGATTTATTTTTTACACAATGGGCCTAATTACCTCACGTTTTCAAATATCCCAGGCTCATCCTGGGAAAGAATCACTCTCATTTAGTTCCCTGTTTTTATCGTGAAATCTAGCTGGTTCAGTTCAGACTACCCATGTGACACTGGCAACCCCCCCGTTTTAAAATGTATAGTATCTACATAAGAACAAAAAAGACAGTACATTTCAGATAGTTATCTGTTGTGGTTATTCATTTTGTGTCCGCTAGGGGTCACCAGTAATTAAAATACCATAGACTATATTAAAACACCGAGAGCTCGTGGAACGCATATGATTTAAAAAAAACGTTTGAAAATACTACAAAATTGAATATCCTCCCGTACGATTGTTTTACTCTAATGCAGTTCGATTGGAAGAAGCTGGTTTATGCTTCGTCCTGAATTTCGTCAGTTTTTTGTGTGGTAAATATAGACAAATACGAAGCATCACATTCAAGTTGTGTATTAGGTAATTTTAATTAAGAGTTATAACAAAATTGAACGTAATATTAAAAACATGCTCAACGAATCACATTTTCTAGCCAATCATTTACGGTGTTTACTGGTAGCTAGCAATCTCCTGCCCAATGGGACCAGTACAACCACTTCCGCGTTTTGGACCAATCCCTGAATAGAGTGGGCGGGCCAACAAGCAAACACTCGCTTCTGATTGGTCGAGACGCAGTCCTTCCAGTCTCGCGTCACCATCTACACCAGCTAACGGGAAGAGCGACGGCGGATAATCTTTTAATTGTGGAAAAAAGGTGAAAAACGAGACAAAACGGAGAGAACCGCCCTCGGTAAGTGCATTGACTTGTGAAAAACATATACATTGATGTGCAATGAATCCAGGTCGTGCGTAGTCTAGTGATTTGAGACGTTTTTATCATTTTATGTTGAGTGGGCTCTTGTCATGGGACTAAAGGAGGTGGAGGCAATGATGCAGCATCGTTTTCCATACAATCCACACTAAAGGCCTTCATCCTATTTTCAAATATACCCAGTTTTTATCAATGTGCATGCCTCTTCCTGTCCATTATACCTGTTTCTATTCACCTGTAACGAGTAATGGTAATTCGATAGGTTGCATATTGAATGAGTGTTCCGCTGGGTGTCGCCTATCACAGCTAACTAAAGTGTGACAGCTCGTGTTGTTGCTTAATTGTACTTAATATAATGCTTTCATGGTTATATTATACTTAAAGCAAAGGTTCCTATTGTTGTATAACTTTGTTTCATGTAACACCAAATGTTATCTTTCCATAGTGGCACATGCATTCAGAAATACTATACAGATGTGTTGTCTTTTTTAAGTGGTACTTGATATATAAAAGGTTTGAGAAGCTCTGACCTACATTCTTGTCTTTACAAAGAAGCTACTTCTTTGGGTTGGAGGGTTGATTGACAATGAGATACACTAACACTTCACATGGCTCATGCTGTACAATGATATCAAGACATTAATATTTGTAAATTACTATTTTCAAGGACTATAACAATGTATTAATGGCGGATTGGTTTGAAAAAGTCGGTACCTAACTTTCCTATCCGTTCATATCATATTTTATTCATATTTTATTGGGGTTTTAAAACAAAATCAGAGCTCTACATGCTGCGTTCATCGATTCTTATCAGAAAACATCATACTATATTGCATACTTGTAAGAAAGAACAAATGCAATGGGCACGCTTTGACAGTTTAAGCTGATTGGCTGAGTGAAATTATGAAAACTGGTGATGAAAGTACACAGAGCGAGGAGCTACTAGGATTTATTACATAGTTATATTCTTTGTTGTTTGAACGCTAAGTATACCAGCTTTAAATTTGCAATATGCATTAACTACAAATATGCTAAAAATTGGGATATAATTATTTTGCCCAATAACAAGGAAAGCTACCATAGACAAATCTTGGAAAAATTATCTCAAATAAATGTATATTATTCCCAACGTATCCAATTTTAGTCTGCAAAAAATGTTTAAAGATGCAGTCAGTTATTTTTTCCAGATGCATTTTTTTTTAATATTTTGGGAAAACGTCCCTAAACCAACGCTAAGTATACCAGCTTTAAATTTGCAATATACATTAACGACAAATATGCTATAATATGGGAAATAATTATTTTGCCCGACAACAAGGAACAGCCAGTATAGTTATGGCTGACAATCTGTGTTGTTACGTTATCAAATCACCACCATCATAATTGACACATATTTCCACATTCATACCAGACAGGAGCTCTGTGCAAATCTAAGGGGGAAGAAGATCCACATTGATCCATCCACTGACTGACCATTTTGATTTGTTTTTTAATTGTGACCATCAGCCCAGCTCCACCATGATTCACAGCCTGTTCCTCATAAATGCCTCGGGGGACATTTTCCTGGAGAAGCACTGGAAGAGTGTGGTCAGTCGCTCCGTGTGTGATTACTTCTTCGAGGCCCAGGAGAGAGCGTCGGAGCCGGAGAACGTGCCTCCTGTGATCCCCACGCCGCATCACTACCTCATCTCTGTGCTACGACACCGCATTTACTTTGTGGCCGTCATTCAGAGCGAGGTCCCGCCGCTGTTCGTCATTGAGTTTCTGCACAGAGTTGTCGACACATTTCAGGTATTTCACGATTTCACACGACTTCACCACATTTCACAGGTTTCAGTGTTGAGACGTGAGCAGGACCCAGTTTAAGTTGAAAAATGTTCAAACAGCCAGACATAGAAGAGTTTTGTTTTATTCACTGTATTATACATAAACAAATGTATCTAAGCAATTTAGTAATTGCTTCTACTAAGTTCCACGTTGAAAATGTACATATTTTAAAAAGTGTAAAACAACAAACTGCATTGCCTCTAACAGTGGCGAGGGATGCTGGATGCTTCTAGCTTTTTAGTTTGTTCATGTTGCATTTGTTAACCATCAAAAATACCAATACATACCAACTGTGATGCACAACAACATGCAGTACTGAATCAACAAGTCGACTTAGTGGCATCCCCAGAGAAATATGGATACAGTGGTCCCTGGTTTATCACAGGGGTTACATACTAAAAAATAAGCAGCTATTTGTTTTAAGGCTGAAATACCCCTTAGCACACATTTGTATACACTTTTCTAATCACCTGAACTAATGACTTATGACTTGAGCGCTGCTGCAGCTGTCCAAAGCAGGCTCCGGGAAGATGGCGGCAGTACTCTGAACTAATACAGCGGCCACAAAAAGCCACAAAAGTTTTATTCAGACTATAAATAAAAGTTATACTAGCGGTTATATTATGTTGTATATATTGTTGTTGGAGTGTACACACGGATTCTATTCTATTAAATCCTAATATTTGTTCTTAAATTGTTCTTAAAACTTTAACAGACCGTTGTCTTTAAGGAGGTTAACATTTTAACATTCTTGGCTCCTTTTCTTGTTTTGGTCAGGACTATTTTGGAGTCTGCACAGAGGCAGCGATAAAAGACAATGTGGTCGTAGTTTATGAACTTCTGGAGGAAATGCTGGACAACGGCTTCCCACTGGCCACAGAGTCCAACATCCTCAAAGAACTCATAAAGCCGCCCACCATCCTGCGGACCATGGTCAACACCATCACAGGTATAGTACAAAGACTCAAACTTGTGACTATCCATTTAACTGGCACGGTGGCTGAGTGGATAGCATTCTCTGGGTTCAAATCCCAGTCGGAGCAGGGCCTTTCTGGATGTAGTCTGCGTAGGTTCCCTCCGGGTGCTCTGGTTTACGCTACCACTAAGAACATGCTCTATAAGTATGAATGTAATGAGTGAGTGAACAGATGGTGTTGGTTGGGGTCCTTGATGCGCCAGAGTGTTTCTGTCAACACCGTGTGGAGAAAATTGAACATTGTAAAGCGCTTTGGGTGACCTTGGTCTGTATAAATGCACTTTATAAATATAGATTACTTACTAACTAGTTCCTCACAACACTGTATTTTAAACAGCTACAGTGGAAAAGAAAGGACCACTCTTTTACCATTTAGCTCTCAGCCCAAAGTCAATATTTTTAAATTATACAAAAGATTTCTGATTTCTGTTCTGCAACTTTCTGGTAGCATAAGTGCCCCAAGTTTATTAAGTCTTCATTCACAACCCGTTTGGATCCTTGACCCAGACTTCCAACGCAATAACTCTCCAACTTTGATGCATGTCATTTTCTTCGCAAGAAAATTCTCAGTCATATTTCTATGACCATTACCTGATGTATCTGATTATTCCACCTCAAGTCGCTTCCCTAGTAAGAATAACTAGTTAAGCCCTACACATTCTGCTATTTCCAATCCACTTTATTTTTACATTTAACACACATTTAAACAATACCTTTTTCTACAAAAGCAATAAAACCGAAGCAGATTAGCTCAACCTGTTAATGTGTATGAAGAAATACATTAAATACATTAAAAACAATAAAAATATTATAAAATAAAGAAAAGAGCTTTTGAAAATGTTCAAATAAATGCATGGACATTTTGTAAAAGTAAGCTGGACCTGTCTTATTATGATCTTATAACAGTTATCTGGATTTTCAACAATGAGACGTCTGAGATATGAATTGATGTTTTTTATTGAAGGAAGCACAAACGTGGGTGAGCAGCTCCCCACTGGTCAACTCTCGGTGGTGCCATGGCGACGGACAGGGGTCAAATACACCAACAACGAGGCGTATTTTGACGTGGTCGAGGAGATTGATGCCATCATTGACAAATCTGGTTACAAAAACAATAATCCGTGTTTAATTCTCCAATATATCTGTGTAATTCTTATCAGTGTTTTTGTCTCTCAGGATCCACCATCACAGCTGAAATCCAGGGAGTCGTTGACGCCTGCGTGAAGCTGACCGGCATGCCCGACCTCACTCTCTCCTTTATGGTGTGTGTGGTCAAACTCCTGGTTATTTTCATATAGATTTAGCTCTTAAACATGATAATGAGTCTATTCCCTTTGGCATTTCATGTTTTAAAATATGAAACTTTCTCTAATGTAGAAACGTGTTAATGCTGTGATCTGTAATGTCATGTAGTTCTCCTCTTCTTCCACCAGAGGGAGATGTTGAGTTCCTTTTATTACAAATACAGCATTTACTTAGCAGCGATCCAAATGTGTTCCTTATGCAATCCAAGAATCCCAGTACTTTTTGTATCATAAGGGTTTTACCAACACTTTAAGCTCATATTAAGTCTCTGTTTCACATAGATTTTTTTTTTGTGTGCAAATTGTTAAATATATGTATGAATGATGACTGTTTTGTACGCAGAACCCTCGGCTGCTGGATGACGTAAGCTTCCACCCCTGTGTGCGGTTCAAACGCTGGGAAGCAGAGCGCATCCTCTCCTTTATCCCTCCAGATGGAAACTTCCGGCTGCTCTCGTACCACGTCAGCTCGCAGAAGTGAGTGCTGCAATCTAAAACTGTAGTAGACTAAGAACCTAAGAGTCTTTCTGAAATAAATAATATGTGTATTCTGAACAAAGACGTTTTTCAAACCCTATCACGTCTTTCTTTCATTTCCAGTCATATATATTTTAGAAAGAAAGGTTGGTTTTTATCAATATAGTTTCATTTCTAGCCATTTATTTTTATATTTTTTATTTATTCCCATTTTGGCACAACTAAAACATACTTTCAGATGCTTGAAATGCAAACTTCAAGGACAATCATCCATCGGCTTTTGTTGTTTCCATTATCTCCCCACCAATATGTAAAATAACCAATATGTAAAGTCAAACCAGTGGCGGATGTGGCTGCAGGTTTTAATTCACAGAGCACACCAGATTTCATTCATTTACTCAAGTCTTCAGCTTATGACTGGACTCCCTTGAGGAAATGAGTAGAATCTAGTGTGCTCAAAAGGCGGGCAAAGTTAATAAAATGTCCAAAAGGTACTATAGTGGCGTATGGGAGGGCAAACTTAATCCATGACGCCACGGCGGGCTAAGCAAGGGAGCAGACACTGATGACGCGCAGTCGGAGATATTGCACAGTATAATGAAGTTTATTGCGGAGAGTAGAAATGAATCAGGCACTTACTTGGAATGTTGCTGGAATGATGATGAAGATACCTCATTAAGACAGTGCAGATATTTTAATTGATGGAAACATGCGGTCAACAGAAAGTTCCTTCCCCAGCTCACCCCACCGCCATGACACAGGCACACACACACACAGCTGAAGTGAGCGCGTGCACTGAATAGACAACCACCCCCACTGGACCCGTGCATGATACTATACGCGCGTGCATGTACTAGTCACATTCACACAGAAAAACAAAAACCCTAAATGGCTCCTACAGGTACAACAATTACAGAGCACAGGTTCAAAAAAAATTGTTTTAATGTGTATACAATTTAGTGCACTTTTGTGGAGGACATAGATATGTGCTGAATAGCCTTTGCAAATCATACTGGTTCCTTTTCTTCCTCCAGCCTCGTGGCCATCCCAGTGTACGTCAAACACAACATCACGTTTCGCGAGGGCAGTTCTCAGGGCCGTTTTGACATGACGCTGGGCCCCAAACAGACCATGGGTAAAGCGGTGGAGGCCGTGTTAGTTAGCAGCCAGCTCCCTCGAGGCGTCCTCAACGTCAACCTCAACCCCTCCCAAGGAACATACACGTTTGACCCTGTCACCAAGGTAACCAAGTCTAAACTCGTTTATTGAATTTAGTTTAGATCCAAGATCCACTCGCTATAGACTGTAGTAGAGAAAAGTTTGTCGTGTCAAATACGACTCATACTTTTTGTGTATAGTTGCTGTCCTGGGACGTGGGGAAGATCAACCCTCAGAAACTGCCCAATCTGAAGGGCAGCATGAGCCTCCAGGCCGGAGCCTCCAAACCAGATGAGAACCCCACCTTCAACATCCAGTTTAAGATCCAACAAATGGCCATCTCAGGTATTACAAAATTAAAGAGAATAAAATAAACATGATTCAACAATTTCTCACAATTATCTGAGGTAAAAAACATTTTCTTTAATTTCCGTTGTCTAACATGTTACATGTCTGGAGGAAGAAAATACAACACACACACATGTTTAAGATCACTTTTTGAGGAAAGTACAACTGATCTTTACATGAGTATAATTGGAACTGAATTATTCGCCACACACACTGTAGAGTCAAATATATTTTTTGGTGACTTGGTAGCTTAAGCTGAATTTGGCGACAAAAGGCTCCTGAGTGTAAATCATGAGTACTTTTGATGTACTTTTCAATGTACGTCAATAGAAGCCAAGAGGACCTTTTCTTGGGCTTAAACGTTAGCATTGTCCATCTATATACTGTATAGGCTTGAAACTCATGTTCAGTTATTTATACAGACCGATTACAATTGTTTTATTCTTCACCCTTCCCACATTTTAGTCACAAGTTACACAAACAGGATATTCATTCAGTTTTACTCTCATCATAGTGTTTCTACTTTCCTCCCCATTCAGCTGATGATCGCCTGATAAGTCTCAGTGTAGATGCAGGGTTTTATTCTACCACCAGATGGCAGCAACCCATGTCTTTTCTGTGCATGGTTTCAGAACTTTCAACTTTGCAATAAAATGATTAAAATCTTGTTAATAAATTTCCTTCATTCACATCACATTCAATCTCTCTTATTCCGTATCATTTTGACCCAGGGCTGAAGGTGAACCGCCTGGATATGTATGGCGAGAAGTACAAACCGTTCAAAGGCATCAAATACATGACGAAGGCCGGCAAGTTTCAGGTCCGGACGTAGAGACTGCTGCCCGTGGATCAAACCAGCACACGACAGAAGGCTAAAGCACGGTTTTACACTGGAGGCTCCATGTAGCAGAGTGGACCATTTCACACAGAATATAAAGAAAACCAACAAGTCATTATGGATTCAGTTCTGTAAGTTGTGTTTTGTTTCTCATTATGCCCACTAAACCAGCATATTGTGTGCAAAAGTGGGTGTTACTAGTGAAAAACCAAAACACTCCCAATCGCAAGAGGAAAATGTTCTGATCAAACAGCATTTCCAAATCTACTGTATGTTTTCCTTATGTTGGTCTATCTACAAATAGGTCTGTCACTTTTTTGTTTTTTAAGGCACACTACACAACTTTCTTGATGAAAGGTGCTCTTTTTGTTTAGGTATATTGTTATTGTTATTATTTTTCCAAGAATGTTTTGCAGTATCTTTTGCAATTATTTAGCTTTTCCGTCTACATTGGAGCAGAGCGATTAATTAACTGCACGTGAGATAGTTTCAAGTGTTATCTACGGAGAGCAGAGCCGACCCAATGTAAGAATTCAGGTTTTTGAGCAGTAATTACATTCCAAGCAGAGAAATGACACCTCACAAGTGGCTGCAGAACCCATCAGTGAAGTTACAACCAAACACCTTTAAGTGTGACATTGAAACACTGTGAAATATGACAAGTTAAAAAATGCTTGAATGAGGTGATATTTTTTTTTATTTGATAAATTTTTGTCAGTCATTAACAAGTTTTGCTAATGGGAGAAGCATAAATTACTTTTTCTTTCAGAAATAAAAAAGATAAAAACATTTACGCTTGTTCTATTGGAAAATGTTGCTTTATGACAAATGTACTTGTATACGGTTTCTATGGAAGCGACAACCCCGAGCCCAAAAGCATTATGGGAGTAGCAAATCAAGATGAAATATACAGTAATACATCCAATATTAAATGCCTATAGTGGTATAACCCCAGGAAATACTTGTAAGAATATGAAAATCATTCACTGTAAAAAGCCCAGAATAATACACTTATGTGGTTAATTTGCTAAAATAATTTATGAGGAGACCCCAAGCAAAACCCAGGACACAATAGATGTCTCTCAGCTAGCCTCGAAACGCCTCACGGTTTGAGGATATGAAAATCTGGGTGTCTCTGCTTAACTTCTGCATTAAAGCTGACATGTTAATATATTGAAAACACATGAAAACAAGTTCTTATTGATGAAAAGAATGGATAAAGACAATGATAATTATGCCTCAAAACATCGTTCCAGCTTTATTTTATTGAACAACTCAATATCATAATTACCATGACAGGCCTGTCCGAGAATATCTTCAAATGTTTAACTATTTATGACAAATGCTTTTAATTCCTCTGTGACCAGAACCAACCTGTCCACTCTGTCTTTGTATGTTTTTCCTGCTGTTTTTATGAAAACGTCTCATGTTTGTATCAATTTTATCTTTCCCCTTTGTTGCAACATTATAACTGAAGAAAGTCTCTGGTAGTTGGGAAGAATTGTCTGGAAATATACTTGTTTGAAGGAAAGTTATGGCTTTGTACTGCAGATCTTGTTCTTGTTTTCTTGTTTATTTAATGTTTTTTTTTCTATATGCTGTAATCATTCTTGACTTTGTAAAAAAAAAAAAAAAAACATTGCACATAATTGATTTGGTTTTGTCTCAACACCGGATCATTCAACAACAAAGCCGTCCTCTGTGGTGAACTATGCTCTATGGAATCTAATGTATAATGTAATGTTTCTCCATATATTTATATTTCTTGGTACGAGTAGTTGAATCCAAATGCTGTCGTAACACTTTTTCTAAAAATGCAACTTGTTAAAAACATGAGGACTGTTTATTTATGCCTTGCTTGATTCTACTATTAAATGTTGCATAAATCTGTTTTTCTCTGTATTTTATGTCTTCCATATGTTTTCTTTATGCACAAATGTATTTTGATTTTAGTCAATATATTGCGGTCTATGTGTCCACCCTCATTTGGACCAGTTGCGACTGAAAAGCTGGTTCTTTGTGTCCAACCGAGAATTATGCAAAAATAATTATATGATTGTATGAAATATGAGTGAACATTTCCCTCATTAATATGTTAATTTTAAATAGATAAGATAATAGAGCTTTTATTCATCCTACTGTTGGGAATTGCCATTGGTGCAGCTCATTGTACTTTACAGCCACAGTCGCCCCACTGGTGTTTCCAGAGGTCTCCCATCATAGAACTATCTAGGACCTGTCCTGCTTAGCTTCAGAGTTTTCACAGGGTATGGCTGTCCACATGTAGGTGGTAACTGCGTCTCAAAGAAGTGTGCAAAAGATTGAATACTTACTAATAAGGGGAAGGCAGTCTGTCGGGTTTAGTGCACAAAGCTACAGAGTATTACTGTTGATACAAAGAAAATATTTTCCTGGGGTTTTTAAGTTTATGTACCAGCTTTAATATTTATATAGAATTTTCTGGTCCTAAATTGTTGTTGTATGTTTTATGCAATAATGTTTTCCTATTTTAAAACAGCTATTACACTTGTGGGAAAACATAAACAAAAGTAAATGAAATACAGGGGCTTTACCAGAAGGGGGCGGTGTTGCGTCGCTATGAATACATTGACGATTTATTTAAAGTCCACCGAAAACGAGCACGTGGTTTAAACCTCAGATATCAGCCATGTGCATTTAGACAAAGATTACGCACACATTTACGTGCACTTCCTCACGGACTTTCTAAGGCAGAGAATGTACACGCCTACGGTACATTCTGAAGCCGCTCTGGGCGTCATCTCTGGACTCCTGAGGTCTCATATGTCCAAGGGCCGTTCCTGACCGCCACTGCAGCGACGCGTCACATCACGTGCTTCTGCGTGGACAAAGCTGGACAGACTCCACTCCATAATTTCCTAATGACTTTAGACCCCTCCAAAAACATACAACCTTTTCCTCGCCCTGGCCCTCCCTCCCTCTGCTGCCCCCCCACCCACCCCCGTCCATCTATGGTCCGGGGGCCACACAGCAGCTTCCAATCACTTATGAACAGTTCTTCTGCAGCTGCATCTCCTGGACTTGTGTACCATTCCCGCTTTTATGTATCCAAAAGAAACCAACAAGTGCGTGAGAACCTCCAGAGACGCATCAAGACTTGCCTTCGCCGCGTCGAAAATAGCCTGTTTTTTGTTTTTTAATCAGTGTGGTAAGTTATGATCAATATATGGTTATTGTTTAATATAGATCTATTTGCACTGTTTGATATAGGCACATATTCCTTCGTTTTCTTCACGAATAGAACGCATTAGATTAGACCACAACATGCTGCTTCATCTTATTAGAAAACATGTTATCTACTTTGCATACTTAAGAAAGAGCCCTGTGTGTCACTATTTGACGTTTTGGGATGAGAGTGGTCCTCTTTTTCACTTTTACCCCTGAAAAAACTGATGTATAAAGAGGTAAATTTCCACATGCATGTAAAAAAAGAAATAGTGATTAAAAAAAACTGTTTTGAAAACTGAATTTACATTTTTGTCATATTTTTTAGTTGAGTTTTGAGTTAATGCACACCAGCTTTAACTCAATATGACAATGTTGTGAGCTTTTTCTTGTTTGAAATGCAAAATAACTAGGGTAATTAACACCACTGCTTTGTGTATTTTGGAGACGTCACGCGCATTAACGTGTAATGGCCATATTTCAATGAGTTGGAGAAGTGTGTATTAGCGCGCAGAAAGGTGTGGATTCTGACACTCTGGAGCCCGAGTACAATGGACCCTTAATCGATTTGTTGTGAGGAAAGATAACAACCATGTTCCCCGCTGTAAATCTATGCGTGTTGTTAGTTTTATCTGATGAGGAGAAGGGACTATATGGCACCTACTGGGTTGACGCAGCGCGCGAACTCAGCGAAAAACGTGGCGCGATTCTGATTGGTCCATTATTGAGACATAATTGCAGCACGTGCGGAGTAGTTGCGTGATGTTAGCTTACTAAAGTTCATAGCAGCAGAAAGCTGTATCAAAATGTCGCTTATCTTAATTGTATTCGATTATTGAGTGGAAAACAGCGCGCCCTCCCTCCAGGTTGACCTGTAGTTATCCAGCTAACCTTTCTGACAAGATTGGCCAAACTTCTTATTGTTACACTGCTATTAACATGTAGTTAGACAAGTACAGATCTTATTCGCAAGTTATTACCATTTTAAGAACATGCTTTTTTGATGTGTTGCTACTTTTTTGCAAGAGCACATGGTTCACCAGCATCTGGTAAGACTCATTATAGCATTAGTCTTATAAATGCATCTTAACTTTTATATTATTATAATATACGTTTGCTGTCCGTGTCACAACATGATGTCTTAATGTTTTTAGAAAACATATTTCTTCTTTTAATTGCAAGTTAGGTGCTCCAGCAAATAAAAAACATCTCCATCCCACCAATTGGCTATTTAAGCAGAATTAAAGGTGGCTAATTACAGTTAAAGCCTCCAACTTATAGCTCAGGAGATAGAAGTAGCACATCACCCTCTTTCCTATGGATTCTCCATTAGGCTGTCTTTATTCTCTTTTTCATGTTCCCGAAAAGGTGCTCTGTGGGAAATCAGTTGGATACCGTGTGTGATCGAAGGATCTAAAACATAGTGTCAAAAGCAAACTTGGAGATTCTTATCCATGCATTTGTCTCCAGTAGGTTAGACTACTGCAATGGCCTGCTCACAGGTCTGTCCAAACAGGCTATAAAATAACTGCAGTGCATTCAAAACACTGCAGCTCGAGTCCTGACTAGAACCAGGAAGTACGATCACATTAGTCCAGTTCTCAGGTCTCTGCACTGTCTTCCTGTGGCTCAGAGAATAGACTTTAAAACAGCTCTGCTTGTTACAAATCTCTTCATGGCCTCGCACCAAAGTACATCCGTGATATGTTGGTGCCATATAAACCAACTCGGACTCTTGAGGAGCACAGGGACTGGACTCCTGTTAGTGCCCAGAGTCAGGAGTAAACATGGGGATGCAAAATCTGGAGCAATGGATGTGGAGGCTCCATTCAATTCACAATAAAAGATTGTAATCAAAGGAACAACATTTCCATGGAATAAGTCCAACCCTTTTCTGATTAGCGGGATATTACTGCCAGCATTTACAGTGTTCCCATATTAGTCTGCTTTCCCATTTATGACATAGCCTTTACTCATCCCACTAAGAGGAAGTGCATTAGAGCAGAGGTCAAAGGAGCACAACAAGATAAATAAAATAAAAAATATATAGCTCTAGTATTTAGAGAAGAACTCATCTTAGTTTAAAACTATGATTTGACTCATTACAACTCACAATTTTTCCAGGTTTTTCAGTATTTTCAATTTGATTTTCAGTATTGATTCATATCTAATTTCTGATACTTTTGCCAATCCTAGCGTAAAGTCAGGAGTGTTCATGGCAACAGTGGATCAGTTAGTGTTATTGCGGACAGTGTTGTTGCATCACTTGTTGCCTGAAACCTCTCCAGCCATGTGCAGAGATTCGGCCGCTCTGCTTTTCTTTGCACAATTCGCCTTATGGACGGTTGACTGGAGCGTGTGACCACAAAACAAAGAGTACTGTCGCCAGCGTCAACTTTTGTCCCCCTCTTTCTCTCTTGTGCTGAGGGAAAACCAAGCCCCCTCCTATGCTTCCATGTGGGGTCTGCCATTAAAAAATCATAGTATCTTTTTCTCAAGCAGCTCACGTCAGGCTGCCAGGGCACAGAGCCAATGGGACGGTGCTGTGACAGCTGTGTTTGAGACCCAGACAGGGTCCAGACTGGGGCTGTTTGGGTGGACGAGGCCTGAGTGCATAACATGAATGTAATTATTGAAGTCAAAAACCCATTGGAAATGTGCAGAAGTGCAACTACTGAGTCCTGTGCCTTGAAGCTATTTATTTGCATGAGTGAATGTGGCCATTTGCATTCAATATATTCATTTAAAATGACTTGAAATATTAACAAATTGAAAGGTTGAAATGTAATGCTACGTTTGATCCCAACTTGGTTAACCGGCGGAAAGAATTTTATACTTAAATTTAAATAGTCACTTAATCGTAGTCCAGAGAAATATGTGGTAGATAAAACATTTTATTAAAGAAGCTATACCCGATTTTTTTTCTAAGTAGTTCATAAAAATGCTTTTTACTACATACAAGTTGTATCATAATACATCATTTAATTGAAAACTTGAGGTAATTGATTCAGCTGTGTAAGAATTACAAGCAGTGAAAAGTGCTGAGTAGAGTCTGAGCGGGCCGCTCTTTCTCCTCCGCTCACAGAACGAGCAGCGAACAGCCTGCGTCCTCTAGTCTCTACAGCGCTGCGGAACACCAGGGCTTCAACTTCAAAATTCGAATATAATTCTAAAATAAAAAAATATGAACAAAATAATTGAATAAAAAAATGTGAACAAATATTAGACAACCCTTGTAATTCGAAATGTATTTAATGACTGCAAATAAAATAGTTAGCTCCCAAAGGTTTCACCGGGACGTGCTAGGCAGGTAACAGCTAAGCTAGCTAGTTGTTTCATGGTAACTTCCGGGTTTTTCGCAATCGCTTTTTGTCACTTTAAAACAGTAATTTTGTCATGAAAACGTTAACAGCAAATTCTGAAATCATCCGTGCATGTGTGTTAAGGATGTATATGTGTACTGTATTGTCCGATTGACCTTTAATGGTGTTGATTGATAGATATGTATTTGTTTATTGAGCGTGGCTAGCTCCGCTAGCTCCGTTGGCTTCTCTACACAGACAAGTGTGTAGTGACAGGTGCTGATAGCTTGTTGTACTTGCAGAGTAATGGCAGTATTTTACACACCTGAATCACAAACAGAGATTGCATTGGGGCTGCGGTCATTATTGGTTTGAGAGTTCTGTTATCAAGAAAAAATGATCGGAAGAATTGCATTCAAGTCAATGGAGTGCTGCTGCTTTGAGGAGCTCTATAACAAATTATAATTAAATATTAGAATATATTCTAAGGTTTTAAATTAATACATTCGGACGCGAAACTAGCGGTATTCTTTTACTTATATATTGTGTTAGCAGTGCGTTGCTTTAGTGCCATTTCATCAGTGATTGTTGCACTGCTTACAAGTTGTGCTAATGCTAATGTTAGCATACGTATCAGATCGCAAATAAAACTAGATGGCTCTATGTTATGAGAGCGTAGGGGAAATGAGAAGCCATTGAGCGAGTTGGGGGGCGGTGCTAAACATTCAAACATTGCAGAAACGGGTATAGCGCCTTTAAGCATATATATTAAGCCTATTTAACAAAGAAATTATATGTTAGAATGATATGAGACAAAAAATACAGGACTGTAGAGACAAGTTTTTACCCATGTTACAATATCGGTCTCTTATCAAAAACAGACCTGGCAACGCTAACTTCTGCAACAAACCATCAAAAAAAGATTTGTCCCCATTCTCCTTTTTCTAACTCATTGTAAAACAAAAGTATTGGCTTCAAATTCATTTGGAAAATATGTTCAAGGGAGGCCACGTCATGCAAGATTTAGATCTAAATCTACCATAATATCAGAATCAGAATCAGTTTTATCGCCATGTAAGTAACAGGAAGTCACAGACTGGGAAATTGCTTTGACTCTCTGTAAACCAGTCAAAAGAAGAGAGGTAGAGAATAGAGTAAGGCATAGTAAAAATCAGGATACATTTCTAAGATATAAAAATTTAAATGATTGCAATAACACAATTTGACACAAGATGTGTTATTTTATTCATCTCGCATTTTACATATTTATTCATACATTTTTCACATTCTAAAGCATGAAAGGCCCATTAAATATTCTAAAGATCACATAAACCATAGAACTATAGACTTTAGAAGGTGTGTAATAACCGCGTGTTGACGTCATCCATTACAGAAGAAGCTAATTAGAGCTTAAGTCCACAAGTTCCATGGGCCAAAATCTGGTGTGGTTTGTGGTTAGCAACAACCTAGCAACCAAAGAGCCAATCAGGAGGCACCAGGATCATACCGCGTCAAACCACAGATTTTTAAGGCCAAACTGGTGAGTGTGACACAAGTGTTTACAGATTCAGAGGAATTTACTTTTCTAATGTAAGTCAATGGGAACCAAAGCGCTTTAAAGCAAAACTTTGTTCATGAGAGCTCCCCTATTTGAGCTAGCGGGTCTGGGTAAAACTAGCTAAAAGTTTCTCTGACCTCGTCTCTTTTGTTCACAGATATCACAGGTGTTGGACACACTTAGGCCTGTGTTCCCTGGCCCTATCGACTCATGGGTGAACTTACAGCCATCCATCAGAAGAGAAGTGAAAAATGGACATCGGAGTGATCTCTGCCACCCCAGCTGTCCTGGTCCCCCCAATGGACCAAGAGCAGACAATATGCATGTTAAGAAATATGGTGGCGTAAATAAGCTACTGACGAGCCTCAAAGTAAGGTGCACAGGACACTATTTGCCTTTGATGATACATTTGAAATGATAAGTTTTAACCTTTTATACACTTTTTAATCCAATATAATCAATCACACACGAGAAGCAACAATGCCAAAACCAAGAACTGGTCCTGGGCAGCCTCAAAATGACATTTATGAATTCTCTCTGGACGCGGAGGACATGCGAATTTCTTCAACAGACAAGAGCTCTCCTCTCAGAAACTTCATTGAGACAGAACACCAACAAGCCGGCCTGTACTCGCTGCCCGGGTTAGACTCTTTGGATGCGTCCGATATCCAAAAGAAAAGAAGGCGTAAATGTGGCGTCTGCGGCCCGTGTCTACTCAGAAAGAACTGCGGGAACTGCGGAAACTGCCTCAACAGAAAGACAGGAAAACAGATCTGCAAACTGCGCAAGTGCGACTCCTTGAAGAAGAGGCGCGACGAGACTGAGGTGAGCTTCGACATTTATTTAGAGGGTTTTTGGAGTTTAAAAACAAGTTGAGTCATTTGAAAAGGTGTTATACAAAGAGGTATCATCTATTTGATTCCATAAACTAAACTGCCATTCTCATTGGACAAAAACATTAGATTTTAACCCAAAATCCCAGGGTGCCTGTATATATCAGCCCTCCTCAAGTTTGCAAATGTTGTAACAGTCGTTGATGTCATATCACAGAGACAAAACCTCAGCGCGAGAGCACATAGGATATAAAACAGTGGTCATACATCAAGGGAGGAAAATTGGGGATTGTCAGAGTAATGGTGTCTAGAGTGGAGGATAACCAAGGTTAGTCAAAACGTGCATGAATCACTCTAAGACTAGCTTTAAGTTGGTAAATGACAAGCCAAAAAAACACCATGGCTAAAATACCAACAATGCGCTCTTTATAATGATTTTGGTTCCATTTTTTGGCTTGACGTCTCTGTTTTGAATGCTCTATGAAACATTCAGAAACTCAAATCCAACACTTCCTCTCCTCAGATTCTTGTGCATCATGTTTGGACGCGTTTGTCCTCTGGCCCAGTTTAAGGTCGCTGAGCGGAAAGGGTCGTTTTAAACTCTTAGTACGCTGCAGCGGTCAAAACAGAAATGACAAGAACAACACAGAGGTGGTTAAAAGGGGGCATAGTTGACCAATGTAAACTTTGCCTTAATTGCAAAGAAACTTCTTATTCTTATTTTTCAAGTATTAAGGAGCACAATTGCAAGACAGTGCCACCTTTTAAATATAGAGTTTTGGTAAAATATTCAGATATATACAATTCTTTTGCAGGCTGTGATTATTGCAATGTATACCACAAATCCTAAACTTGCTAAACCCTGTTGAGCTAAATCTAGGTTGTAAGTGCACAATGGCTATTTACTTTAAGAAGGAACTAATCCTTCTTAAAAAGGCAACGGTCCAAACGAGAGCTCCAGGACAAAAAGGGAATTACCCCCAAAACTCTCAGACTTTAGCATGTAATAATTCTGTGAAACAGCAGATCAAAAAGAAGAGCAGACCACAACAATTTATTTCATGTCCTCATCGATATTGATTTCAATCACAAACTATATTTGACTGACATAAATGGGGGACATAGCATGCTTAAAATAGCTTTCAACAATGTTATAAATAGTTTTTGTTAGGTCCTCATTTAATCAATTAAAGATGGTTAGTTATTTACATTACTGGGACTGGTACTATGTGTACTGGGTGCAGCTTTGTATTTACATTCTTTTACAACCTCAACAGTAAGGTGTAATTATACAGCATCTAGATGGGACAATAACCAGGATGAAATATACCCTTATACTCTTGATATATACTTCTGATGGTATTACAGTCACAACTATTTTTGGGAACAAGTCCACAAATGATCAAGTCACAAACAATATCAAAACTCAAGACTTTTGTCCTCATGCTACTATAGATCTCTTCTATTTACTCGTTGACAATATTCTGTCCTGAACTGGTCTGAGTCTGCATATTATCTGGGCAGTTGTGGAGGACATATAGCAATTGGGTAGTTTTATAGTTGAGCAGCAATATAGTGTCATTGTCGTCCAAATCTTCACTTCAAATCTTCATTGAGGGACACATTTTGGAGCCTATTAAAAGGAAAAGGCCACTGAAAAATGAAACAATGCAGTTTTGGTCTGTATGACAATGCAGTATGTGCTGTTGATGTTATGAATGTAGAATTATTTAAACATCTGCAGTAAAGTGATTATTTAGGCCAGTACATCAGGAAGATGAATCATTTTCTTTGAGGACTATAGTTTAGACAGCTCTGTGATAAGCAAACTGTGGTAATGTCATTCCCTTAGCATATATAAGACAAAGTTATTTAATTTCAAAGCACTTAGTGGATGGTGGCTTTGCACGACTGGGAGACTGCGAGCTCCACTAACCAGCAGCAGTAAAGAATTCTTCTAGTTGCCTGCGCTCTGGCCTCCGACCTCCCCGGCTTTGAGTGCGGAGCGGGGGTTGACCTGGGCTATTTTGTGTGTGTGTGAGGTTACAGGGGAGTGGGCCGCTGTGTCAAAAGAGAAAAGGAGAAGAGAGAGGCATGTTTTTAGACTCCAGTGTGTGTGTCCAAGGTAGCGCACGTGCACCAGGGTTTAAAGACCGGGGGAGGGGTACGGGAAGACGGGGCGGGCGCTGGAGCCGGAAATACAAGAAGCGTGTGCACAAAGAGTTGACTATGGCTTGTCCTTCTTGTTTGCCGGCAAAGTAGTGCAAACAATACTGAATATGTGTCATTCAGGCAGGTATAGCCACGGTGATGTGGTTCCCAAACCTTCTGTGAGTACTAGGCCAGTCACAAAAAATATTATATTGTCTCATTGTTCTATATAGGGCTGTAACAAATAATCAATTATTGAAATAGTTGTCAATTAATTTAGTAATCAAGCTCTTTGAACACTGCGGCCGATACAGTGATTCCCTCATATATAGCAGGGATTGTGTTTAAAAAAAAACCCAGCAATAAGCAACAATATATGTTTTAAGGCTGTAAAACCCCTCAGCACACACTTTTTTACCCACCTGAAGTCATGACTGCTGAAGTGCAATTGCGGGGTTATCAAACCCGTTCATTGTAGGTCTGGGCGCTGCTGCAGCTGTCAAAAGCCGTGCATACACTGTAAAATACAGCTGCAGCGCAGAGGACTTTGTGCCTACAGGAAGACTTGATCAGTCCTCTGAACTAATCAAAGCTTTGATTTCCCCTCTGTGGGACAAATAAAGGACTATTATCACATAAGCCACAACATTTTTCTTTACATTTTAAATAAACTGAACTGTCATGTTATACCAGCAATTATATGATGTTGTTGGAGAACACACACAGGGCTTGCAAACACACAAATTAGCAAAACAGGCCCTTAAAGATGAACCACGTTATAGCGAGGGTCTACTGTATAGCGATGCGGCCCAACTCTATTATGGTATAATTGGGCTTTTGTCAGAGCAGAGTTTATAGACTTATTATTTTGACTCCATCAAGTTTTAGTAGCTATAGGTCACACATTTATCATCAAAATAGACTGGTGAATGATTACCGGCCCAGAAGCTAATGGTTAAGCTGTTAACTCATCATTAAATCATGCTGTGACCAGTTAGAGCCGTTGTCTTTCTGCTTTGTTTTGCTCACTTAGCTGTTGTGTTACTTTACAGCATGAACCTGTTGCCTAAATTCAAGTGCAGCCTCTACAGTATGTGGACAAAATTACTACTATTAATTTATTTTAACATGCTGCTGGTGCAATTTATCTATAGGTGCGCTTAATAGTCCAGCAAGTAATCGATTTTTGACCTTTATACAGAAAAAGACAAAATCTGCACAGGCCTGGGATCATGTCTCAGCAGAAGACATGTTTAAATGTTGGTACACAGCATAAGTGACATGACCAGAATTTTCAGTGTTCACATGTTTTATACCAAGGCAAAAAACAGAAGCTTCCCTAAGTGTCTGCCACGGCACCAATACATATGTTTGCTTTGACTTTCAGATAACCAAAATGTCAAGTGGTAAAGTACTGTTGTAATGACCAGTTAATATTTAACAATAAACGCACATAAGTTCATACTTAAACAGTTTTAAACATGCAGAGAAGATGTTTTATGACTTAGATAATTAATAATGACTGCAGAATAAAACGTGTTTTTAGTCAAACAAGCCAATAAAAGTCATGTGAACATGTTCTTGTTCACATCAAGGGCATCACTTGTATAAATATTCACATATTCACTGACCTTTCAGGATATAAACTACTACTTGATTCATCATTCACTTGAATGTCTCCTGATTTTTAATAATCAGGGGACATTCAGTTGACCTAGGCCTGAGAATTGAACAACAGATTCAAATTTTGTGCAAATTGGACTTTGTGTGACAAAACGGTAGCATATGCATAGTACATACTGTCTCTTTAACTAATTAAATACAAGTTTATGATCGAGCCACTGGGGGTCAGTAAAGAACACACATTTTGGTTGAAAGCAGACAGTTGCTCATTTGATAAAAACAACTGGAATCTTTGATCGAAATACATACAGTTGTATTGATTTAAATTAAGAGATCCTTTATTTGTCCCACAGTGGAGAAATTTCAGTTAATTAATTACGTTGCACAGCAGATCTTTTACAGATATAACACATCATTTTTCCTGCGTGGCCATATTATTGGCTGTTGTCTCATCAATGTAGAGCTGTTCTCTCCTTATAATTAAGTTGAGGCACTTTGAATGTTGTGCAATGTAACAATATCCAATATCATTATAATAACAATCTTTATTTTCTTAAGTCTGTCCTTCCAAATTTCACACATTGTCTCACTTTTATGAAACTTGTGTACGGCCAAATCAGGGTGTAAATGAGGCGTACGCAAATAATCGGCTTTTATCAATCTGGAGTTTCTCTGCGATTTCACGGACACTTCCCAAACTCATACGCTCCTTTCTCTCTCTCAGAGATCGCTCCATTGCATTCACAAGAAGATGTCGCTGACGCTTGACCCATTAATCATGAGAGTCACCGCTGAGATATTAATATTCATTTATTCATTCCTTCATTAATTCCTTCATTTCTAAAGTTCAAGAGAGATGAGTGCTGCAGTGGGTTTAGAAACTAGCGAAAAAACGTGTATATATAATATAGCGTTTCTTTGTTTTTGTTTTTTTTAACAAAATGATACAATAAAACTCAATATAAACTCAGTGCGTGTCACTAACAGGCCTTTTGAGGCTTCCAACTAGTCTTGCTGGCCGACTTCCATGCTGACCTGTCGTAAAAACGGGGCGTGAAACAGGCGGTTTCTGAACATTTCTAGGCGTGACTTTCATGAATACGCTAGTTTTGAGCGCGGCATTTATCAACAACTGCGTATGCGTACGCTCAGATCTGTGCGTATCACTCACGTTCATAAATCCTGCATTGAGTCTGGCGTAAATGGAATATACACCAAAAATATACACCTTTTTCTGCGCTAGTTTCATAAATGAGGGCCATTGCCTCACTCTTGCAACAGTCTGAGGCGGTCACCCAAAGACTTCCTGTTTGTTTCATTTGGAGAGTTGTATCCTCTCAGTCTCAGCTCTGTGATGACTCTGACTCTGACATATTATTCTCCCTATGTTTCGGTGCTTCAAAGCTCCATATCTCAGTAGTGAAAGCTGTAAAATAGACACAGGATATACGTGTGGTGGAGGTCTTTTGTGGTTGCGGCTAGTAGTATTTTACAACCAACTCTTTGTACATCCTCCGACCTCGCATTGAACTCTGGTATTATTCAACTCGACCACTTTAGTTTCTCCATTTGTTTACAATACTCAAGGCTGGTGTTGGGCATAAGCAGGCCGCAAAGGTTTTAGTAAATGGGACATTATTTATTGTTATCGGAGCAGGCCATATAATCATAAGCAGTTTTTTATACAGTTTCTTTTTTAGAAATTCAGATTTTAGGAAATATGCCTCACAAACGTTTCTGTTAAGGACCCACAAATGAATGTGTAAATCCACTCGTGACACCGGCTGCTAGACGGGGCAATTAGATTTTGTCCAATTGTAGTATTGTGCATTCATTTATTGTGTTATCTGACTTAAAGTCACTTACATTTTTATGATTTTAGTCAATTAATTGCTGAAATACAGTACATTTTTGTCTTTAAGTCATCTCACAGCCCTGCAGCTTAGTGTCTCGTGCTCCCACTTTGAGAACCACAGCTTTAGCCTAATTTAAGAAAGGCATGTATAATTTAATTCAATTCAATGTATTTTTGATAGCCCTAAATTACAACAGCAGCCATCTCAGAGGACTTAAAGTTGCTGATTCGCCAACAACAGATCAGAGGATTTAAACACAGGAAATGCAGTATTAAAATACTTTGATATAACATACATGGCATGTCTGCATGATCAATACAGTTAACTGATGTTGAAGAAAATAAAATAAAAAATCTAATTTCATTTGCAACCACCAGACCATGGGCTAAAGTCCAGATCATTAGACCTACACAATAGACGTGAAGCTTTTAACAAGGTCTCTATCAATCAATAATACTCTTCCACCAGACACACACACTGTTGGATTGACACGCTTTTCGGGGACATGCTATGACTGATATCACTATCCTGGAGATTTGTATTTATTTGCTTATTTTTATGTGCAGTAAAATGCACATCGATGTGCATTGTTGATTACTATGTGCAGTTACATTTAAAGATGGCTGCAGCAGATTTAACACCTTTCTATTTTCCATCTGTAGTCCTTTAAAGCAATTCAACATTTACTCTATTTAATAACCTTGAAGCTGGGGTACCAAGCTATTGAATTATGTAATAAAATCTGTCTGACTAGTTCCCTACTCTCAAAACAGTTTGGTTCTATCACTAGTATCACTAGTATCATATTCATTTGTATGCATCGTTAGGTCTAACCATATGGCTCTTTCTCACAAGTATGCAAAAGACAATTTTGTTGGGACAGTCAATATTTATTATATGTGAGAGGAAACATTAGGTACAACAGCTTGAACCAAACCCTACCCTAAATGTTTTTCAACCTCTAATTATTCTTCAAGTAGAAAATGTATACTTTTTAATAAATGAAAACCATGGATCAGTATTATACATTTTCATCTCTTTAAATCTAAATATTGTTCAATTCTGGGCATGGTTAAGAGCTATTTGCATAATATTTCTTTCCTCTTAAACCATATCTTACAAATTACAAATTATCTGACGCTTGTCCATAAGAAAACAAGTCCCCATGGATAGAGTGAGTTACAGATGTCCTCACAGTGTGATAAAAACCTGCCCACGCCTCCTCCAGCCTGTGCCTCTGCTCTGGGCTTTACTGCCTGGAGACCATGCACTTCCTGTGTCTCACACTGTTGCCATGGATACAAGGACACATCTGCCCTGTGTTACAAAATGATGAACCAAAAGGGACTACAGGTGTAAATTAGCCTCTTCCTGCTACAATGGCTCTCTCCCTTTGGTTAATGTTTATTGTACACTGTCCCTGTAAAAATAAAATCATGAAAAATCATAAAATCTGTAGTACCCAACTCATAATATTACTCATACTACTTATAATACATTACACACTCTTAGATGGATCTCATTAAATTTTTGTGGTTTTAAACTTACAGTTTATTTAATTTATATTTGTTGGACCGATTTCATCACCACCCAATCAAATCTCAAAAGGGATATTTGTCTATTGGGGTAAGAGTCTTAACATGTATTGGGATGCATATCAGATGATTAACAACTAGTGTGGCTGGATTTGACAGAGTTTAGGTTTTCAACCATCTCTGCCTTTCGATTCAGTTTGGCTCTGACTCCCACTGCAAATTGGTAGTATAGTGCTAATAGAGATTTTATATATATATAGATTACTTTTTGTTCCGAAAAATCTGTTTATATGCTGTGTTATGGCTTCTAAACCAACAAAAGTTGACCTGATGTGACTCCAAAGCCTTCCATCTCTGTTTCTTTAAAACGTCGACTACATCCATGGCAGCGCTGTCACGTATCATATATTCTCTCCTATCTTGTCCTCACGACCCTGAATTTACCATTGCGTGTCATTTTGGGCTCGTTCCTTCTTGCTTTCCCGCGCACCTGTATATTAGCACCCGCATCGAGCTGCCGAGTCGCGTCTGCTGCTGGACCGGATAGAAACATTCTCACGAAGGTGCACGTGCCCACATGACGTCAGAGAGGGGGATTTCCTTCAGCGTATGCCAGCCTCAGACAGAAACGCTGTGTCACTCCGCTCCCCACACACACACACATACATTTGAGCCTTGTCTATTTTCGATTCCCTCGTTCCTCCAACGTCTTGTTTTCAAATCCAGCTGCTGTCTTCTTTCCCACACCGGCGCTGTGTGAAATTTCGCTCACTTCCTCAACGGGCTCGCGATAATGTTGGCTTCTAATTTAACTGCTCTTTTCGCTCCTCCGACACACAGATTTCCCGTTAAAAGAAGAAGGCGCTGGTCGCGAAGAGGATTTTTGCTTTGGAAATTGATGTTGGCGAAGCTTTTCAAATGCGTTGGAAAAATAACATGCAATTTGGAAGCAAACATTGATGACGCTTCACTATGCCTTTTTCTCTTTCTACCATATTTTTCGCTTTCAAATCACTAAGGAAAACCATTTACTAATCCATATTTCTTCATAAACTGTCTACTTTTTGCCTTTGCCAAGCATTGCCTCAGCACGTGGCAGTATTCGCTGTGTAACCCTTCTTTTCTGCTTGTCATTTGCCCCCCTGACTCACTCCCTTTTTGGTTGGTGTGTGTGCACTTTTGAAACATGTGCACTCCAGTCCAGTTTTTGCAGAGAGCCCCGCACAGATGGTGCACAGTGATACCGCATACCAGAGGCATTGTTTAGGGAAGGCGAGTTCGAGGAGATAATTGACAGCCATAGCGACCACCCATCCCCCCTCCAAGCAAAGCAAACGGCCTCTAGTCCAACCTCGTCTTTGTGTACGCACAAACATGCACACTGCTAAATCCATCCTGCCAATAAGGCTTTCCCTGTTTCCCAGGCTTTTTAAGCAACTCGTAAAACCTATATCTTTAAAGTCCTCAAATGCTCCGCTTAAAATTCACCCTAGCAGCAGAGCGCAGCCGCTTCCTGATTGGTGGACGCGCCGCCTTTGTGAGCGTCCCGTAGCGTGACGTTTCTTCTCGTGAGTGTGTATGTAGCACATGTATGTTTAAAGAGCCAGAGGGGGAGGGGTGGTGCTGGTCTCTCACACGCACATACACATACGCACACACGCAAAACAAAATAGACAGAAGAGGAAGAGAGAGAGAGGGCTTGTCTCGGTTGAGTGTGTGTGGCAGGCAAGCAAAAGGGTCGAGCAAGAGACATTAACATAGAAAGAGGTAGGGAGAGAGAAAGGGGAACGCGCGTACTAGTACTTGTGTAAAACCCGATTAAAAACACAAGATGGCTTCCTGAATGGACTGCTGCTGCTGGATCACAGACGAGTGAGGAGGACTAGTCACTACTGAGCATTAGATTTGAAGGAATAGCAGAGGGGTTAGAGGAGAGATAGCCGGCTGGATGGGGATTTGGCTGCCGTTTACTGGACCACGAACCAAGACAGCTCACAAGAACGCAGGGTAAATATTCTATTTTAGGAGGAATGGGGTGAAATGAGGTTGGCGGGACATAGTGATGATAATGATAGGGAGGGGAGGATTAAGACAAGACACATTTAGCACTGAGACAGCCGGTGAGGGAGTTGGTTGGGAATCACATTATGAAATGTGTTGAATGTTACTATTATACATACCCAATGTCATCATAGAGAACTTACATTACATAATTTATCATAGCATGAGTGATTCTTTGCTCTTCTTACCCGGTCTAATTCTCCCGCCTATCAGCAGAGGGAAGTGCCGGCTTATTATTCACACAAACTAAAGAGCTTTTTCAATTTATATCCAGCATACCGCTTATAGATTTGACTTTGAGATGTTCTGTCATAACCGGTATAGTGCTTTCTGAAGAGGCTCATGTCGCATTATTGTCATTGATTGTTATTCTCCCCCCTCCCTTTTCTCTCTCTTCTTACATTATGTCCTGCTCACCTCCTCCTCCATTGAACTGCTGCAAAGGTGGACTATCCTGAAGACGCCAGTGCACTCAGCCTGGACACCACACGTCCTACAGCAGAGGTAAAATTCAGTTCATATCTGCATATCAACATGGTACTATGGTGACATTGTATTGACTAATGTGCATTTTGTTTGTCTGAGATATCAGTGAAGCAGTTGCCTTTGATGTCTACTGAAATTGTTCAAAAGGGATTGTGATACTACATTTTTATTTATGATTTGAGGCTTGCATGTAAGGTTTTTGTATTCTAGTCTGCACCAGTTGCTTTGATGTTTAGCTCTATGCAATGCCTTGGCAATGACTATACATGGCTTGCAGCTCTCTTCTCATTTGAGTAATGTTTTGTTTGGTTGAATCTAATTGTTAATATATTGTTTTGTTTGTTAGTTATTTATGAAGACGGGCTATATGCAAAAACTATCTCTGTTTTAGATGGAACTATAGGAATTGTTTTACTATTGTGAATGGTGAATGAATAGTTTTCATACTCTTTCTGTCCATGTTGTTTATGTTAGAAAGACAGACAGTGCTAACTTTTCTGACGTACATTGTTTGTAATTGTAGTTAGTTCTTAAATTACTTTAATCTTTATTGAAGGGACAGAACAGAGACTTTAAGCTCACAGAGACAGATCATGTTCTACACCAGATTATAGCTAGTTTCTGCATTCCCTGGTAACAAAGAGAAATACATTACAATATGAAGGTGCATCCATCCGTTCTCTATCAACCACACAACACTTTACCATTCACTGCATTTAATTAATTCTGCATCAGTTAAATTTACATTTCCTAGCGTTAACTATATTTACAACTATATTACAACACATTAGATAAAACACATTTTTAAATCAGTGCTGACAGGTTTGGCCACTCAAAATAATTTAGATTTTATTCCCAGTCACAATTGGCAATGTCTTTATTTCACTGGTATACACCGGTAGTTTTGTCTTGTCATTGCATTTCAATGCGTTGTCACCGCCGAGCGCAGAAGCCTGTTATGTAACCGTGGTATCTCCGCTCAAACAAATCTCCCCAAACACCAAAATTTCCAGTCGAACTGAGTCAAAACCCCCATAAGTCAGCCACTCCTCCTTTCACCGGGCGCACGAGTTGTAGTGTCTTGGTGATGCAGTCGTTTAAATCGCCCCACGCTCTCTGTTGATTGGTGCTACTATCGGGCCATGTGCGCATACAAGCGACCGGCTCGAGGAAGGAGGAGCTCGGGGCAGTCCCTGAGCCGCCCGGTTCACATGAGGTAAAGGGAGTAAAAGTTAGTGGGTCAGGCAAGCGCACATCTCTTGTCTGATTGTAGGCACCGCCAGTCGTAATACTAGCTGTAGTCGTGGTAGTAGTATTTAGACTTGATATGAAGCTTGCATCAAACTGGGCTGCTCCTCGCACTGGTTAGATGGGCACATGCTTGTGTTTATGTGAGAGGGAGAAATGCGCTTGTGGGCCACCCCTACTGTATGTCTTTTTAGAGTAGTATTATTAGTAGCCGTAGTAGTAGTGGTAGTGGTAGTAGTAGTAGTGTTATTCATAACCTTTGGCTTGTGTGAATCTGAGCTGGTTCTGCTGGTTAGACGGGCACGTGCTTGTTCATATGCGAAATGGGAGTTGTAGAATTATTATAGCAGTTGTAGAATTAGTAATAGTAGTAGCAGGAGATGTGATAGTAGTAGTAATGACCAAAGGCTTTGGTTGGTTGCTCTTTCAGTTGTTAGATAGCCACTTGGTTAGCTTTATGTCATAAAAGAGCGATGCATAAATGCGTCACGTGTATTTATCTGATTGAAGTAGTAGCATTCGTAGTAGTAGTGGTTGTAGCTGTAGTAATAGTAGGAGTAGTATTTATAACCTTTGGCTCGTGTGAATCTGGGCTACTCCTTTCACAGCTTTTTGAGACGGGCCACGTGCTCGTGTTTATGTGGAAAGGAAGTCTGCGCGGCAAGGTTTTTAGCGAGCAAATAAGCTGCTGTGTCTCTGACTGGCTTAAAGAGTCCGTCTAAATACAATGCTTTGCCATCCATTTGTAATAATTATAGTACCGTGGTTTTGACGAGAGATTGCTTCAACACAAAGCTCTCCAAATCCAGTTTACTTTTAGAACACATTTTTATCTTCTCCAATAGCTCCTGTAGCTTCCATTGTTGATTTCCATATACATTAATATGACATCTTGTACCTGGCCATGTGTTTTGTTGTGTCTTCTGCACAAGCTGTAGCGATGGCCATATGTTTTGACAGTGAAAGAGCAGCTTGCAGTCTGTGAGAAAAACATTTACTATTGTCTGTTGCCCATGTAACAGGCTGTTGATGGTCTTCTTTTTAGCGTTTTCGTGTCAAATAACTAAAGGGTTTGTAAAAGCCAATGGGTGGTGCGTGTATGGAGAAATTTGCATTGTTTTGCATTGTTGTATGGATTAAAATACATTGGCAGATTTAATGGGGATGGAATTATACAACAATTGACGTGATTATTGGAAAATTAAACCATGAATAAAAGCCATGTTATCCCAGTCATTTCCTCCTGTTTTAATAATCACTTTCTTTTGAATATCCTACATACGCATTTGGCTTAAGCTTAAACTAATTTACATGTTGAAAGAGTGAAGTGTTGCCATTTCTCTCAAGTTTCTTCAAGGTTCAGGAAGTAAAACCAAAGTAACCACAGCTCACAAGACAGGCAGACAGCATGTTGTTTGCTCCTCCGTGTCGGCTGCAGGATTTCCTTTCAAAACATCTCTTTCGCAGAACTGGGCGAGTGTTGCCACAGAAAAAAAAGACCAAAGTTTATTGAAGATTTGATAAGTGGGCGACAGCAAGCGACAAGATTTTACCTTAATCGTATATATCTAGGCAAAGGTGGAATTCCCAAATCTGGACGCGCAAAGGGTTAACGCTGACCTAGTTTCCGTGGCAACATTGAGTTTCTGATGACATCATGGTTTAAATTTAGATTGAGTCCAACATCTGAGGCGTAGAGGCATTCATATAGATACAGGGACGTTTCAAAGCATTTAGTTTCCTGATGTGGTATTTTTGAAATGCCCATTTTTAAGTTCTACATATCACACATACCTTCACTTCATGACTCATTTAAATCCTCGTGATTCCCGATTACATAAACACAGCATGGACAAGCATTATAATGTTATGCATTTCATATTACAGACTGGATTGATTCAGTAAATATTTTATATTTTTATACAACTCATGAGTAAGCCTGATGACCTAATAAATAACAACTAGATGACTTGATTATATCTATCATTAATGTGGCATGTTATACTAATATAATTTAAAGCTGATTCTCTCAGGAAGGCAACATGTAGTTAGAAGTTAGATAGGCCAATGGTTTATTTTTGTACATATAACATCAGTCCTCGATTAAAGGTAAGATAAAAAACCACTTTTTTACTTTCATCCCGACCAAAATGAGTGGGACACCTCTGATCTAGATGAACAAAATGTACAAATTGTCTATTGAAATGGATAAAAGGTATTGCACTTTTGAGATTCCTTCTTTCTATTTGAGACTTCTAAGCTTCCCATGATATTTGCCAGCTCTGTGCCTGTATATACTCACTGTATGTGTGGAGTGTTGTGAGTTGTTTGGCACGTCCTTTAGTGCAGGAAGTGGAGCCTTTGACATCATCGCTGTGAAACTCTCTTGGCTTCACTGAATTTCTATATGGTTTCCATTCCGTCAGCAGAAAACCATATAGTCTCTTTAATGGTACAGTTATGGAAAAATGAATTTGCCATATGTCTCTAGTTACACGTTCATATTCACTCCATGACTCTTAAAGCCTCTTTTCCACCAAGCTGTTGCCAGTTCCTGACCAGCTTCCATTTCAGAATCAGTGCTTTTGTTTTCTACTCAGAAAATGATGGAACCTGTGGCCGAAAAGTGACGCAGCCCTAGGCCGAACTCTAGGCGATTGATGGATCAGATGCCCTCGTTCACTGGGTTTTCATCCTAGAAACACGTTTTCCCCGGCTACTGCATGAAGCTAACCCTGTTGGAACAAATGCTCATATAAGGAAATTGGCTCTAGCTAGCTTATGCCAAAATTGGCTTCTTCCGCATTCAGCAAACACTGGTGACATCAGCACTAGGTCAGTCCACTCCTTATACATCTACTCATTAGAGATGGTCTATGCTCTGAACCAGACCCTGCACCAGTACCAGTATAAATCTCCTCAAGGTTAAGAGTCACCATGGACCAAATGTTGAATCTGTTGTTAAATTTGGAGCCTTATTTATAGCTAACCTGAAATGCCATATTTAAAGCTGGGGTCTCAAAACAGTTTTATGCAATCACTTGTTTTCACATGTTTTTTCATGTCTATAGATCAGATTGTTGTGGGCTAGTTCCCATAAGCACTGCAATTAAAATTTTTAATTGGTAGAAACTTCTTCCCAAGTCCCTTTAACGCTGTCATTGACTCCACTATCACTATCATTGCTTTTTTACCAAAATTGTTTCAATCCAATCCAAGCCAATCCACTTTATTTATATAGCACATTTCATATACACAGTTTACAAAGTGCTGCACAATAAAATACTAAATAAAACAAATCCATAGTAAAACAGTAAAATAATAAAAAATCAAATATGAAAAAACCGTGTTTAGCCCTAATTGTGAATAATCATTGCATTGGAGTCATATTGTGTTATTCCCCTCAAGTAGATTATAAATTTTATCTCGTGACATCCGTTCTTAGGCTGCCACTGCCCATGTTGAGTTTTTGATTACAATGAACCTGAATTATAGTTGAAGTGCCTCTGTGCGTGGATCAAGTTCATGGCCAATAATGATGTAATGACGTCTGCTTTTAAGTCCTGCCCGGCTGAGTGCGCCCGGTGCCGCAGTTAATAAAAAATGAATGGTGTGTGTGTCGGGGAGGAGCCATCAGCTGCTTTTAGCATCGGAGCTCTCTGCAGCTGCTGAGGCTCCGGTCTGATCAGTCCTGGATCCTCAAACCAGCCCAGGTTTTATATAACACAGTGCAACAGCTGTTTTCCTTTTACCATCGCTCCCCTTTAAACATACAGGCGATCATGCGATAAGAATTAATGCCCAGTGCATTTTTGTAATTAGAATATAGCTGTTAAGTTGCCTGGTTCATCCTATTAGAAAATGACAACAAAGCTTTAAATGCTAAGTTCAACTATAATGTTTATATTATAGATTACATTGTCCCCTCTGCGTTTTAGGTTGATTTGAGATATTTTTATCGGAATTATGGAATAGGGAGATTTATTTGTAATCATAAAACCATCTAAAATGCAACCAATCTATATTTTCAAAAGCTTTTCTCTTTTCTTATCTGAAAATATACAGAAGAAAACAAAAACTATACAAAAAAAAGACTAAACTTCAACAAAAATGCCACTGTACTGGGTAATTTACTGGGAGTTAAATGTTTATGCTTTCATTGACCACTTCTTAATATCACATTGCTCACATCTTTTCTATCCCGAACAGTGATGTGAAGCATGCTATGCTGGCCCTTTAAGACCGGCTGTAACATATGGGAAGCTAATCTTAGCCCGAGTCCAGAGAGAAACAAGGCTGGCACCAAGCCACTGTGCAGGCAGAACATGGTTTGTGTTTTGCTCTTTAAATAACATAAACATTTAATACATCTTGACGTGTACAAATAATGTCTAATAATAATAGAACTTATCCACTGCCACTTATCAAAGCTTATCTCATGTTGACAGTCGCTCAAACAGCTCATCTGGAGTGGGAACATAATGTCCATCCACATCAGTGTGCACTATCACTAATGGATGTGCTAAATAACAAAATGTAATATATTATCTCACAATAATATGATTAAAAATTCATATATTAAAGAATATCTCAATTTAAGCAAAAAACAGCAGATCAAACAGATCTCAATTGTAACTAATTCATATTTATCCTTCCCATGGGACCATTATTCAATTAGGATCCCTGCATAATCTCAAAGCTTGAGATTTTAAACATTATTTCCCAGTGGTTTTCCTAATATAGCTGTTGAATATTGTCTTCTGTATCTCAAAATGTAGACTAATTAGACACTTATTGCCTATTTCCTTAGTCCCAGCCACAAAGAGGTGCTTTTATAAAAACAAAGCCAGACTCTCTCTTTCTCTCACTCCTCCCCATCATTATTTTTGGCAGCTCCGCCCTCGGCCCCCTCCACCACCTTTCCTCGTCCTCCCGGGGTTCTTTGTGCTGCTTTAGGGGGTCAGGCCTCCCCCTTCTCGCAGCTGAGATGTGCGTGGTGACTTGCACGTGCCGATTGTCAGAGTGATAACATGTAGTAGTGGTTCTTTAAGGACACCTAGTGTGTTTTCCATCTGGTCCACTCACAACGTCAACATTAAAGTTTAGAAATATTTAAGTCATTCTCTGAGGGAAATAACACGACCATTTGATTACACAGTGAAAGTACTATTGAGAAGCGATTATAGTTTATATATCAGAGGAAGACATTACAAGACAGAAATGTTGTGTGCTATATTATACATAGTTATATTCTGACCCCCAAGAATTAAAATTAGTTCATTAGACTTATAGAAGAAACAAGTTTTCTCAATTCTGACATAGAAATAATTTTCCCAATATTGCCAAAATGGCTGTTACAAGCGTGCGGAACAATGGCGTCCCAGACAAATGTATAGACTATCCATTCTACCAACTATAGAAGAAATTTAGAAACTATGAAATTTGAAACTCTTTAATTTTCCAATAAAGCACCAATAGCTCAATTACAACAGACCACCACAACTTCTGTTCTACTTCATAAGGCTCACAAGTCCCCGATTTAAAAAGATGAGAAAACACCTGACTTGGTTTCAGGCCGTGAGGGCGGGGCCTTGTGCCAGACGCAGATGCACAGAGATATGAACAGTCAACAGTCCCCTCGTTGACGGATGAATCCATAAACCTTTGCTCAAACAAAACACTAAAGTGGCATGTGGAAACACTTGGCAGTTGTTACATTTATTGCAAAACAACAGGTGAATTTAGAGATTATTTTGATTAACCTGCCCAATGAATATGCAGAATAGCCTCTAATTGTGGCTGCGAGGGTCTTTCTCTGTGGAGTTTGGAGGTTTCCCCTATGCATAGGTTTCCTCTGGGCGCTCCCTTTTTTTCCTTCACTAAGAACATGCACCAGTGGCATGGAAGGATGAGAGGACAAATGTCCTTCCTTCCTTTGTAATACTAGTATTACTATAATAAAAACAGTTTATCATATCATATCATATTTGGCTTCTGTCGCATCTTTAGATCAGTATTTCTAGACAGAAAAGTGCAGGGTTGTTTGATTGTTTGATCTTAAACACCCCCAAGATTTGTCTCATGCTGCGGTCTTCAAAGTCACTCTGTTTACTACTGTATACTAATTATACTTACCGTACTTGTTTGGCCCAGAATTATTATTATGGAATATGTAAAAGTATCTACAAAGGTTTTTTTTTATTCAAATACTATATTTTTTACCTTCTTTCAACTTCTAAAATTCTGAATACCTATCAAGTACTTGTGTACCCCAAGGGGTCCCTGAACAGCAGGTTGGGAAGCCCTGCACGAGACAAAGACCAGCTGTTTCAGGAATTACATTCTATACAAAGCTCACCCTTTTGTAGTTATAGGTTACTTAGAATATGTGACGAAAACAAATTAATGTTTGCAAATATACGTATAATATACATAAGTCAAAACATATTGATCATAATAAAGGTTATGTCTGTTTTACATATGTTAAATACCCTCCAAATATTGACTGTAGCCTCTTGTGCCTCCCAGCAGTAAACCCAGTGACCCTGAGTGAACAATCCAATACTGTAACTCTCCACTCACATAGAGAAACACATGAGGCTACGGCTCATTTACAAACTGGAAAATCTCTCTCAGCAGCTCTGTTCAAATGCACTACAATGAAGATGAATGAATGATACTTTTATTCAGGATTTACAAGTAGTTTAATATCCGTTTTTAGTGAATTAAATTTGATGTCATTCCACCAATGACAACCAGCTCAAAGTGCCAATTAATTACTCACAGGGCTCTTTCAAGTATGCAAAAGATAAAAGTTGTTTTAATAAGATGTAGACAACTACTTGTTTTGTTTATTATTAGGAAATAAAAATAGGTGATGCTTGGGTTTTCTTCAAATAATTACTGAAGTTTACTGCAATGAAAAACTGATCTCACCCCTCGCTGATGCTCTTAAGCTCCCCGCTTTTAGAACCACTGGCCTAGACCGTGTTGCTCATTTCAAGATGTTGCTGATCATCTTCAAAGCATTTTCTCAATATTTCAACCAAACCTTTTTTCGTAACTGAGTAGAACTGTTTGAAAAGCCTTCATAACAGTCACATGAGGAAATAAATCTATCCCCGACAACAACACCTAAATTTATATGTAATTTTAAGCCTGGTTAGATGCAGAGTGTTAGCCACGCGGTCCGTGGGTGTGTGTTTGTAGGGAGGAGAAAGTGATCGTGGGAGGAGGAGGAGGCAGCGAAGCGCATCAGATGACCTTGATGCCATTAGAGCGCGGGGCGATCTGGGTCGACGGGGGAGGGAGGAGTTGGGGTCTGAGTGCATGCGGTCAGCTGACAGGAGCGGCGTTGGGGGAGGGGCCCCAAAGACCAATATCATGACTGCAATGCTCTCTGTCATGTGATGCATACGCTGGGTTAAACAGAAGTATTTGTGGAATGAATTGTGACAGTTCATCCATCATACGGAAGTCCTGAAAGATACGTTAGAGACTACAATTACTATAGTAATCTAATCTAATAGTAATACTTATATATATGAATAAATAACTAATCAAATACAGGCACCACCACTGATGTGAAAACGTTTTATGAACACTGTAAATGGTGGGAAATAGGCCTATCGCATAAAAAGGCTTTCCCCCATCCATCCATTTTCTTCCAGTTAATCCGTTTTCAGGTTACAGAGACGGCAGTAGTAACCCTAACCCTTTTATTTCATAGTGCAACATTTTTATAGTCTTGTTTCTATTCCAGTAACACTCTATATGCTCACATTCAGCAACATTTGCCGTTGTTAGACTGCATCAACGCATCCTCACCATTAAAACACTTGTAATCAACACTTTCATGACCTCCCACTTCAGGCAATCGACCCATAAAAACAGAGAAGTTCGTGACTAATGCTGAGTCATAATTTAGCAAAAACACACGCTTCTGTTGTCAGTCATCCTCCTACAAAGACATTTAACTTTACTGCTGCGGGGAAGTCAAGTGATCAGAGCTGAAAGGAAAGCACATGGCATTTTAGAGGGCATAAAACTCTTCATTTAGGACGAATATTGGATTGGTCGAAGCAAACACCTTGATATCTGGACTGGACTGGAGATCCTTCAATGCCACGTTACAGCAGGTTTACTGTAAGTGCTGCCACTCACTTGTATCAGTTCTTCTTTATTGATAAGAGTTAGATGTCTGTTCGCTCTCATTTCCTGTGCATGCTATGCCACCTTGTTGAAGCATGTTCACAAAAACACTTCAAGTTTATGGTCAGGTATGGCATTTTTTTATTGTAATGTTGTGGTATTGCCTGGTGAAGATTTGATTCAGCAGAGAAGGCTTGGTTTTTAGTTAGGTGGACTTTTGGGAGTGATTTAATGTGTTTCATGACTAGATTTTGTTTGTCTCAAGAGAAAGAGTCTTGTTTAAGTAACATTTTGTGAACTAACCAGACCACAACATTCTGTATCTATCTTTTTAGAAAATATGGTATGTGTTACTGACAGCTGATTGGCTCGGTTAGGGTTGTGAAAAGTTGTGATGGAGCCAAACTGTATGGAGGACTAGAACGAGTTACATGATAACATGGAATTATTTTTTGTAATTTCAAAGTTAGGCAATCTTCCTTTTTACAGTTAGACACTTGTAAATTTCTCAAAATATTAAAATTTCCTTCCTTTGTGATTGTTCCCTGAAGGGATTAGTCATCCTCTTTCTTTTGACTCATTGATGTGCTGTCAACATATTTATGTCTCCACTAAACTTTAAAGCTTCAGAGAAATGACAAATATTGGTGTTGATACTTGATTCCACTGATACTACATTCAGACAGCAGAGTACAACCCCTTTGTCCGTTGTATCAATCTACTTTTAAATGTACAAATGCAATTCAAATGTCCATACCATTAATAGATTATTTAAAATTATTCTTCATGCTTTAAAACTACTAGAAAATTATGTGGAGAACTAATACCTTGTTTTGGAGTAGCAATTAATTTTTTCCTTTTTCTTGGTTCATATTTTCATTTACACATACATTTTTGTATACTTAAAATGGGTGGATTTAACAGTGTAATGGATTTTATCTGCTATTTGACAGTTGTGAGCCTGTTGTAATGAGGAACTGTCATGCCATGTGACTGGTGTTGGGTCACATCCTGAGTTTCACCGTCACTTCGGGGGAGTTTGGTCGACACAATGAAACACAGGTTTTCGGTTGGTGAGTGCATTTGCTGATAGCAGAGAGAATGAGAGACCATGTGTCGAGCGGCTTGCTTCCTGGTGGGGAGACACGCCAGTGACGAAACCACTACGCCACAGCCACACACTCCACCTTACTCATTATAATTGGCTCTTCGCAATCATGTGACCTCCTGCTCTGGTTCTGGTTCTCTGGTTGCTTAAGGGCTTAATCTTGGGTGCACTGTTAGGCTTCTCCGATTGACTCTTTCCTTGATTTCTAATTTATGTGAATGTGCCTGTCCAATGCAGCCGGTTTGCAGTTTCCACAGACATAAAGAAGCGGCTGTAATGAAGCAGGCTCTTGTCAAAGCTGTGCAAAAGCGAAAACTAAACGAGGAGAGGCGTAATCGGAAGGTACGCAGGACAAAATGACAATAGGAGAAAAGCAGAAATCGTCACCGCGGGCACAGAAAAGAAGCTAATGCAGCTGTAGAGCAATGTTTAGCCCCGTAATATCATCGATTTACTCAACACGAGAACTGGGAGCGAAAGCAGCCATGCCGGTGCGCCAATGCTTCATGGAAGGACACCACACAAGGCCGATCCGCCCGCAGAGAGGGGAGCTTTCCATGGGTGAGCATCCGGTAGTAAGAAAGGCATCAGGGGAGAGCCATGGTAAGCAGAGAGCTTTACTGTAGGAAGGAAGTGATAGTTATGGTGGGATTTCAGTGATGAATAAGTGACACTTGTCAAAATTGGTAGCTGCTCGCAATGTGCGAATCGCTGCATGAATGGGTAATTGGGAGAAAATGTACCCAACATGTCTTATTTGCTCTGCATGTGGTTGAAACATATGGGTCTATACAAGTTATTGGATTACATAATCATTTACAATACACAAAGAGGCTGTTATCTAAGACCTTCGGAGCTTCTACGCTCAGTGCTCTAGCGCAATACTGGCTGGTGCATCTTGTCGGCGGAGCGTAGACAGGCAATGATCAGTTTTGGCACATCGTTGTCGAGTATATTAAAGAAAATCTAGCAGCATTAATCACCAGTGGCTTTATGTCCACTGGCCCAGAGCAGTGGCGAACCAGGCACTTAAACTTGGACAATGCGGATCAAAGCAGGCGGACGGAAAACTTGTGTACAGTCGACTTAAAACACTTGACGTTCACTGTGTCCTTACTGCTTTACACTCTTCCTGTGTTGATGTTAGCGGCGTCTGGCAGTCGCTTGTTGGTGTCCCCTCTTCCAGCCCCTAAAAAGAAAAAACAGAAAATGATGGGAAAGGATTATGCTTTTGGAGAGTGTTTGGGTTTAAACACACGAGCTGGGGGTTTCTCAATGTTTGATATAGCCAAAGCAGTTTCCTAGGCTGCGTTTGCTGCTGGTTCTCCAATGCACCGCGCATAGCACACTCCTCCATTCCATCGTACGTGCCCGTTGCGATTCAGATAATGGCCTCTTGCTTTGCACACTCACACGGAGAGGGAGAGAGGGAAGGAGACAGAGGGAGAGGCTGCACAGCGAGGGGAGGAGAGAAAGACATAGGAGCGTGGGGGGTGGACTCAAAAAAAAAAAAAAAAAGACGCCAAATGCATGTGTTAACAGCCAGGAGAAAGAAAGAGGATATTGAACGCAAAGGAAGGGAGGAGCAGACAGAAGCAAGGGAAAAGACATTTGAAGAAAAAGCTAAAAGAATGAAACGCGTGTGCGGTGTAGCAAGGGGGAGGTGTGGAGGTTTGGCTGGCTGCGACTGCACGGATCTCTAAGCTGGATCTGATGTGTAAACCGCACTAGAAAGGACGCGCAGCTATTCAAGAGGACTGCCACTATTCTAAGGATTTCCATTACCGGCAAGCTTTTCACATGAACTGCACTGTTTTCTACTCTCCCAGGACGGTTAGGATCACGTAAGTATATGATGTCTAGGCAGAGAGCTTTAGACCGGCTTTATATTGTGTCACAAGCCGCAAAGGGAGACATGGAGAGGGGGGGGGGGGGGGGGGGGGGGGGGTGAAGGAGGCAAAAGCAGCCGGACAGGGTCTGTTGTGTGTTTGGGATTTAGGTTCAGCTGTCTACACTCGAGATGGATTTAACCCAATCTTTGCCAACTTCCAGTTCTCACAGTTTGTCCTCTGATAGTGCCATAGCTCATTATCTCACAGCGGTTTAAAGGGAAGCAGGTCTGCCAGGTTCAGCAAGATTAAAAAGGCCGGGTTTAGCGGCTATATTCACAAAGAATATGTTTGACATTGAAACTGTTTTTTGGAGTACTTGAATTATTTGCTAATGTCATAGACTTTAAAATTTGTTGCTTTTTATACATAGGATGAGGCAATTTGGCATAGCATCACACTGTATTAATGCAAAAAACAACTATTTTTTGATGGTTGACATTTGTTCAAAATATGTCCATTGATGAATAGGCATACAGCCTATTCATCAATGGACATATTTTGAACAAATGTGTACATTTATATATATGCTGCAGTGTCAAAGAATAGTTATCCTCACCCGGACAAGGTTAGCTTAGATTTCCCGCTATTTGTGAAGGTGCGCAAACTCACAGTCGTGTTTTGGTTTTGGCGCTTTAAACCCATGTGACCACGCTGCCGGTGTTCTTTATCATATAAAGAAATACAAATAGAATAGAGGAAGCAAACATGACACAGTGACAAATACGGAGTGATTGTGCGATGATGCCATGTTGCAGTGTCTTCTGTTTCAACACTGCAGTTCTCATAAGCACCCACCCCCCACCTTCCTCTGATGCCACTGATGCAGGCATACATGGGGATCCTCACGTATTGCATGCCGGCTGTTGGACCACTACTAGCACCCCTCCAATTCATCCCCCCTTTGATTGATTTTTCAGTATATATATTCCAGTCCTCCATTAGGGCTTGAAGCAGACACTATTGGACTACTATTCAGGAATGGCATTGTAAATGAAATTCAGAAACAGGTTCCTTCTCTTTATAAGCATGAATCAAACATTTAACACTGCAACTATATGCTGTCTGTGATGTTTTCCCTTCTTCCCTTTTAAAGTAAATGCTTAACCAATGCAGACATGCACTTCCACAAATACATGCACACCGCACAGGAGGTGTATTCAAAAGATGGCTGTAATTAGCTTGGTTCAAAGGCTCATTTCAATAATATTCAAATGATGGGGAAGCAGGCTGACTCCTACTGCACCAGGCAAACGTTTGAAATTCAGAAATACAGTCTAACAGTAATTGACAGCATTGGACAATGTTGCTCTCAGTCTTTTGTAAACTTAAAATTATTACTAGAGAGCACCATTGTGTTCCTTTTTTAGTCTGTTGTTTGAAAAGTACTGACTCTTTATTGGTGCAACCTGAACTCTGTCAATAATTTCTGTCCATGTCCTTGGTATATCTTCTTCATTCCCTGTGGACTTAATGATTTGTGGTGAGCACATACACATTGCCTGAATCCAATTAAAACAGTTAAGAAATGTTTTCCTAAATTCTTTCTCATAGGTTCAGAATTGTGTGTTTACAAAGAAGTCTGCATTTGTCTGAAACTGACCTAGTTTTGACAGAGATCCTCAACATAAAGGGTTGTAGGGTTATGCTTTTAAAAGTCTGTTCTCTATTACCTGTCCTATTTTTAAACTCACAAAGACAAGACCAAAGGTTAAAGGGAAACATGGCTCTGATGATCCGACTATGAATATAAGTCACAATAATATGCCTATTTTCTTAAGTTACAAGCTCTTATCTCTGTACTTCCTCCCACATTAGGTAAATCAGATGGTCTGAGTTGTGAAAAGATTGTTTGAAGTCAAGCATGTGGATATGTTAGTGACTTTTTGCATAATACTTCCTAAAAGCATTTCTAGACTTGTATGATTGTAGAACATGTATCTGGCAGTTGTATCGTGGTTTTGTATTTCACAATCACCTGAGTGACCTGTGGAACTACACCTCCCTGTTTGGCAGAGCACAACTGATCTGCAGCATTGGTTCATTTATAAACAGTCAAATGATGTCATGTGACCACTGGTTGACCTGACTAAACCCTGATGTTGTGAAATAACTCAACTGTAGCACTGGCTAATTAACTTTTTTGCTTATATATTGACCCAGCCCTCTACCACTATGTGTACTGAGAAGCCAGCGTACGCATACTCAATAAATGTTTTACAGTTCTTAGTTATATTTGAAAGACAACAACATCAGAATATATTTGTTTATTGTTGGTATATTTGACACAGATTATGAACCAATTGCATTACAATTACAAAAATAAACCATTGACATTATAAATCAATTCTTAGATACACTATATTTATAATATACAGTAGTTAATTGATATGTACACGCTTTTATTAAATTAAATTTCAGAGCCAGATACACTCGTATGAACCATAAATTATACGTATTCAATTCTGCTTCTTAAGCGGTTTATTTTAAATACATAGATCTTTTTAATGGCATGTAGGGCTGGGTTATACATCAAATTTAGGCAATTAATTGGCTTCGAACTTGTGAATAATGTGAAAACCGTGAAATCGAATGAAGGATATTGTGAGAGTTCCAGCAGCACATGAATTATCCTTGCAATACCAGCACAGTCTGTACAAGACTTTTATAATACGTATTAGGGGAAACAAGTAAAATAAAATTGTTTTGAAACTTGAATATTGTTTGGAAAGATCAAAATATATTTTTAAGAGCAAAGTCTGTCTTTGGTGATTTTAATGAAAATCGATTTAAAATCGAAATTGTCCAAAGCAGGAAATAAAATCGAGATTTTACTTTTTTGCCATATCGCTCAGCCATACTGGCACAGTGGCTGAGTGGATAGCACTCTCTCTTCTCTGCAAACAATATTCCGAACAGGGCCTGCGTAGGTTTCCTCCGGGTGCTCCTGTTTCCCCTACCATTAAAAATGTGTACAACAGACAAAAATCAACTAGCTCTCGTACTAAACAACCAGAAATGGAGATGTGTCCCCAGGTGCTGCACTTTGGCGACAACCGTTCCTGACAGAGGCCCTAGTGGCATTACAGGATGCTGCCATTATGTTTTCTGTCTTTTCCTTTTCCTAACTTCATATTTGTTGTTTCTTTACAGACTGTTTGCAGAGTCACATCAGTGGATGGCCCCAGAAGCGGAGGCCAGATGGAAATTGGGTCACATGACCGCCTCCAAGAAGGCGCATCAAACCTGAATTTGGCCAATGGGGTGAGCCGATATGCTAATGGTGATGAGGCGCCCATGGAAGAGGAACAGCATAGACAAGGCTGGGTGCCAGGGCAGCCCAAGGTCAGTGACTCCCAACAACACCACAACTGGACCAGTCGACCCAACACCACCCGGGAATCCATCCAACACGTGGACATAGAAGATGCACGCAATCTGGTGGCATTCTCTACTACTGTATCACGACCTGCCTCCACCTCTTCCTCCGCCCATGTGCAACAGAACACCAGTCGACTGTATGAGAAATTCACCCAAGAAATGGGCGAGGGGGAACAGGTGGGACAGCCTGATGGGCTTGCAAAGGGAAGCTGCCAAGGCCCAGACGACCTGGACACTCTACAAACTGCACTGAGCCAAGCCAAACATGGACACAAGCCCCCAAATTGTAATTGCGATGGGCCTGACTGTCCTGACTACCTAGAATGGCTGGAGAAAAAAATCAAGTTGGCAACAGATGATGATAAGGCTCCATGCAGCAAGTCTATTACACACACTCAGCAGACAAATGGCAACGGCGGACCCTCTACATTCCCACAACAACAGCAGGGTCATAATCCACAGCAAGCCCCTGGTTCCAAACCGCCTATTCCCTGCTCACCACAGGTCCTGTCCATAGCCAAGGAGAGGAATGTAAGTTTACAGACAGCCATCGCAATTGAAGCCCTCACACAGCTATCTGGCACTGGTTCTCAGGCTTCCGGCTCTCTGGGCCACTACAACAATAACCTCCACCAAACTAACCTCCAAAATCACCCCACAAACGGCATAGGGCACTCCTTCTCCCGCTCTCAATCCGTCCCGCCTGGACTTCACACTGGTCAGCCAGCTCAAGATCAGCGGCCGCAGTCCCAAGGTCCGCCTCCCCATGCTTCCCCACTTCAGTCCTCTACCTCGCCTTTCCCGGGTCAGGGATTCAACCCCCATCCTCAGCACCCCCAGCACTGGCAGCAGGGTGCAGGCCAGGGGGAACAGAGGAACATGTGGATGGGTGCGAAGTCTGAAGCTCATTTTGCACCTCACGGCAACCAAGACCCCATGTCGGAGCTTAAACAACTGCTTGGGGACCATACTGGCAAGTTTGACAATGCACCCTTTAGACTCCCAGTTCAGCAAAATATGCATCCCCAAGCAAACATAGCGTTGGACAAGATCAAGAAAGAGCAAGATTCAAGTGAGCACTACCCTATGGATCCTTATGGCATGGCGAATGGTCATCAGCACTACCCCGGGATGCCTATGTCTCCAAACCAAGCAGCCATTCGCCACTCCACTCAGGCAGCTCTTCAACAGCATCTTCACTACAAACGAAACCTCTTCTCCAACCACTCTCCAGGGTTTGCCGGGCCACGTGAACCAAACGCATGCCAAAACTTGAAGAAATGGTGGCCACAGGTTGGTCCGCAGGCCATGACGCAAATGGCAATTAAACAAGAACCTAAGGAACCCAAAAGGAGGAAAAGCATGCAAGGACCTCCCATTATAAATGCAATGGGAGGAATTTTAACACCACCACCTCCAAAGCCCAAACAAATAGTTATCAAGAAAACAAAGCAGAAAGCATCTGTGCCACTTTTTATGCCCCAAAATCAAATTTCAGCGCAAAAGCCGCCAGTTTTCCGTCCCGTTCAAAGCGGATTTCACACAAGTACCCTTCCCACACTCCCTCTTCCTAGTGGTCTCTTTCCACCTCTGGCACCAGGGCAAACTCAGGTACCCCATTCTTTAGCAACTCAAACTTCCACAAATTCTGAAAACTCAACTGATTTGACGACAAAAAGTGCTGCCCAGTCAAACACCAGCACCTCTTCCACACTCACCACTCATTCATCGTCACTGTCAAATCTAATTAATATTGACCCCAAGTATGAAGACCTTATCCGTCAATTTGAAGCTGAATTTGGGGGACCGGAAGAACAATTGCTTGCAAATTCGCAAGCAATTCAGTCCAAAAATAGTAACGAGAGCCAAGGACCACCGTCAACAAACCCATCAAATTCTTCAACGCAAGATCAGAACATGGATACAAAAGAGGCCAGAGTCCAGAGTAAAGAAAGCCGTGAAACGCCAATGGAGGAGCACCGTAAGGGGACTGGGTGCAATCAGTCTTTGCATCAGGAAGTTGAAAGGCAGCAGCAGCCAGTTGCTGGTGAGGATAAGTTCTGCATGCCCTCTTCCCCTTTTCCTAAACGCATGAAGTTTGAAACGTCAGGGGATATATCGGTGCTCTCCACAACATGCTACTCAGAAGACGACACCCCGACCAAGGATTTCCCAGCGTCTCCATCACTCAAAGGATTTCTCGAGTCCCCGCTGCGCTATCTGGACACCCCCACAAAAAATCTGCTCGACACCCCCTCCAAGGACCTACAAGCGGAGTTCCCAATCTGCAACTGTGTGGGTAAGTAGCGTTTATGTGCTTGTAAGATGCAGCATAGTGTAATTATATTAGACTAAATCTATTCAACACACAATACAGTGTGATCCACTCCTCAATGAGCTTCTAAGAAAATGTGTGCATTTCTGTTTTTATACTTTGTTGGTACAAGGGCTTTGTTTAAATCCTGTTTGACTGTAGGTTTGGCAATTCAGAACAATGCTTTTGTTAAGCCTTTTATACATTATACTTCTAAAAAAATCTCCTGTAGTTTATATCTAGTATCCATATCTATATCTATATCTATATAAAACATAGCCTTACAAAAAAAAAAAAACATTCTTCTTGCAACAATTTCTTATACGCTTTCATCTACACCCAGTTTACGCAGATTAATATTTGGTACTATCTTTGTACTTTGTACTCAAAACCGACTCTCTCAGAAGACAACGATACTGAAGTAAGATTTGTACATAAGTCTTGAGTCTATTACACGCAACACCTGTGCAACACCCATCAAACAGAACTCTACAGCCAACAGTAACCATAGAAGATAATTGCGCTTCTCTTTATACGCACTCACTATTAAGCTATCAGCCCCCCCTGGGTTGTGCTGTTTTGAGGGGTTCTGTGTGTGCGATGTACCCATCCAGGCTGCCACAGTGAGAGCAGAGTGAACAGCAGGACAGAACAAAAGCAGAGGTGGCAGAAGGAGGGCTTTGTGTGGCAGCTCGCGTTGGCAGGGGAGAACGGAGCTTTTGTCAGGTTAAAAAGGGGAAAGCTTGGGTACCCCACATTGGTTATGAATTTGGAGCGAGCGCAAGTGTTTGGAAATGATTTGTTAATAAAAAATGAATTATCAAGGAATAGAATTGAACTTGTGGATAATTTATTTATATTCATCACATGAGGTGACCTTCGCTGCAATTCACCCATGTTTGATGTGAGTATATCAAGAAGCGTTTCTGCGAAAAATTATTAAATACAAGGTAATAAATGCTTGAATCAAGTATTTTTTTTATCTCAATTTGGGTATATTCTGTCTGTCTTAAAACAAGATTTGCCAATGGAACAAAGCCGTTAAGTCTCATATCAAGACCTGTTGCTCTATTTTATCATTCCAAAATAGACATTTATTTTGCTTATCCCATTGGAAAATCTTCTTTTAAGGCAGTCAAAAAATTTCTCAAATTAAGATATACATTTTGCCAAATTTGAGCAATGTTTCACTTAGCTTTTATCATTTGTTGCAATATCGGAAGCCAAGCCACTATATAGAGAGCTTAAAACCACAACCACTAACTTTGTAATACAATCCATGTAACTGTCCCTTGTTCTCAAAACTGTTTGGTTCTATATTTAGTTCACGTGCATGTATTTTTGGTCTCTATCACACCTTTACATCAGATTTTTCAGTGAAAAGTTTTGTACCCCATCTTTCAAGTCAAATCTGGCACTGGTTCTCAGGCCTCCAGCTCTCGAGGCCACTACAACAATAACCTCCATCAAACTAACCTCCAAAATCACCCCTCAAATGGCATTTCCACCATTAAAGTCATAAAAGTTCAGTTATCGGTGCTCTCCATAACATGCTACTCAGAAGACGACACCCCGACCAAGGTTTTAAGATGTAGATATTTAACCTACGAACATAATTTTTTTAAACCAGGCACTTGTCTGTCAAGATGAGGATGTGAAAATGTGTTGCACAGGTTGCAACTGACTACCTTATTTATAGCAGTATAGGTCTATTAATGGAACGTAAACCGGGCGTGTGTGCAGTATTTCCGTCAATAAATATGCAGTCATTTGGGCTTTAATGATGTTGTTTTGAGAATATAAGCGTCTGCCTTACTTGTGGTCTTTACTAAGTATATAATTGTATATAAACTCAGTGCAATGAAGTTAATGGGGTTTTTTAATGACTAGTGTACTGTGTAGACCAGACGTTTGTTGCTCAGAATCTGTTTCACAGTTGGAGCGGAGCAGCTGCAGTAAACGCAGTAGACATTAGTTCATAGAAAGTTCCCTGCTCGCCTCATTCGCTCAACAGTACAACTGACTTCAATACTGTGGGTAAAGCACCGCCACAAAAGGATTTATATGATCAGCTAAACTAGAGTGTACCAGGAATATTGCAAAACAGAACTAAAACAGCAGTGATGCCTTTGAACTGAGAGTAATAGAAATCAATTGTAAAAACAATAAAACTGGTGATTATATTTAGTCTAAACCGGTTTGTGGCTTTACTGCACTTAAGTATTACCAGAAGCAGGCAGCAGGGCCTGTCATCCTTTCTACAGTATATCGACTAATCGTTCAATGAATGACAGGATGATCAGTTAATATTTATCTATTTTTTAACTCTATCTCTTGTTACTTGTTACACTAACAGCTACCTCTATGTTGTGCAATAAAATTTGAGCTGAATAAAGTTGCTCTTTTTAATTATTGACTTGCAAATAGAAAGTGCCCAATGCATTCTGTTACATGTATGGATGTATTGCTGCTTATGTTTTGTTTATCTTCAAAGTAGCTGTGGTCTTCAATATTAGCATTTATAGTGATAGTAGAAACAATCTGAAAAACTATCAAAAATATATGTTAAGATAGTGTACAAACTCTGGTCTCTGGACCAGAGCTTGAGAAGCACTGTTTGTAAACAGCTGTTATTGGAGAAAACTAGATGTCGCAGAAGAATGTTTTGACTCCTCCACTTCCTGATGTTAACCGCTCCCTTTAACTGCACAGGAATGTGACCTCATGAATCCTCAAATAACACGCCTCATGCTTACTATGTTTGTTGACACAAGACTGCACTGCTTCTCAAACTGTGAGACTTGGGATACTACTACTTAAAGGCAATGTGTGCAGTTTGTGCTCTCACTGGTTGAATAAAGTCTTTACAATCACAATCCAAACCTTTGTTTCTGCAGCTCCTCCAGCTCCTCTGATGGAGTCCAGCTGCTGGGGGTTAGGTAGACCCGAAACCAGTTGGATTTCACTGCAGCAACCCAAATGAGAGACTCATGTGGAAATAGATCAGAATCAGTCAAAATATGATTTGTAATGGGGTTTTTTTCTGGGGACACAGATAAAATATGTAATTTAAAATAATTCCTACGTACTGTATCTTTAAGCTTGTGTATTTATATTTTTTGTAATAATCAGAACACATGGCATACTGTCACAGTTATGGATAGAACATGCACATAGCCAGAATCACATTTACAAGCTTTACAAGATTGTTTACAGATTTTTTTAGATATTTCTTTCTGGCTGTTAATGTCAATGTCAATGCAGTACTTCTATTGGATCTTATGTGAGGAAGTCTTTTAGTTACAATGTTAGGAGAACAATCCTTTTTGTCTTTCCTGTTTTTAGTTATTAAAGTCATTAAAGCCAATAATCAGTCTTGCTGTTGCTTACAGTTTACAGTCAAGCCTCTTACACTTTACTTTGTTTTCGTTTTTCAGCTACTCTTATGGGCTAAATTGAGCCTATTATGACGGCACGCTAATATTGTACAGTATCAACACAGCTGACCATAGAGACACGCCCGACTTCCCCATAGACCCACACTACATCCTGAGTCATTAGCAGCTAAAGGCTTCAGTCTCCTCTGGCACCACACCCAGCACTTATGCCCACGTGTGTCTGTGCATGTGGGAACTCTCACATGTTTGTGTGTTTCTGTGGGAATGTGCGGCGACTCCAGCCTCATGCAAGCCCTTCCCATGGACTCTCAGTGTTGTAATGTAGTGCAGGGGAGTTCAAAGTGCGGGACAGCCATTTTTGTTGGTCTGAGAATTGGTGTTATGAATGTTCAAGAATATACACTACTCGAACATCCATGAATCACTGAGTTGGTTAAAAAGGAGCTGTTTAAAGTTGAGTTTGCATTATTTTGGGAATGCAATGGTCTTCTGGTGGAAAACGTCACTATTTTTTATTGTTATTCATAGAGTAAAGTGCTTGATTTCTTAACTCTTGTTTGAGAATCATTTCATACATTTCTTATCATCATAGGAACATTTTAGATTTTTAGTTTTGTACTGAATTCACATTTTCTCGCATTGCAGTTTTAATGCAATGTGATTACGGATGCATTCACACGTTGACGATAGTTTCACTCTACTATAGCAACAACACATGGTGAATTTGGGGGCCTCCAGATTTCAGCTGCATCAAAACCAGGACCAAGCTGAGACTAAACCTTGAACTAAGGGGCCATATCAGAAGTAAATGCAATAGTCCTCATAACGACAGTCAGATCTGATTCAAAAGTATTGAACAGACTTTTGTGACTAGTAGTGCAGACAGTTACACTTTTGTCTTATTGAAAAAAGTCTTCAATTTAAAAGAAGAAATAATTAACTCTTTGCATTAAAACAGTTCGCACTTGTTTGCTGCTTTCACATTGCAACAAATGATTCAGTCCCAAATGTAAAAAGTGTAATCACACCCAAAATCTAGACTAGACAGATTCAAACCAATTCTGTATTAGGATTTGACATAAAATTATTGTACAAAAAATGAAAGGAAATTAAAATAAAAATGACAAATATGAGAGTCTACCGTCTGACACAGTCCTTGTTTGTTTCTCACAGTAAATCAATGGCTCTCTTTTGATCTTAGTCCTTATAAATATCTGTAAAATTACACAATTGTTATCTGCTTAAATATAATATGTATTATATATTATAAATATTAGTAATCTTGCAGCTACAAAAATATAATGTCACTTAACTATTTCTTATCTTTGAAGTGGGATATTGCCTAAAAAATGATAACAATAATTAAGAAAAGACCAACAATAAATGGACAATTCTCTTCACTGTATGGTTGGTTTTATGTCAGTATGTAGAATGAGTTCATACAATGTTACTCAAAAGCATTTTTTTTCCTTAATGTTTGTATATGTTCACTACACCTGCACATAATAACATTGTGAAATCTTTTCTGTGTATAGAACAAATCCTGGAGAAAGACGAGGGTCCGTACTACAACCACCTCGGAGCAGGTCCCACTGTGGCCTCTATTCGGACCCTGATGGAGACCAGGTAAGACTCAAACCAATGATCCATGAATTACTTGGTTTATATTTACCAAACGTTGTTAAGTGAGTGATGCTGCGTCTTCCTTTAATTCACTTTCAGTCTTCAGTCAAATGTTAAATCTGGATGGTGAGAATGCGCTGAATCTTGTACAGTAATATATGTTGCAGTAAGTTATTTTTCAAAGTCCTACTTCTGTCTCTGTCCTGAGGGAGAATTGTGACCCACATATGAGCACAAAGAGCAGAAACTACAACGTCAGCTTCTGCACATCACAATGTACTGGAGACAGACTGGAGGTGTGGCAACGGAGAGGGAGAAAATCTGTGTTTGAATAAATGTGTTAATGATGAGTGATGTCACCAGATGTGCCCATAAATATTAATATTTTTTAGCAAATAATTTAAAAGTAGTGACAGGAAGATCAGTTCAAATCAAACTGATATATATTCAAATTAACATAGAGATTGTAAAGGACCAATTATTGTACAAAAAATATTTATATGACTTTAGAATTTCAGTTGCAATTTAGAAAAGCAAATTTAATTCATCAAAGTCTGATCAATCTGAACTATACATGTTTATATTGAAATAGTGTTGTATGTCCCAATCAGATCCCTATATGTTCACTCATAACTCATAAGTGGAAGTAAACGGTTCCTACTTCCTGCTGTGTAACAACTGTCCTTGTGCAGTAGTCAGATGTTTTCCTCACGCATTATTACATTCATTCTACACAGGCTTTTCACAAAACACAGAAACATTTCAGGTCTTTTCTTGATGATTTGGGCAGTATGGGAGTGTTTGTTTGAAATAGTTGAGTTAAGCACTGTTAATATGTTTTTAGCCATATTTGAGAAGCTATAAGTTGTAAAACTCTGCTTCACTTCACAATCTTACACCAACTCCTAATTTTTGCTGTTGTCCCAAACAAATCCATAAAATCTAAATAAAACTTTGTTTCTGATATAACTTGTCAACTAACAACACATGATCAGTTTAGAATTGTTGCTACTTTTGCAGATTTTTGCTTGAATCCCTCATGATATTTTGGCCTGGAATGTATCTACATTGATGTTTTACAAATAGTTTACAAGCGGTATCTGCGGAAAGGAGCGCCGATTAGGGATGTAAATCGGCGACCGTTTAACCGGTGGTTGACCGTCACAGCGTTAACCGGTCAAAGCTGTCGGTTAAAAAAAAGAGAAAAAGGGGAGAGGGGAGGTCTCTTAGGGTGTATTCAGACCTGAAAAGTCCTTTGCTCCGCTTTCTTGATCCGAATCAAAAGCAGACCAAACTTTTTTCTTTTGCTCCGGTTCGTATTCAGACTGTCCTTTTTGCAAGTGAACTTTTTTATATAAACATATTGACACGTGTGACGATCAGCGCTCCTATTGGACAGAGAGAGCTCACGGAGGATAGACGCGGAACCGGCAGAAAACATTGAGGGCTCGTATGTGCAGCATGTCTGCTCTGCCTCTGTTTGCTCTTTTTAGAGCAAAACCACCTTCAACATCAACAGCAGCAGCTCATATGACACAGGCCAAACACGTTGTTTTAAATATTGGAACAGCGTCGGAGAATGCGTGAGGAGAAAGCCGAAGGAGACTGTCTGCGCGCTCCGTGCCCTGTCCCACACATGGATCTATTATAATAATGGCCCTGTTCAGCATTGTGGCTAAACCATGGATCTATAATAACCACGGGACAAACAGACGCTGAGGATCAGGTAGGAACCAAAGAACACAATTCACTACATGATGCGGGATATTTCTTTTTGAGACGTGAGTCAAACAGTGTCAGGTTTTTAATAATGCAAAGTATTTGAAGATGCTGCCATTAACATCACTGTATACTGTGAACAGTTGTAACTCCATAAGCCTGTTGCACAGCGTCTCCTCACTGCTCCAGGTCTGCCCACGGCTTAGTGTTGTTGTGTAGCGTTAGCAGCATAGTTAGCCGCTGCGTGGCTAATTCCTCAGTTTCTGTCTGCGGCTTGTTAAGCCCAAAAAATGCGCACGTATCTTGGAGTTGTGTCGGATCGACACCGGATGTATTCAAACCTGATTCGGTTTGGACCAGAATTCGTTTGGAAGCGGACCGAGACCACCTAAAAAAGTGGGTCTCGGTTCGGTTCTTTGGTCCGGACCTGGATTCGTTTGTGTGTATTCAGACCTGCATAAAAGCTTCGGATCAGAGTTCCAAACGAATCCTGGTCCGTTTAAAGTGGAGCAAATGTGCAGGTCTGAATACACCCTCAATAACGCTATTTTAAGCCCTATTTGCACGGTGTGACGAGCGGGTCCCTATCTAGCTGTGTGCGCCCATGTATTATAAACTCCGGGACGACTCTCACGCCGCACGAGCCACATACGCGCGCACGCGCACACACACACACACTTTCCCCCTCTCCATACGTAACATCCACACGCATCATCTCTCCCTTCTGTTACCGTCAAAGTTTCACACTGGCGCGGGTCAGAACTACATTGGAGCTTACATTTACACACACACACATATACATACACACACACACATACCGGTCTGTCGCGCTCCTCTGTGTCACGGAGCCCAAAGGATTCGCGCAAATACGCGGCTTCAGTCAAACCACATGGAACATGTTTGTGTTTATGGTCCTCGGGATCAGCTCCACACACATCACTTGTATTTAAACTTTTGTGAAGACCTGTGAGACGCGGCTCGTCACTCGCTGCTCTGACCATGTGAACGAGCCGTTGTTTGCTGCTAGAAAGTTTTGGAATTAACCCGCAGCACAGCAGAATGGGAGGATTAAAAAAGCAGTTCTCTGTGCGCAAAGGTGCCGGAGCTGTTGCGGGTTTGGGCGCCGCTGTCTCAACTCTGATCCAGTAGAACGCTCAGCTGCACTTATGAAAAGTACGCGGCTCGAAATGGCTGTTATTTCAAAGAACGTGGACTATTTTAAACTACGCGGTTAACCGGTTTCAACCGGTTAATGAGGCTCGGTGGTCGGTCATGAAAATTCATAGTTTTTTACATCCCTAGCGCCGATTCATGTTTTTTTTACTCAATCATGTCTAGAGTAACATTCCAAGCAAAGCATATAGCATCTCTATGGCAACAACCAGTTATCAGGCCTCTTCATAAAAGTTATCTTGGGGGAGTTTAAACATCTCATAAAAATCCCTTATCGTTACTGCCAATGTCAGCAAGAAAAATCCCTTTTAGATATTTTGCCACTATCGTGCAGTCCCAAACACAATCCCAGGATGAAACGTGTCCCTGAGGATCGGGGGATGTTCTGCAAACTTTACTTTTGTTGTCTGGGTCCCAAGAGCTTGAGCCACAGCTTGGCCTTTGCCCTAGTCTAATGCGTCCCTGTTGTGTTCAAATCCACTCCTCTCCCGCTCTCCCTCCACCGTGGCCGCTCCTATTGATCCGGAGCGTCTTGTGTTCTTCATGCCGCCAAATCTACTCAGGCCTGAGGTGCGGACAATGGACGTGATCAGACCTGATATGAACCGTGGGCTGGTGTGTTTGACATTTCCCGCTGACCCAGTCGGCCCTCCCCAAAAGAACTCCTGACCCCTTTATTCTCACCGCACAAATAGGTGATGAGCTCCTGGAGAAATGTAGGGCAGCAGAGTGAAATCCCATGTTTAAAGCTGAGGTCTGCAACTTGTTTTGTCTTTGGGGTTTCCCTCCAAAAATTGTATGTATTTTTTTAGATCAGAATTAAACAGCTGCACATTGTCTTCACTGCAGATCATTGAACGAAGGAAGAATCCTGTGATTAACTATTTGATGCTTTCGGAAGAGAGCTGATTGGTGGAGCAATGGAGATTTCCACTGTTTTTATTCAAAAATCTTGAGTTATGTTGTTTAAGCCCAGTTTTAATCTTATGTGTGTATTAAATAAACAATTATAATCATGGTGAATTACATTTCTGTTTGCAGGTTTTGTTAGTTTGAAAAATCTGCCATGTTCCCTTTTGATGTTCTAAAGTGTTTGCCATAGAGCATTTTTTTTCATCTGTGCCAAAATGTCTGGTTTGCTTCCAAATCACCAGTGTAAAACAAAAAAACATTGAACAAAGTTAGTAAACAACGCTGGCCATGCACCAGTCACATCTGAGCAATGGCTTTTTAATTGCAGGAGTGTAGAAATAACTGTACTCAAACTTCCAAGAATCACTCTTAAGTATTGAGTGTCTAAATGAGAAGAGAAAACCATTATTTAACAGTTAAAAGCTCATATCATTCCCACTTTATAATTGTTATTCCACAGACTGTCGCAGTAGATAAATGCATGTCATTTATCTACTGCGACATAGAAGCCACATAGATATTGAGCAGCAGTTGGAAAAAGTTTTCATCTTCGTGAGAATCTCAACAAAGTCATGTGAATGCTGCTCAGGTCTGTGGGTTCGTGTGTATAGATAAGACAAGACATTATAACGTACAGGGCAATCGTTGTTGTCTTCAGTTCAAATTATACATTATTCATGTACAATACAATAAAAAAGTAAAGTAGAAAGTTAGAAGTTAAACGCATATCGAACAAAATGCTTAAAATTTTGAACTCGCAAAAATGTCTTTGCCTTTTCACCTTGTACTGTTTCAAAGAGGTTAAGTTAAAGAAGTTGAAGTGTAATATTGTAAACACATTTTTTTATTTTTCAGGTATGGACAGGCGGGAGAAGCAGTTCGTATTGAAAAAGCTGTGTACACGGGCAGAGAAGGGAAAAGCTCGAGAGGATGTCCCATCGCTAAATGGGTAAGTGCTTAAAGAAGATGTTAATGGTTTTGTCTGCTAAATACTTGCGACAAAACCTAGACTGTATATAGATTAACAAACCCTTGAGCCCAATGAAGCCCAATTTGGAAGTGCTCATGGACAAACTTTGGATCCAACTCGCTCTGGCTCCTTTTTGACTTACATTGAAAAATAAACTCTTCTTGCTCCGTAACTGTTTGTGTCACATTCACCATTTTGGGATTGAAATATCTATATCTATTGTCTTTGTAAATCCAGATATTTTAGGATTAATATTAACAGATCCTTTATTCGTCCCACAGTGGGGAAATTTCAATGTTGCATCACAATTTACAGACAGTAGAACAGGGAGCACACAGCACAAGATAAATTAATAATAACGCTATACTAAAATAAAATAAAATCTCTAACTCTATCATAATAGGAAGCAGTCCAAAATCTATAACTTGAGCATGATGAAGAAGCAAGACTTAAACGTAAATAGGAGGATTTTCTACTTCCGGGTGGATCATCAAGACTATTGGTCCTCCCAATTTTCAATCATTCTGGTGATACGTGCTCGTCAAATAAGACCAGAGAGTTTTGTTCAGCGGTTCTTTCCTAAAATTTGTGAAAATCCTCCTGTATACAGTGCCTTTAAGTTAAAAAAAACTAACTTTTGCATAATAAGGAGCTACTATAAAGGCTGACCACTCTAATGACCACTCAGAGGCCTTCAGTCAGATTGGCTTAGCAACCATCTGAGAAACAAGTTTGCCCATGTAACGCCGCAAAGTCTGTCAAATAAAATATCCATATAAGGACATTGGCAGTCATAAAAAGGCTTCTCAACACGTTGGAAGGTTCGAAATGAGCCGATTACTACATTAGTTTAGTACGATTGACTTGTTACAGCCCTAGTCTTAAATTATGATTTTAAACATGCACATTTCCTTATATTTCATAGAAGACCTCAAGAACTGAATGAACAAAGTATGCAATAGTGGGCGTGTAATGTGAACATGCATGCATTAAATACCCTTATAGGACACAACTTGCAAAATCTTAAACTTTTAGACCATTATCAAGTGGTCAAGTTAAAAAACTGTTCTCCCCTTGTTTCTCTGACCACTGTGACATGGCCTCTGTTTTTACTTCATATTTATTTAAGCATTGTTAAGGACACATAACTGGTTTTATGTGGCCCATTGGCGTTGTGCAGGCCTTTTAGCATAAAGGACATAAAGGATTTGATCTGCAGTCGGAGTGGAGCCTTTGATTTGACCAAATGTTCTAAATATATATGAATGATTAATTTACCAGTAGTTGGTTCTTCTACATCACACACATGGAAGATAGCGACGTTATTACATTGACATGTTTCGACTGCAACTTTTGATTGTGTAAATGAGAAGGGAAAATATAATAACAAAGTATTGTACTATTATTAATACATAAAAATAATAATGGTTTCTTTGAGCTTTTGAGGGGAAAAAAGTATAACATGTACGAAAACGCGTCTATGTTTCATAATCTGTCAATTTATCTATTTGTGCACATTAGGAAAAACCAAACAAAAAGTTTAATTCACCAAATTTGGCACAAATGTTTAAATGCAGATGTTATTTTGGGGGTATAAATTGTGTACTGTCTGTCAAACTCAGTCAGAGGCGCCGCTGACAGAGGAGGCAGTTAGCTGCAGATTTATGCCATCGCTGTGAAGGTGTCCAATAACGAGGTGCCTCCTGCTCACTTTGACACCCAGTGGGAGGCCGGCTGCTTTACGACCGCCAAACCTAAATCCTGATTATCGTTCGTTAGCAGGAATGACACATATCAGGCCAACGGAATAAACAGTGACACAGTTTGTAGTTTTCTGAGGACAAATCAATGAAGGATCATTACAAAAGTACAATTTAGTACAAATATAGTCAAGGACGACTTTACAGCGTGCTTAAAGTGTTTACCATATTTGGTTTTCATAGACTGGATGTTAAATAAATATGCAATATGTCTAAAACCTTTAAAGCAAACCTATACCCACTACACTGCCCAACATTTAAATCAATGAGTGGAGAGTAACTCATTACAACCACTCACATTACTGCTTTCGTTTACATATAATTATGTACAGACCAAATTATAACGTAAATCTTTGAGGCCATTTTTTTTTCCTGTTTTGCTAAAATAATTTGTTACTGAACTACAAATTATAGATAGAGACAATATATTGAGTTGTGAAACAGCCTCATCTAGTGGTAGAAGGGATAAATTACACTATTTTAGGCATGTGCATTTTGATGAGGGATCAATATAGTTTACACATGTATCCTTTTAAGAGTTATAATTATCAAGGGGGAAGCGTTTGAAAAGGTGATTGCACCTCTTCATATTGGAGTAAACTGATCCATGTTGCACCCGCAGATAGAACTAAACTACTATAATTACACCCTCTCATTTACTATGTAGTTTAGCACCTAAATTGATTAATATGGCGTTAAATATGTGTGTTTGGGTGTGTTTTGGAAGGTGATTCGCCGAGGCAGTGAGAAGGAGAAGCTGCTGTGTTTGGTTCGGCAGCGCCCTGGGCATCACTGTGACAACGCGGTCATCATCATCCTCATCATGGCCTGGGAGGGAGTGCCCAGCGCCATGGCCGACAAACTGTACCGCGAAGTCTCCGACACTCTCACCCAGTACGGAAACCCCACCAGCAGACGCTGTGGCCTCAACGACGAGTACGTATAACATGCGCTCACGTCCAGGAAACGAGAATACTTAATATACTTAATAAATTTTTTTCTATTCAGTTTCAGAATGTTCAATAACTGCATTAAAATGTATTCTGTAACGTATGCTCCAATTAGAGAAAACCCTTATTTTTTATACATAAATTATGAACTTGGTTTGTCCCATAAGATTTGTTTGATTTGTCCACAATCTTTTTAAGAACAAACCACATCATGTTGTCTTTGTCTTACCAGAAAACGTTTAGAATTTAGCATAATTTTAAGAGCCCTGTGAGTCACTATTCAACGCTTTGGGCTGAGTGAGGGTGGTCTTCCCTTTCACTTTCCTGTATGGAGAAAAGTTGATCTAAAGGTGTGGTAGAGGCCTTTAAGTATGTAATATGCAAACAAGTGATAGATCTATGAGTGCAACGGATCCAAAAACTCACGGTTTGAATCGTTTCGCAGATCAAGAGTCTCGGATCAGATAATTTTTCGGATCAGCAAAAAGATAAAGGTCTTTGCTTTCAAATTAGTAAATTAAAATGTATAAAATCAACTTGTCATGTTTTATACATTACAAATTAAACTCTGGGTTGATAAAGGGCAAGGAAAAACCCTTAAAACCTACAAAACACCAACATTGGCTTTGAAAATTGTGCGCTGTTACTTTAAGAGGATGACAACAAAGTGAACAAACGCTTCCTTAGTTCCTATTAGCATTAGCTTTCATTATTGTTCTTACTGGTGTCGGAGCTGCTTAAATGCTGCAGTGATAAGCGGTTGTTGTGCAGCCTTTGTTAGTTGTGTGGACTGAACGTGCACACTTTTTTTCCCTTCTTTAATCAATCTGGGGATCAAGTGTGTGCCAAACCGAAGATATTAATCCGAACGGATCAATGATGATCTGTTGCACCACAAGATAGAACCAAACTGTTCTAAAGCTAGAGTAGTAGTTAGATGGATGTCACCACATAGTTCTATATTTTGTGGTTTAAAAGTTAAGTACCCCAGCTTTAATGTGTCTATTTTTATGAAACATACGTCACAAGATTTGTTTTTGTCAATGTAAATTTGCAAACCTCACACTCATATCCTCTAAAAGTTCTCAATTCATGTTCTTTTGTCTCCCCCTACAGTCGCACTTGTGCATGTCAGGGTAAAGACCCAGACAAATGTGGAGCGTCCTTCTCTTTCGGCTGCTCCTGGAGTATGTACTTTAACGGCTGTAAGTACGCTCGCAGTAAAATCCCTCGCAAGTTCAGGCTTCAAGGAGAACACCCTGAACACGTAAGATTATAATAAAAGTACATTGGAATACATGTATCATTTTTAGGCCTTTAATTGATTGTGTGTGTTGTTTTTACTTCATCATTTTAGGAAGATATACTCAGGGATAATTTCCAGAATTTGGCGACTGAAGTGGCTCCATTGTACAAGCGGTTGGCACCACAAGCTTACAGTAACCAGGTGAGTGTTACAGTATTTGTCGATTTGCAATTATAATAAGTTTTCTTTTATAACTGTTTGTCTGTTGTGTTTGTGATGTGTTTGTTTGTTTTTTATGGACTTCGAGTCTGATAAATAAAGATAATAATAATAATAATAATAATAATATGAAAATCATATTGACAACAAGTTTACCCCTGGATGTAGTATGATGTGGGTATACATTAGATAGAGTCTGACCTAAAATGTCCTTTCAGTGTCTGACCGAGTCTACAGCTCCGGACTGCAGACTGGGGCTGAAAGAAGGCCGGCCGTTCTCTGGAATCACTGCCTGTATGGACTTCTGTGCTCATGCCCACAAGGACCAGCACAACCTCTACAACGGCTGCACTGTGGTAGGTGCACAATTGCATCATCAAGAATATTGTATTAGAATATGTAATATAATATATTTATATTATATTATTAAAACTATATATATTAATTTTGAAATATTTGAAATATTTAACAAACATTAGTCTCTTCTCTTCAGGTGTGTACATTGACAAAGGAGGACAACAGAAAGGTGGGGGTGATTCCTGAGGATGAGCAGCTGCATGTTTTACCTCTGTACAAGATTTCTCCCACCGATGAGTTTGGCAGTGAAGAGGGACAGCGTGCAAAGATGAAAACTGGAGCTCTTCAGATTCTTCAGGCTTTTCGTCGTGAGGTGCGGAAACTTCCTGAACCAGCCAAGTCATGCCGACAGCGCCGCCTCGACGCCAAGAAAGCAGCATCGGAGAAGAAGAAGAACAAACTCATGGCGCAGACAGGGGAAACCCCAGAGAAGGTTGTGATCAAGACTGAGCTCAGGGTCACCAGCTCCCCACAACTGCAGGGAAATAAAGGTGAGGCTACAGATCTTTAAATAGCCATGCCACTCATGTCAAAACTTGTTGTAAAATGTTTATTTTGTAATCAACAGCTGTCATCAAGCAAGAGGTAAAGCCCATTATCAAGAAGGAGCCTTTTAACGGCTCCTTGGATGGCTACCCTGTGCAGTCTGCAGAAGCGTTAAACATCTACCCACAAGCAGCATACTATGCAAGGGGAGGCCTCCCTCCAACAGGCCAGCCCTCTTCCCCCAGCCCTGTTAACGGATACCACCCCAATCTGCACTACGGCTACTACAACTGTCCACCCAACGCACTTTTCCGTCCAAAGATCAGGACCTATGAGCGGAAGGCTGCTCATGTAGACACCAAGCCTGATGTCCAGAGCCTCCAGGCCTGCCTGAGCCAACCCGAGCAGAATGTCTCAAACAATAGCGCTTACACCACAAACCTGGAGTATCAGTCCCGGCCCTCATCAGTGTCCTCTGAGCATACAGCCACTCCAGTGATCAAACAGGAACCTATGGACCTCCCAGTCCATGAAGCAGCAATGCAGAGCCCAGCGGGTGGGAACACCCCAAGCACGACTCCTCAGCCTGGGCCGTGGCCCGGACACAAGTTCAATGGAAATATTGTTCCCCCAAATCTAAACTCTAACCCAAGTGCAGGAGCCTCAATGTTGAGCCAAGAACACAAGCAGTTTCACCAGCATCCTCAGCAGCGGGCTTCACCCTTCCCCCAGCAGTGGTACCCAGGTTCCAACACCCCCATGGGCTCCCCCTCTCCTTTGCACGCTCCTCCTTCTCCTGTGCCCTCGCCTCACCTCATGAACCCCCACAACATGCACTCAGCCTCCCCCCGACCCACTACCCCACGCCCCAGCACTCCTCACCCCGGAACACCTCAGCCTGCAATTGCGAACTCAGGCCAAGTCCCATCACAGCCGGGCACTCCCAGGCCGTGGTCCAGACTGTCCCCCAGTCCACAGGCCAACCCGTGGGCCATGGCTCCAGGAGGCTACAGTCCTGTCATTAAGCACAACAATTCTAGAGGCGCCTTTCCTGACAAGATGTGGTCAGAGAGTGGGGAGAGGTGTTCCACCCCTGTGGACCCACAGGAGAAGGCCTGGAAGTCCTATGGGGGATCTGCAGCCAGTACCACCCCCTCTCCCGCTCCGGAGGGCCGCTTGTTCCCTGATGCGCTACAGCAGACAGAGCAGGCGTGTTGGGACCGCAACCAAGAAAGTGACGTGGAGAGCTGCAAAGGGCGCGAGGACGACGATGACGAGGTGTGGTCCGACAGCGAGCACAATTTCCTGGATCCAAGCATCGGAGGAGTGGCTGTGGCACCAGCTCATGGCTCCATCCTCATTGAATGTGCTCGACGAGAGCTGCACGCCACAACGCCGCTAAAAAGGCCTGACCGCACCCACCCAACACGCATCTCCCTGGTCTTCTACCAGCACAAGAACCTCAACCAGCCCAACCACGGCCTGCATGTGTGGGAGGCAAAGATGAAGCTGCTGGCAGAGCGCACGCTGCAGCGGCAGCAGGAGGCTGCACTGCTGGGACTCTCCCAGGAAGACATCAAAGCTCTCGGGAAGAAGCGTAAGTGGGGAGCCTCGGCAGCAGGGGCCAGTCCGGGGCCCGGACAGACTAAGGACAAGAGAGAGGGTCCCGTGACGCGCTTAGCTCCCACATTCCACACCACATCTATGGTGCAGGTGTCTCCGTACGCCTTCACGCAGCTTACAGGGCCCTACAGCCGCTTCGTTTAGAGACACCCTCATGGTCCACTTTACGAAGGGATCTTTTATTGTTTTACCTCATGTAAGGCAGAAACGTCTGCCTTTGGTGCTCCTCCTCTCTCTTCCCTCTGAGAGGAACTCCATTGCTTTTTCTTGTTTATAGAATTTTAATGATCCTAATTATTGCTATTATTATCGATATTATGATTGCTCTTGTTACTGTCATTGTTGTTATTATAATGAAGACCTGTTTGTTTTATTATTGCTGTTTTCATTAATGTTAATGATGTGGTTTCTTTAGTTTATATATATATTTTTTTATCAATCAGTCTGACCAATCAATCTCAGACAACTGTTCTTTCCTTGTTTGGAAAATATGTGCGCTCTTTTAGGGTTACTTTTTTATTTTTTTGACGTCAAATTTGTGGCTGGACTTTGAGGAGGAACATTCATCTGTCTGCCAGGACAGCTGTCTCACATAATTACCACATTATTAACGTATGTTATTGTGAAGAATTTGATCAGTTTGAATCATGTCTTTTTAATGTCAATATTTTAAAACAGATCACATTTTAGCTACCAGCAACATCAAGTTTATAGAGGATTTTAATCATGACAGTGGTTTTTAACTTTTACAATGATTCTGATCCGTAGTGTTTGTTTTGGTCAAAGGTGAAGTGTTCCTCCTTCCCACAGCCTTCGACGGTGCTCCGCTTTTCTCATTCCACTGTTCTTCTCGGCCCTCGATGCTGTACTTTGGTGCTCAACACAGGTTTCATTGGAGTGATTTTAATGTCTTTTCAAAGTAGAAGTAATACCAGAAAGAGGGGATTCAAAATGCATTGCAAACAACATCCTCTTGGTATTTCCTCTTGTGAAAAGACTCTAATGCTCTAAATGGCTCACGAGCTGCTTCTATTACTCACAGTATTTCTTCCTTTACAACTCCTGGTGAGCACTTGCTAGTCTGAACTTTGAAAGCCTTTTCAAAGTGTGACGAGCAGACTCCACTCCCTGCTTCCACCATAAACCGCCCAAGCGCTGTCAAACACTGCTGCATTGACACGTGTTGACCAGCAGAGGGGGCGCTTAAACACACTAGTTTCTATGGGGACAGTGGAATTCCAGTGTTGCTGCTACACACACTATGGTGCTCTCCCGGCGTCTCTGCGTGGTGCTGTCATCGAAACGCAGAGTCAGCCAATCAGAAAAGCCGATCTATAGATGCTGTAGGATGTGTAACAAACACAGCAAGTGCATTCAATTCTCGTTACATTAAAGGTGCTTTGAGCAACTCTTCAGGTGGGGTCTCTTATCTACTTGTAGCTGTTTCTTTGCCTGGACGGTTTTTCTTATAAAACATTATAGTTGATCTTACTGCTCCAAAACCTACTTTTGATTTCATACATCTCCCAAGCTATTCTGTTGGACTCTCGAGGCAAAACTACTAAACAACATTGATAATGCAACTGTCGCATTATCAATTTGTTGATAGAATCTCATTAGTCAACATTGATTGAAAACAACCAGACCTGTTCTTGTTATTTGTGTTTTTTTAGCTTAAAGCGACAACAGAATGCACTTGCCGCATGTTTGTCTATAGGTCTGTTTTTATGCTTCTACTCAGAACTTGTGAGCTCTATGTGAGGATAGCTGTGAACTTTGTATTGAGATTAAGGAGAATTTACTGTATTTTATAGAAGTCGGCGCCAAAAGGCAGTGAATCACAAAACTCTTCTTGTGTATTTTCGTGTGTGTTTGTGTGTGTGAATGTGTGAAAAACAATAGCCAAAGAGATGTGTAATCTAGTTTAGAGTCACAGCCTTTAGAAAATTCACCTGGAGACATACAGCAAAATGCAAAAGATCATGTTCAAATGTCCGAAAACAGCAAGTACATAGATTTCTCCACCTGTTATACAACAGTAGTTTTACCCGACTTGTAGCCAGTGCTTCTCAAACTAGGATTTTCAAACAGACAAATACATTGATTATTTAGATACTAGCCTTTCTACGAACAGGACATGTATTTTGAGTCAAAGCAGAGATGAGACATTGTTGCAAGTTCACTCTTCAACTTCATGGTGAAAGGACCAGTATTTTCAATTGAATTAAATTAAATTTTAATCTACAAAATTATACTAATTTACTGTAGTTCTAACCAGTTGCATAGGCCTGCTATAGGAGTCCTTATATTTGCAGTATTTTGGGATTCATTCATTGACGCAAATCTAAACTTATTTCATCTTTTGCACGTTGCAGTAGAACTTCTCCACAGTGGAAATGCTGCCGTAGACTCGTTGCTGTTGTGGTTGTTTGGATCTTGTGGTGTTTCTACCTCACGCTGTAGAGATCACCAATGCTACTGAGGGAATGTTCTGTGTGTTCTGTGTCCTCCCGAACTCCACGCTCATTTTAAGCCTTTTTTGTTTTCAACTCTTTATTTTATACAACATGGTGATGAAAATGATTGTCTTGTTATGTTGTTATTTTCCATTTTTATACAGCAAATACAAATTGTACATAGAAAAGATTTATAAAATCACTTTTAATCTTGAGTTTAATGAAAAATGAAAGAGCCAATATTTGACAACTTGAAGCCTAGTTTTTGTTTTTGTTGTTTCTGTTATAATGTTCCTGGTGAGAGAGATACAAATGTAAATACTCAAATATTTAGGTAAGATTATTTAACTGGTGATGATAGTAACTAAACCATGAATGACTAGGGGGTATTGGCAGCCGTGACCACACTTGGTACTTGATCATTCACTGATGTTCTGTTTTATATCGCACCCTGTCAGCATGACTTTCACCCCTCACTGTCCCAAAACTAACTTTGTCCCAAAACTAACTTTGTCCCACTCGTCTTCAACTAAAGCTCATCTATTATACTTCCAACTTGATGATGGTGCTTTTGGACCATTGATTAAACATGTCATTACAAAACAAACACAGAATCACTTCACATTGACATAATATTGGGCACAATATTCATTTCTTGTTTTGGTAGAAGTCGGTCTCCTACAGTTACAGTCAGTCAATCTGACTATAATGACCAGTGATTATTAAAGCTGGAGTACCTGTGGTTTGAAAGTTAGGTACCCCAGCTTTAAATGAACCAATACCATGTGATACTGTCCCACATAGCAGCAAGTTTGTGTTAGAAATGAGAAAATACTACTTAAAATCATCGACCAGCATAATAGATCCCCTCCACTCATTATGAATTTGTAAACACATTTTCTGCTATTAATTGTAAACTTGTTCTAGACTTTTCTGCGGCACATTCAGACAACGTGAATCTTGTTTTAATGTGTCTATAGCAGATTCATAATCACCCATCAAATTCTGTTTTTACCTACAATGCATCAGTTTACATGACAAACACAGTCATGGGTGCTAACATTACTGAGGAGGACATCTCTTTGTCACACGCTCTTATGTAAAGGGCTCTGGTGCTACATGACGCTACTTTTCAAAACCCACTGTGTATATTTGAAAAAGTAAAGGATTAAAACGTTCCACAAATATCTTTCTGAGCACTGAGAATGTCAAAATGATACTTTTTGTCCTGCTGTCTATATACGAGGCAAGGCCATGGTGCTACATTTGTAAAGCTATTTCTTACACAACGCTGCAAATCATCTTGTGTTTGCATATAGGGGATATCAATAGAAACTGTACTTGAAGACATTTTAACTAGGAAATGACATATATAAAGACTGTTAAGTTGTGGAAGGCTCTAGAACCCTCCTTGTTCTGTTGTAATTGTCCAACTCTCCAACATCACATCAATGGTAAACTGCCTCCCCTATCGTTTCCATAGATATGCACTTGTACATTTGCCTTTTTCACTCACGTACGCTGATCATTTTTGCATCTTAGAAATCTTGAAACTCTAAATCTGACTTGAGACCCATAAAAAGTGGTGAACGTAAACAACAGGCAGCTACATTTGTTTTTGAGTTTTAGGATTTGTTTTTCATGTCAAGGATGCAGTATGTAAAAAAAAAGTGCTTCTGTTCAGTCTCTCTCTTTGTAGCTGTATGGTGTAACATGTGAATACATAGTGTATGTGGTGAAAAGCCCACAATATTGTTTTATGTTGCCAGATAAATAAAAATGTTGAAGTGAAAACACCTCTTGTGACTCTGGTTTTGTCTTGTAAGTGCAGTTACACTGACTGTCCAGAAGGGGGAACTATTCACCCAGGCGTCCTCCTTTATTCCCCTTTTCATGTATACATGTATTCTTATAAGTTAAAATCATCTGTGTGTGTTTAGTAATAGCTGAATTTATCTAAAACAAATGAAGTTTGTGCACTGCAGAGAGTCGGACTTAATATGCAATTTTTGAATCTCAACACGAGACTCGACTTGGACTTAAGACTTAATGTTTTGGTTTTATATAGTCATTGTTTGAACATTCAAAGACTATTCACATGTCATTATACATCTGCTCCATACACAGTGGTGATAAACTACTACTGTAGCCAGAGCTGCCCTGGGGCACACTGACAGAAGTGAGGCAATCATTACGTGGCATCAGCCCCTCCTTCCACCACCAACAATTCACACACAATAGACTGACTCAAGGCCATGCAGGTGAGGGGACACAACAACAGTTTGGCACTTTACAGCCATAGCCACCTTCCTGTGGAACCTGTTGTTCCCATCACAGTACTAACCAGACCTAATAACCTGTAAGACCTTAGCTTCATAGGTCTGACAGGATCTGGTTTGCACACGCAGGTATTGCCACAACTTGGACTTATGGTTTTGAGATGCAGAAGTCTATATTGTGTTAGGATTAGATAGCGATTTGGCCTATACAAGGACTCTGATTATTTTGACTATGATGTGCACTGTCTCTGTGTGACACGTGTGACGTAACAATGACTATATAAACTGTGTACTGCCTTTTTCTGTCTGAGAGAAAGAAACAATTGAAACCACTGGAACTTGAGAGAAACCTAAATAAACTTCCAGAATGGTATTGTTTCTCCAAAAACAATCTGACGTCTCTCGCCCTTCTTCTCTTTGCCTCATAGTAAACAGGATTGCCTCTTCATGGATCTGACCTGTAACTCCACCAACAAGTTTCCATGAGTTACACAACATAAGTTCAAAATGGCAGTGAAGGGAGTTCAATAATAAACTTACATGACGTCTCAATGTGAAAGCATGAATAAACTGAAGACTTGCTCCAATATCAAACACTTTTATTGTTTATTAGAATGACACAGCGACCCGGCAACGGATAAAGTGGAAGAAAATGGACGGATGGACTCAGGACTCATACAGAGTGTAACCTGTGGGTGGTACGTAGGTGACATAAACTACAGTTTGACTCGAACTCATCTGACTTTTGTTGTGACGCTCCAAAGTGAAAGAGCTTCAGGACGAATAACAGAGAAACGCTGACGACACACGCTCTTTACAGATCCATTTCAGCTCCAGCAACGAGAACAAGTGCAGTGTCATCATAAATGTTTATATTCATTCATCTTCACATCATATTCTCTACTGCAGGGTCTCATGGGCTCCTTTATCTACATTTTCATAAGGGACATATTTTCTGAGGGGCCATGGTTGTGCACTGAGCCGTATATACTTTCACACATAAATGTAATTTTGGTGTTGCATATTAAACTATACTAAACTAGTTCCAACCAGGATTATTCCAGAATTATACAAATAAACAAGATATTTATTCCATTCATATTTGGTAGATGGGCTGCAAGTCGGATCATATTGCTGGACTACAGTGTATCAAGAGTTTATTTATGAACAAAAGCTACAATTTTATCTGCGTTTACTTCAAGAAAATTGGTCATTACATTGATATAGTTTAAGCCTTTTTTATTTAAAGTAAGTGTTTTTTCATTTCTTATATTACGAAGCATTTACAGCTATCTTAAAAGCATTTAAATGTTGGGTTTGAGTTTATGGAAAATCTATGCAGACACAGGGAGAACATGCAAATTCCACACAGACGGGCCCTGTTAGGAGGTGGAATCGAATTAACTACCTTCTTCCTGTAAAGAAATAAGACCAAAGATAGATAAGAAAGGATAGAATTTAAATTAGCGAAAAAATAAAATACTGCTACTACTACTACTATTACTACTACTACTACTGCTTGGATGTCTCTGGTATATTATTACTACTTTTCCTTTAAAACTGCTAACGCCATTGTTATGTTACTAACTTCCTTCGGCTTTGGCTTTACCTGGCTGCATGTGACGTCAGAGCTCAGTCTGAATTCTGATTGGTTCAAAAATAACATTAATGTCCATCACAAATGTCCCGCCCTCTTTTATGGGGAAATAAATCCGTGACTTTATCTCGTCCCTCACATTCTTCTTCCACCGACTCTGAAAACACACGTCTCCACAAACTTCAACAATGAGTCTCCGAAACGTGTTTCTTCTGGTCAGTGTTTGTGGACTGGGACTAACGTTACTTATAAAGGACGCTGAATCAAGTGAGTGGGAATTTCTCTCTCCTCGATATGAAATACACACAGACCTGACGAGTTTATGTTTATATTATTTAAGTGCATATCTTACTGTCTGCTTTGGAAATAAATACATCATGAATACTATTATAATATTTGGACGTTTTAGACGTTTGTGTTTGCTTCATTATCTCATCAGCGTTTTCCTGTTTTTAAGGTTAGTGAGTTTGATTGTTTATATTTGTCCTAATATTCTCTTTGGTCGAATACAACTGAAATAAGACTTTTACAGGTATTTAAAAACGTTACATTATTACATTACAAGAACACAGGAGCTAATATTACAGACTACGCAGTTAGTTTTTTACTTTCACTTTTGCACACTCGCTCCTTTTTACCTAGCGACAGATGACGTTGGAATCTGATTGGTTAAAAAAGGTCTTATTACAGAGACAAAATGTAAAAGACAAAATATATCTTCCTGATATTTTAAAGTGAGTGCATGTAACTTTTCTAGAGGAGTCTGTATTTGTATTCGAACAATCAGCACTTATGAGGAAGAATAGTTTTCCTCTGTCAATAAATGTAATAATCATTTGGAAACTGCCATTTTGTTTTTACTGAGAATGTTTGATATCATTAAAAACATCTTGGTGATCAGAAACATGTCGATTAATTCAGAAAGGGGGCGAATACTTTTACCCAGCTGTACATCAGCACTTTTAGGGTTCACTTTATGTTTAATGTGATTAATACTTTCTGTTGGATTTAGACACAATATTGTCTGAGTATTGTTATTGAGTACCTAAGTAATAAGGTCAGCACTGCTCTACATTTGTCAGTGTTGTCCTCCTCTAGTGAATGTCCATGTGTCCCTTTGTCATGTGTGAGATTTCATGTGTTTTGTCTCTGTTCTGTTCACAGTGGTTCACTCTCTGATGTATTTTCACACTTCTTCGACTGATGTCACAAACTTCCCAGAGTTTGTCGCTGTTGGTTATGTGAACGGTCTTCAGATCACTCATTATGACAGTAACACAAAGAGAGTAGTGCCCAAACAGAAGTGGATGGAGAAGATCACAGAGGACGACCCACAGTACTGGGACAGAAACACAGAATTACATTTGAACAGTGAGATGGTGGACAAAGTCAACACTGAAATAGTAAAGCAGCGCCTGAACCAGACTGAAGGTGTGTCTCATTCCACTTCTACAGCTCAGATTGTCAAATGTTGTTGTGTGTGAGAACAGTAGAAAAGAATCATATATTACATTTATGAAGCTCTTTGTGTGACCTTGTTCTGTGAAATGTGCTATATAAATAAATATGACTTACTTACATCTTATATGAGGTTTTATTTCCTCTCACTGTTATATTTTATTCATATTTCAGCTGAATCACATCTGATCATGTTGTTACATTATAGTCAGCATTTTAAAATAACTGGAGAAATTAGAATCAACACAAAATGTATAAATGTGAATAAAAGCTTCTTGTGTTTCTCTGTCAGGTTCTCACATGTGGCAGAGGATGGCCGGCTGTGAATGGAACAATGAGACCAATGAAATAAATGGATATGATCAGTACGGTTTTGATGGAGAAGACTTCATCGCCTTTGACCTGAAGACTGAGACTTTTGTGACTCCGAGACCAGAGGCCGTCGCCACCAAACACAAGTGGGAGAGGATTGGAGAGACTGATGGATGGAAACACTACATCACTCACATATGTGTGGATTATTTGAAGAGACATGTGAGAAATGGACAGAGCGTTCTCATGAGGAAAGGTAACATGTTTCAGATCAACTTCAAAATGAAAATAAAACATGACACAGGTCTCTGGATCTGTTCAATACAAATAAAACATCTATGTTTCACTTTCAAATCATTAAAACAGTATCAAACAGATTTTAACACTGAAAAACACTTTACAAAACCAAACAGAAAACCAACATCACTGTTCGTCTGTTAAGTTCAAGGAGCTTTGAGTAAATGAAATAAATGTAAATTCTGAATATGGTTCGATTTCAAATATCTATAAATGATTATACATGATTATCTAAATACTTTACACACTTTTATTTTATTGTTTATATGAAGTTTGCCTTTTCAAGTGGGAGATTGTATTTTATGAAATATTACAGGAAATAATTGTAATATTTTCATAATGGATTAATTGAGCCATTATTCCTTCAGAACCTGGATATGTGGTTTTTATGTTAATTTGTAGCAGAAAAGTTTGTTAATTTGTCGCTGGAAAAAGAATTTTATAATTAAATCCAAATATTTATGCTTTTATTGTAATTTCTGCTCCATTTCTCTTTCATTTGTCAAAGTCTGGAAATAAAGTAATTAACGATTCATAAATTACTAAAATAGTAAATTATTGATTTAACTTGATTAATTTTGATTAATTTCCAAATAGCACATATTAGAAGCGTCTTAAAATATATTTTAAACAGATGAGATGCATATTTTAAGATCAAGAGATCCTTTATTCGTCCCACAGTGAGGAAATTTCAGTGTTGCATCACAAGTTAAAGAACAGTAGGAAAGAGGAGCACACGGCACGAGATAAATGAACAATAGCTGTAGTAATTAAAATAAAACAATAACTCTAGCATCAAATAACAAGTATTAAATCTCTATCTTGAACATAATAATGATACAAATCTGAAAAAAAAAAGTGTTTAGGACACATTTGTGAAATTACATTTTTAAATGTATATTTTTTCTTAAATACAACACTGTTTGAAACATCAGGCTGAGTTCTAAAAATATCATGAATATAATGTCATTTTGAAACTTTATTTATATATGTAAGTCTTATTTTGTGGTTCTTTGCAGTTGCGCTGGACAGTCTTTATAATCAGAATTATTTTTATTGTGTTGCGAGAAACAGGAAGTCACTAAGAACAGAGAATTTAACATACTTCCGTGTTCAATCTTATTTTTTTTCCCCATCTCAAAATCTCTAAGCTATTAGTATTCATTAATGTGACCGTATTAGATATTTTGACACATTTGTCTCTGTTTTATTTTGACTCTGTAGTCGTGTTGACAACATTCTCATCTCCTGGACTCCTCCTCTTTCCCTCCCTCAGTGATGATGAGGAATCGAGGACTGAGTAAATAGATTTGGGATGCGCCCAAACAAAAGCTGTTGTTTCTAAACTGAAGAGCAGAAGTGAACTTGTATTTGTTGTTTTGCCTCCAGAGCTCCCCCTGGTGTCCTTCCTGCAGAAGTCTCCCTCGGCCCCGGTCACGTGTCACGCCACAGGCTTTTACCCCGACAAGGCCCTGCTGTTCTGGACCATCGACGGAGATGAGTTGCACGATGGCGTGGAGTTCTGGGAGATCCTGCCCAACAACGACGACACCTTCCAGATGAGCACAGACATCGACCTGTCCTCTGTCCCGCCTGAGGACTGGGGCCGCTACCAGTGTGTGTTCCGGCTGTTGGGAAAGCCAGACATGTACTTCAGGCTGGACCCAGACAAGATCCGGACCAACGGTGAGAGCCATTCTCTCCTCTCTGTCACAGCAGTAGCAGCAGTCGGGTAAACACATATTAAAGCCAGGGTTCCTAACTTCCCATATCCTGTCAGTTCTACATTGTCATTAGAGCTGAAACAACTAATCGATTTAATCGATTAAAATCGATTATTAAAATAGTTGTCAACTAATTTAGTCATCGATTAGTTGCTAGATAACTTTTATTTTGCCGTAAGCGGCTCATTTCGTGCATATTTTAACTCTGCGGTGACCGAATGGTGGCAGTAATGAGCCACCGGAGGTTTTACAGCAGGAGAAGTAGCGAATAGCCAATAGCTGGCCTCCTTTTATGTCACATGCTTCGCGCACAGCTTCTCTTCAGCATACAGCAAGATGGCGGAGGCAAGCGGCAGTGGAGCTCGAGAAAGAAAAGGAAAAAATCAGAAGACAAACCTAATCGAACGAAGTCATCCAAAGTGTGGGAGCACTTTACTTTGAACCTTCAAAAAAGAAGAGTAACCTGTAAACTCTGCGCTACTGGCTTGGCCTGGCACGGGAGTACTACGTCTCTGCGTGAGCACCTTAAAGTAGTACTAGAATTGAATATGCTGCTATCCAGAATATATAACTACAATATGTGTTTATAATATTTCGGGTGTTCATTTTGACATGTTCAGATGAATTATGTTAAAAAAAGTGCTTTGAAGTGGCACCTTTTCACTTCCGCATAGAAACGCTAGGGGGAGCCAAAATGGCGGCGATGACGTAGGAGAAGGACCTCTCACAGCAGCAGCAGCAGCAGCAGTCTGGGCTGAATCTGTAGGAGGTTTCACTGTCATCTGAACAAGGTATAAACATATTTTCATCCGTTTTGTACATAATAGTGTGCAACTCTTTTGACCTTTTAGCCTTATTTGTGAGATTCAAGCAAACTAGTGTTGGGCAAGTTAGCTAACTCTACTTGATATCATAAAACATGCTAACAAGGCTAATATTCGTTTTTACATTATGCCAGTCTCACTTTGGTTGCCTTAGATTTATTTACCACAATGTACATTGTAATATCCATAAATGCTAACACCTATTAACGGTTTAATTAGCATTTTTATCAATGATTGCATCACATGTAGTCTATGTTTTCAACTTCTGCAGCTTTTTGTTCATAAAAGTAAAATATTTATTTAATTCAAGTTATTTTGATTAGCATTTATGGATATTACAATGTGCTTTGTGGTAAATAAATCTAAGGCAACCAAAGTGAGACTGGCATAATGTAAAAACGAATATTAGCCTTGTTAGCATGTTTTATGATATCAAGTAGAGTTAGCTAACTTGCCCAACACTAGTTTGCTTGAATCTCACAAATAAGGCTAAAAAGTTAAAAGAGTTGCACACTATTATGTACAAAACGGATGAAAATATGTTTATACCTTGTTCAGATGACAGTGAAACCTCCTACAGTTTCAGCCCAGACTGCTGCTGCTGCTGTGAGAGGTCCTTCTCCTACGTCATCGCCGCCATTTTGGCGCCCCCTAGCGTTTGTAAAAAGGTCCGACTTCAAAGCTGTTTTTTTAACATAATTCATCTGAACATATAAAAAATGAACACCCGAAATATTATAAACACATATTGTAGTTATATATTCTGGATAGCAGTATATTAAATTCTAGTACTACTTTAAACCATCTCTCTGCAGTACTGACTGTTTGCAAAAGATGGCGCCACACTCACTCTTTTAGGCATAAAGTTGATCTTTCAACTAATTTGCACAAAGATGTAAAAAAAAAAAAAACATTTATCCAGTTTATCAACTTAAATAAGCCTTGTTCGGGATTTTAAACTACTTCAGAAGCCCTAAGGATTTTCATGGTGAAAACATTATTGGAAATCTCCTTGTGAAATTTGCTAGAGTATGTAACGGTCAGTGTTTTGTTTTGATGGTCGACATTGAGTTCAACAAAGGATTACAAAGACATAATAAACAGCTCCAGATATGTTTTTGATGTGGATATGAATATGTAAAAGGGTTAAAATCTCTAAAAAGTCTATGTTGAATGATGAAGGCCCTTTGTTAACAATTTACTTGGAAAAAAATTGGCAAAACTAAAATATAAGTACATAAACCGATTAATCGATTAGTCGTAAAAATAATCGCCTGATTAATTGATTATCAAAATAATCGTTAGTTGCAGCCCTAATTGTCATTAAATATTTTTGGAATAAAAGGATATAAATGTGACACCAAACAGCAGAGAGATCAATTTCTGATGAAACTATTTGTGATAATGTAACCCTGTTTTCTTGTTGCTCACCAATTCTTGAGGCTGTGGGTGTGCGGGTTACAATTTATAATTAAAAAATAGTGTTCTATCTTGAAGTTTTCCTTGCTAAAATAACCAAACGGCAGGACAGTAAAAGTTCAGCTCTTCGGTTTATTTTCCACTCCGTCTCACGCGCACACGGGGGCGCGCTCTCTGTCCTCTCTCTCTCTCGCTGACAGTGTTGAAACAAATACTAATAAAACAATATTAATCAATAACAGAAAATCATGAACTAATATACTCAAATAATATTAAGATTACCCAAATGTAAATAAGTAAATACAAAAATCTATGTTACAATAATATAAAACACATTGGTCCAAAAGTTCAGCAGAGAAAGACACGACCGTAACATTTCAGTTTTCTGTCACAGTTTGGGTCAATATCAGTGAATCCAGCTCACTAAACCTTTTGTAAATGTTTTGTTTTGTAGTTTATTCTTTTCATTAATATCCTAAATGTTTTGTTTTAACAGCAAAGAAGCACACAGGCCTTATTGCAGCTGCTGTGTCTGTCTCTGTTCTCGCTCTCTTTGCTGTTGTTGGATTTGCTCTCTACAGATGGTGTAAAGGTAATATTATTATGCATGTATTTGATTCCATGTGTTGTTCATATTAGACAATTAGAAAACGTAACAGAAAATGTCCATGTTTCTCTTTCAGCCAAGCAGATCACGCCTCGTAAGTAACTCCTTTTACTGTTCACTCTTTTACTGTGTGTGTCTTAAAGGACCAAACGTCTGCTTGTTGTAAAATATTATATTGCCTTAATCAACTTTATGTTAATGATTATAAATATCCATCTATATTTCAGCTCCCAGTGAAGCAGGGGTTCAAAGAGAATTGGTTCCAGGTAAGAAAATATATATCAGCATTGAGTGATAGAAAAGTATCCTGTACAAACATGGACTGAACCTGAGAAGCTTGACACAAGCCATAGAGGCAAATACGGATAAAATATGAATATTTTTGTAGACAATAATAAAATAAGCTCAGCTGAAATATGTCCACTTTCATTTATGTGACATTTAGTAAATATAAGTGATCAGACAGAAATCATTAAAAAAAAAACTGTTTTCTGTGGATATAAACTTCATTTCTTTTCCATGAGGATTGTATTATTACTAGGGCTGTCAAACAATTAAATCTTTTAGTTGATTAATTGCACAGTAGTGGTGAGTTAACTCACGATTAATCACATTTTAACATTCTATTTAAAATCCACTCCAATTGAAGTTAAATGAGATTATCAAATGTAATGACACATTGCTTTAATTTAGCGAGTTTAAGTTAGTTGCGTTTCAGGAGGAGCCACGGGCACTTCCTGAGGCTCATAGTTCAGCTTCAGTATTTGCGCGCTCTGGTTACACACAGGTTACGCAAAGACACACACACAACATGCAGACAATAGTCCTGTGTGTGTATGGTCTTGGATATGATCACGTTATCACGGCGCCATTCGCCGTGTTGTTGTTAGCGTCTCACAGCCGCTGGAGGTGGGAACCTCTGTCCAGAGCGGCCGCAGCTGCCCCGTGTCAGAACGCTGCAGCCACGGAGGAGGCAGAGTTAAGTTCATTCAGCAAACAACAGCAAGTGCCCCGCGGTCACGCGCGTATTCTTTATAAACGTGAATTCCCAGAGGGCCCACCTGCTCTGTTGTCATCTCACACACGCATGTGTCCACGGCATTCTGAGGTCATTTGGAAATGCGTTAAACGCGTGAAGTTTTTTTTAACGCAATAATTAAAAACATAATTAACGTGAGTTAACGCAATAATTTTGACAGCCCTAATTATTACTGTCTTTCTCTATTGTCTTTCTCCAGGCTCAGTCTCAACAGAAGCAGAGGAGGCTGAACAACCACTGGCCCCTGGACCACAGTGACAGATGTGACGTGTTCTGAGTGATGAGAAAAGAGAGAAGCTTTTGTCCAGAGGAATTACTAAAGGTTTTATGATCGACAAACGGCTCAAGAGACTTTTTTACTGTCGCTGGTTTGAAGAAGAAATATTAAAAATCGCTCCTCTACAAATATGTGCAACAGTTTTAAAGTTAGAGCTGAGGTCGTATCAAGTCTTTTAAATGTTTTCTTCTCACTAAACCAGATAAATAACTGATATGATTGTGTTTAGATCCCATTATGTTTTTATCACAAATAGTGGTGAAAAACGCTACATATGAAGTTTTATAATATATTTTTATGCATTTATTGTTCATTCCTTAAACTCTTTCCAGTTTTGTAAATAGATGTGTTTGGACGAATAGATTCTTATGTTTCAGCTGTGGTTTTTTTTCATTTGCTTTAGGACATTTGTCCATTTTGTTTGGGGAATGTGGTAAAAAGATGTACTTTTGATTTGCTTTTAAATAAAGAACTAAATCAATAATGTGTTTTATATATTTCAACATGTTCCATGATCTGTGAGTGCTCTTGTTTCTCTGTAAATGAACCTTTTCCCTCATAAAACTGGGTCAGAGCCTGAAGAACATCTGCAATCAGTGAGTCCAAAGTTACACAGAAGTGTTTATTTGCAAAAATATTTGATTGAAATCCTTTTTCCTCATTTATCTTCTAGTTTAAAGAAAAGTGTTTTATTAGCCATGTACAAGTAGATTCATGCAAGTGTCTTTAAGCGTGATGTAAATACAATAACTTATTAGTTACTCTGGGAACAGAGCCAGTTTGTCCTTTAGCAAGACACTTCACCCACATTGTATAAAATGAGTGGTGTGTGTGTGAAGGGTTGGAGGTGGTCTGAAGCGCTGATGCCTTGCTTCTGTCGGTGTGCTCCAGGGCAGCCGTGGCTACAGTAGTAATATAATATAAACAATAGTAGTAGTAGTTGTATTACTAGTATATGAAGTTGTCTCATTGTGATGACAGTGACTTTCAGGCGTCTGGACAAGATTGCACCATTATGATTAAAACCTGCATCAACACTTCACATTCATTCCCACGTTTTGGACTCACAAAGTAACACTTATTCTTAAAACATGAAGTTAAAGAGCCGTTTCCTGTCAATCATTCACAGAAGATAGTCGTCCTTCCATCAGAGCCCGCTTGCTTCCAGCGCTCATCAGACTGAAGCAAACTTTCATAGACCCTTGATCTACAGTGTCTTTCGAGTCCCAAAACTGGGCTTGGACTGTCCCTGGGATCGTGGTTTCTTCTGTGAACTGTACAGTGACGCTGGCCGGAGCGGTGACTGATCTACTCCCTGTAACACAAGAACAAGACCAGTCTGAAGGACATTTTCGGGATAATAATCGTGCCATCTGACTCAACGATGTTATCTATTGAAGAATATAAGAGGCGTTCTGAATGACTACTAAACAGAACTGGAAGGAGCAGCCAGAAAATGTACTTGTTGACAGTACCTTCAAAAAATATAAAATACGAGCAGAAATGCAAAAGTGGAAACTATGACACTAAATGATCAGTATACAGACTGTGGACACAATAATAGGACAAAACATAAGATAAGATAAGAATAAGATAAGAATTCCTTTATTCGTCCCACAGTGGGGAAATTTCGATGTTGCAGCGCACAGACAGGACAGTAGTAAGAGCACACAGGGATCACACACAATATATACAAATAAGTAGTAGCTATGTTTCTTAACTAACATAACTAGCTGTAGATGCTGAAAATTCTTTAATACCAGTCAAAAGATATATGTAGTAGTGCAGTTATATACTGTACAGTTAAATAGTGCAGGATAAAAAGTATATAAGTAAAGTGACATGAGGTAAAAGTAGTAAGTAATCTTTATTTCACCGCCTTTTCACTGCAGGTCAGAGTCTCAAAGCGGTTTACAATTGTTATTTTTTTGGGCATTTGTCCCCTGGGAGCGGGCTCGCCAGAGCTATTGTACATGTTTTTAGTGGTAGGGGAAACCGGAGTACCCGGAGGAAACCTACGGAGACATGGGGAGAACATGCAAACTCCACTCAGAAAGGCCCTGGTCCAACCGGGATTCGAACCCAGGACCTTCTTGCTGAGAGGCGAGAGTGCTATCCACTCAGCTGGTAATAAAAGCTCTTGCACAGTGTACTTTAGTCAGAGTAATTTTATTTTGAAACTAAAACAAAGAAAATCTTATGGAGAACATAAGTTAAGGGGGTATTCAGAACTTTACATTAGCTACAAGGAAGAGGTTTGGTGTTTGGGTCTGTGCCGTTAAACTGTGGAAAAATCTTTTAGACAAATTCAAACGATGTCAGAATATCTTGAAAAGTTGCACAGATTATTGAAGTTTAGTTCAGTTTGTAAATATCTAGAACTGGAAGTTGTGGCAATGGTATTATGCAGTAGGGTTGGGTTTGAAATAGGTTGTATAGAGAGATTTACCCAAGAAGAGCTTTATCTCCAACAGTCTACTCCTAAAATCTCTTACAGAAGATCTTTGTATGTTTGATGGTTTCTTTTTGTTTTCTTGTTTGTCTTTGACCAAAGATCAAAGGGTTCAATTTCCAAAAGTAACTAAAGTGGATGTAGATCACTGGCCATGTCTGCTACAAGTTTATAGCACCGGTATTGCCTAAACATGATCTCCTCTTTATACATTTAAAAACAGTTTTTTCAAATCTTAAAATATACTTTTGGTTTCGTTTTGTTCTATAAATCCACCTCAGATCTTTCATTTTGCCGATCTCAGGCAGAGACAGTCGATTTGGTCTCAAGCTGTTGTTGAACAGAACTTTGACGACATCTAGAGGTGATGTTGAGAACTGCAGCCTATAGTCTATGGGACATGCTGACATTTTAGACTATTAACGTGTTTTTCCAAATTAGTGCGTTACAATATTACCACTTCAGTGTAGTGTTTCCGGTATTCCACTTTAAAAATGATCCATACCGTGGCCTTCCTCTCGGTCTACTACCACCGATGCAACTATTTATCACTCTCTCCATCGTCTCTCTTCATCCATTCTCTGCATGTGTCCATACGATCTCAGCACACACGTATCTGCTCTACCAGCCCGGTCATCTAACACCTGTTCTCTCCCTAACCGTTAAATTTCTCATTCTATCCATCTTAGTCACTATTTCTTTTAAACACAGTTTTGCTTTCACAGTCTCTAATAAAATCATAAATAATACTGTGTTTCTTCACCCACCTCGACGCTTCTCAATTTCAGCCAAACACACGGACAGCATCCAAAGTCTTGGCGTCATCAGAGACTTTAATCCACAAAGAGCCGAGGCGGCCCGCCAGAGAGAGAAGCAAGGCATTGTGGGGAATCTGGGCACTGTGAGATCCACCTGCTGCAGATCCATCTGTGCATCTGAGGTGGAACAAAGTGGGTCAAACACTTATCCTGCACGTCAGTCTCTATTAGCACCAAACAGAACAGGACACAAATAAGTCCATCTTTACAGGACACATGTATAGATGGACTTAATTATTACTTTTTATGCGTTGTGTTCCATCAGCAAACCTCATTTTAAAACGGTCGGTGCTAAAACCTGGATTGTAATTACTCACTGTAGGGTTTAATTGCATGTAATGAATTATTGAAATAGTGGCTGACAGTGACTCAGTTGGTAGAGCATTGGCCTTTGGGCCTGAAGGTTGTGGGTTCGAGCCCACTGTAAGACCTACTTCACGACTCCCACTGATGTCTGCTGTTGTTGTGTCAGCCAGTGTGTCAGACAAGACACTTAACCCCACTTTTCCCGAAGCCCCCACTGAAAGATCTAGGCTCCTGTGGACTCACCACCTGCAGGAGGATCTGTAAGGGGCTGGTGCTATGTGTACTGGGTGCATCTCTGACTGCCACCCCCCGACCCAGAAATGGATTAAGAGGAAGAAAATGGATGGATGGATAATTATTGAAATAGTAGTTAACTAATTTAGTGTTTTAAATCACACAGAGAATAAAACTTTGAGCTGTAATCATATATTCTGTAAAATATCATCTCTATGAAGCTGTTCTCAAGGGGTATCACTCCAACGTTTTGATCCAACGTAAATACAAATTCACATACTTTTCACAACTCAATCAAAACAACTAAACAATAAACAGAAAGAAGAATATATGCCCAAAATATGCCTTACTTATACTGAGAGATCATAATTACATCCGAGACACTCCTGGGCTGGTGAGCATAAAGTCCTGGTAACTCTAACTTATATATTTTGTAATAACTAATTACAATACAGACCGTTGCTTCTGCTCAGAGGCGCTGGTTTCGTGCGTCTGTGTGTCTCCGTCTGGGACAGCAGGGTCAGGACGCTCTCCCACACTGGACTCTGGTTTCTGGACGAAGCAGAGAGAGCGATGTCCACCTCCTCTCCTCCACTCACAGCTCTGTAGACCAGCACTGAAGCTCGCACCTGGAACAGACCCTTCTTCAGCTCATCCACGGGCTGCAGGCTCCGGATGGACTGACGCACCCGGACGAGACCTGGAGAGAAGATATACGAGCATTTTGGAAGGTAATTCTAATACAGCCGCAACATGCACTCCAGGACATTGGGAAGTTGGTCATATAAGTAAGTAAGAGAATCTACTCTACAATTGTTATAACATTGTAATCTAATACCAGTGGAATAGAATAGAACTTTATCGGTCTGTTTCAAGACTGTTTCTTGTTCTTGATACAAAATAATGATGATGATAACATTATATTAACCTGCAGGGCTGAGCTTGAAGTCCTGGTCCGTCAGCAGCGTCAGCAGTAGTTTGAAGCACACGGCCTCTGGGAAGCACAGGGGGATGTCTCTGTATTCACTGTCAGGATAGTCCCAGCCGTACCCCCCCACGGAGCAGAACCTCCTCAGCAGGTCCAGGTCCAGTCTGCAACAGTCAAAACATATCAGTTCAATAGACATATACTTGTGTGGCACGGTGGTTAGCGCTTGTGCTTCACATCAAGAAAGTACTGGGTTCGATTTCACCTCCAGGCCTTTCTGCGTGGAGTTTGCATGTTCTCCCTGTGTCTGCGAAAGTTTCCTATGTGTGCTCTCTTTTACCCTACCGCTAAAAAACATGTGAAATAGGCCTGGCAGACACCTCCTGTATGGCAACCCCGCTCTAATTTCTGTGTGAATTGAGAGGCAAAAAACAACAAATTGTAAAGAGTGTTGTGACTCTGGTTTGTGAAAGGCTCTATGTAGGCAAGTTTATTTGTATACCACTTCACACACACAGAAACTCAAAGTGATGTACAAAACAAGAGATATATATACATATATATATATATATATATATATATATATATAAATATATAATCCAGTTTTATGTACAGCTACACAGAACTTTTTTAAAACCTGGATTTAAACATTGTCAAAGAACAGGCCTGTCTCGCATTTTCAAGAAGATTGTTCCAGATTTTAGCTGCATGAATCTGAAGTGCTGCCTCCCCATGTTGAGTTCTGAGGCCAGTCCCTGTGCTCCTCAGAGTCCGAATTGGTTCTTACTTCTGGAAAAACCCTTACAAACTCAGTCTAAACCAAAACATCTAATAAATCACAGTTTCCCATTGAAAGTCCATCTACCTCTGCTTGTCTCACAACCAGCTACAGCTGACGAGTATTTTGATAATCAATTAGTTGGCAGATTATTCTTTTGATTAATCGATTAGTTGTTTAGATCCAAAATAAATATAGTGGATTGGAATAAAAATCAAAAGCTACCTCAGAGTATTCATGGTGCTGTCACTGACCTGCAGCCGTGCAGAGTGACCTCCAGCCGGGCTCCATCTGACCCTGATCCGCGGGGGCCCCTCAAACAGCGGGACACGTACCGGAGAAAGAGGTACGCAGAACTCGGCTGTCTGTTGTAATGAAGCTCTTTAGTGGATAACACACGATACGAGCAATAAATCTTGGAGTAAAGTAAATACAGAGAGCACAGAGAGAGAGAGGCGAACACGTGACTCTGCGTGTTTCCCATGAATACTGTCAGAAGTGAGAAAACATCAGGGTTTTACTCTTATAGATCCATGGTTTTACTGCAGTTAAGATTATAAAGTTATGTGCTACAGATGCAGAAGCCCCATGTCTCTAAACTCACTCTTCTTCATTTATTTTACATTGTTTACTTTCTGTGTTACCGCAAAGTGTACTGCCCTCTTGTGGTGAGATTAGGAACAGCTCAATTCAATTCAATGTATTCTTATGTATCTAATGTATAGCCCTAAATCACAACAGTAGTTATTTTGGAGGATTTAACACAACTGTTGAATTTGCCAACACAGGTCATAGAATCAAACAGATCAAACATTAGAAATAAAACAGAAAAAAAATGTGTATTGGTCCATAAGGGGCAGATGACCAATGTACATAAGTGTTGTTTGCAATTTCAAACCTGCACAATGTTCACATACTTCCGATACATTTACAAGTTTTTGAAAAGGGTATGGATGAATCAAAGGGTATGGATGAATCAAATGTTTACATAATCCATTTAATGCCAATCCCGATCTAACTCAGTCAAAACAAGACCATGGAATTAAGAAATTCAGAAATCTATGCAATTCAGAAAATTACACAACAGTAATATAATACAAAATGCACTGGGACACAACACACACGCCAACACGTGCATGCAAACACATGCACACACACACATACACAGTGACAAAACGTTTTACAATATAATCAAATCCATCTAATCCATCATGGCCTCTCTCACAGCTTGTGCATAAAGATGTTTTCTAATTAGATAAAGACTGCATGTATTCATTGTTTGGTTTGAAATTTGATTTTTAGATGGGGGGGGTTGTCAATTTAAAGAGAAGTCCTGTAATGTCAGAGATGATCAAATAAAAAGGCCTTATATGTGTCTGAACTACTGGCTGCAGCTTTTTGAAACCACTTTATCATCTGTTTGTATGTGTTTGGACAGCAGATGGCGCTCTTGCCTCAGTAATGGCACAAGGATTCACTGCTCTGTGCCTGACAGAAGTCTACAGTTATAAATACTTAATGCTTTACCACTGTAGCAGCAGCGCCAACCAAATACAACAGCTCAATAGTATCCAAGCCTCACGCAGTGTTCGCTTTCTGTATGTGATGAATGCGATCTATATAAGGCTGCGGCAACACGACCTGACAAGAACATTACCCTTTCAATTTGTTATTCTACTTTAAATGTTGGCTATAGTTTCAGCAGCCTTTTATTCAAGTTTTGAAGAACTTAATGTTGTGTCTATATAGGCCTCTAATGCTGTTGTTTATTCTTGGCCTATTTTAAAATGCATTCTATACCATGCATCTAAACAATTTAACAATTATACATTAATAAGTCAATACTAATAAAATATAAATGAATGGATTAAAAAAAATAATGATAATGACACATCCAGAGGATTTATGGACATTTATTAAATTTTATGGGCAGTGGTCATCCCGCCCTATGGAGCAATGACTCCTATGTGTTGGTTATTATTGCATTTCCCGTGTTCGAAATGTTTGATCTAACAAAAGTTAATCAAATGGAATACAGAAGAGATGAGAGACAATAGAGTTGCAGAGACTAAATTGTTGCATAATATTATACTGTGACAGATAGGGAAGAAAACACAATTATCCTCAATTTCAACATCAATAAAAATGTTTCCCCTTTTTGATTCAAAGACTTTCTCTGACAATCTGCTTCTCAACACTTCTACATGCTACAGAAGGGATGATGTGTTTTGCTACATAGACATCATATCACATCAACAACACTGAACTAATGATTTTACTGGAATTATCACTTCCATACAATATACAATACACGTACATACAACTTCCATAGAATTGTTTGAATAAGAGTTATCTTGATGACGCCTCTGCATCGTCTTCGACACATAAACGTTCTGTAACTGCATGATTCTCCCCCCAGTGTACCCGCACACGCCCACTGTTCTTTACATGACTGCAGTGCTCTGACTTCAGCGTTTGAGGGGGCATCTTACCCTTGCTGCAATGGACACTCAGCATTATCCACGCATGCTTTTACGCCAGTGTCATGCGGCACACACACACACACACACACAGTCCACAAACTGTACATGTCAGACACATTTTTGGCCGAGAGTCTGGGCTGCTCCTCCAGAACTGCAGGGCGGTGGGACATCTGCAATGCAGGAGTCTAAATATAGCACAGGAATAAGAGGGGGACATGGGGAGACAGAGGGGTGGAGGTGTGGGATAGGACAGGGGAGACTAATGATGAGCCCGATTTGGAGTATAAGATATTAATATGTATCTATAAATACATCGTCTGGTATGGTACGTGACTGAGTAAAAGTTTTCATCTTTTAAAGTTTTTCCCTTTGCATGTATATTTCTATAGTTTCTAGCACTTGAAAGACACTTGGTGATGCCTTTTCCTGTTATAAGTAAGCAGGCAAGGCAGGTTTATTTTTGTTGTATAGCACATCCTGCACGAGGCACCTCAAAGTGCTTAACAAAACAAGATAGAAACAACCACACCAGGGATTACAATCATAAATAATCACAGTACATTATTAAGGAGTGAAGATTCAATCCTTCAGTTGTACGCACAGCTAAACAGAAGTGTTGTTGATCAAGATTTGAATATTATCAAGCGGTCTGAGCACACAACCTTGAGGGAACCCGTTTGGTGTGCGATGGGTCTTAAACTTCTTTTTAAAAATTGTAAAAAAAGTACACAATCCATTGCAGAATGAGCTGCTCAGTCTGACTGGTTCGATGGTGTCAAAAACCAAAGTGAAGTCTGAAATTTCCCTGCACCAAAGTTAGATAATTGTTGTTGATAATCGGTTTGTGACATGCAAAGTAGGTATGACAGGAAGGATTCTTTATAACATCATGGAGAAGTAGGCGGGATGGGGGGTAGGTGAAAGTAAACCCTTTTCTGAGCTCTAAAGAATCAAGAGCAGCTGCACTATAATCACAATACATCTTTAGTCAATGATGGAGCACATGAAAAAGTTGAATATGTCTCCTTTAAATCAAAAGACTATGTATAACTTATAGTATTTTTTTTATGTGCCTTATTTGCCTCCACACTAAATGATGTACAAGGTGTGACATGACAGTACTTTACTACAGTACTTTTCATGTCACGGCTACAGCAACTGGACCAGGAAGAGCGCCATTGTCCCGCTCTGTTGCTGGGCTCCAGAAGCAAATAAATGAATCCATTGACTTTCTGAAAAAAAAAATCAAATCATCTGTAAATTGTGGCCATGAAAAGTTTTATTTCTATCAAAAAAGAAGGAATAATGTAGAAGAAAAGATACAAGGCTGTGTGCACAATGCCTCCTGATTATGAAAAACTCTGTAGCCTATGAAGCATTGGGTGCGTCTTGGCAAAGTGAAGAGAAACATTTCAACATTATTTACATCATGGTTGCACACAATTATCACATTTTCCACAAACAAATATGAGTTCTACATGGGGGACATTAAGCTCAACCAATTGAAAGCATTCTGGGTACTGTAGTTCTATTACAAAGATCTCACAGTTAAACTAGTTTGATCTCAAAGGTGCTTTTTTCACCTACATCTGACTTTGAGATGGCTTTATAAGCACATAACTGGTTTCAGCTCAAGTTGACTTAGTGACAATGTTTTTTTCTGAAATCCCTATGACCTGAACATGTACAGTAGGTATTATCTGGGAAGCGTGATGCTACTAAAACACGACTCATGGACATGGGGCCACTCACTGCAGCTTTCATTCACACAGGCTGTAAGGGGATTTTCTCTAAAGACCTCAATTTTAAATAAAACAGCTCGTCCTCAGCTGAAAGGGAACCTACAGCTTTCGTGTCAAACGCATCCCCGTCAAGCTCAAGCAATTTCCCTCTTGGCAGGAGCATGAGAGCTACTTGAAAGACCGTCGACATTTACCGTCAGAGTGCGGTAAAGTTAGTTTTATAATGGATATTCGACACATTCAACACATTCAAATAATCTATTTAGCCCTTTGCCCTTTAGGCCCTTTGATTTCAAAACAATTTGGGTTTATGTATTCTGGTCCCCCACACATGAAACACAGCTTATTTTTTCAATATTCCCTTTGGTTGTTTTTTTATGATTTTTTTGCTATAAAATATTCCCTTTAATCTATTTAGCCCTTTGCCCTTTAGGCCCTTTGATTTCAAAACACGTTGGGTTTATGTATTCTGGTCCCCCACACATGAAACAAAGCTTATTTTTTCAATATTCCCTTTGGTTGATTTTTTATGATTTTTTTGCTATTAAAAAGTCCCTTTAATCTATTTAGCCCTTTGCCCTTTAGGCCCTTTGATTTCAAAACACGTTGGGTTTATGTATTCTGGTCCCCCACACATGAAACAAAGCCTCTTTTTTCAATATTCTCTTTGGTTGATTTTTTATGATTTTTTTGCTATTAAAAAGTCCCTTTAATCTATTTAGCCCTTTGCCCTTTAGGCCCTTTGATTTCAAAACAATTTGGGTTTATGTATTCTGGTCCCCCACACATGAAACACAGCTTATTTTTTCAATATTCCCTTTGGTTGTTTTTTTATGATTTTTTTGCTATAAAATATTCCCTTTAATCTATTTAGCCCTTTGATTTCAAAACACGTTGGGTTTATGTACAGTGCCTTGCGAAAGTATTCGGCCCCCTTGAACCTTTCAACATTTTGCCACATTTCAGGCTTCAAACATAAAGATATAACATTTTAATTTTTTGTCATGAATCAACAACAAGTGGGACACAATCGTGAAGTGGAATGAAATTTGTTGGATAATTTAAACTTTTTTAACAAATAAAAAACTGAAAAGTGGGGCGTGCAATATTATTCGGCCCCTTTACTTTCAGTGCAGCAAACTCAGTCCAGAAGTTCAGTGAGGATCTTTGAATGATCCAATGTTGTCCTAAATGACTGATGATGATAAATAGAATGCACCCGTGTGTGATCAAGTCTCCGTATAAATGCACCTGCTCTTTGATAGTCTCAGGGTTCTGTTTAAAGCACAGAGAGAACCATGAAGACAAAGGAACACACCAGGCAGGTCCGAGATACTGTTGTGGAGAAGTTTAAAGCCGGATTTGGATACAAAAAGATTTCCCAAACTTTAAACATCTCAAGGAGCACTGTGCAAGCAATTAAATTGAAATGGAAGGAGTATCAGACCACTGCAAATTTACCAAGACCCGGCCATCCCTCCAAACTTTCATCTCAAACAAGGAGAAGACTGATCAGAGATGCAGCCAAGAGGCCCATGATCACTCTGGATGAACTGCAAAAAAATCATAAAAAATCAACCAAAGGGAATATTGAAAAAAGAGGCTTTGTTTCATGTGTGGGGGACCAGAATACATAAACCCAAATTGTTTTGAAATCAAAGGGCCTAAAGGGCAAAGGGCTAAATAGATTAAAGGGACTTTTTAATAGCAAAAAAATCATAAAAAATCAACCAAAGGGAATATTGAAAAAAGAGGCTTTGTTTCATGTGTGGGGGACCAGAATACATAAACCCAACGTGTTTTGAAATCAAAGGGCCTAAAGGGCAAAGGGCTAAATAGATTATTTGAATGTGTTGAATGTGTCGAATATCCATTATAAAACTAACTTTACCGCACTACCGTCAGTGCGTGTTTCTCTGGTCCCGCAGAAGTAGAACGATTACAAACCTATACTGCGCAAGACCTGGAGAACCAGAGCTGGCCCAAATGCGTCCCTGCTGTATATGTTTGGGACGTCTATGGTGTGAGCAGACATCTTGAAGACCCGGGGTAAGTCCACAGAGCTCTATAAATCCACAACAAAACCTAAACCAGGCCTTTGATATTCTTTTGCTGGTAAAGATTTGAGGAATATGTGTGTGATACCATTTACAAACAATACTTTGTGAAAGCAATCACACTAAGATGTTGTAATCCAATGTCCCACTCTTGGCATCATCACCAGTTCAATTTTACCACATAGAGACCTGTAACAGCAGATTAGCTTTTATCCAATTAAAACCGGGAGAATTTTATTAGTCTCTCCCCGCAACAACAGAGACGAGAGGCTGTTAAAAGCTGAGATTGAGTAGTTATTGCTTTATCTCTCGGGCGTCTCATGGGGAGGCTCAATTATGTATGCGCCCCCACCACAACAACGCAATGTGCTGACGGAGGAGCTCAGCACTAATCCGAGCCAAGGACGCATGGTGTGTGCTGCACAGGCCAAAGACTGCAGGAGGGGGATTGATCGCGCGCTGAATTTTCAATAAATCTGGGCCCCTGACACTCGGGACGTCCGACAGCACAGCACAAGGCTCAGGTCCAGTCATAAGTCTCGCATGTCCAAGGCAGACTACGAAACATCCATCAGAGAGAGGCTGCAGCATTAGGAGCGGCACTCACGCACACACACAGACACACACACACACACGCACACACACACACTGGCACCCACTGAATTTGTTATCTATGTTATTGGGTGTGGTTATTATAACTATCATTTCTGTTCGTATCACAAGGACAACTGCAATCACTACATCTGCAAAAGGAATTCATAGCTGTGGAATACTGTGTGTGTGTTTGTGACTATATGGTTGTGTGTGTAAAGAAAGACTTCCTTCTAAACTCCTTAAACCAGAGACCTGTAATGGTTCCTCACTGACACTGCATTTTTACTCGAAGGGCAGAAAACTATCTGCTGAATGCTAACGTCATGTCTTCTTTACACTGAGACACACACACACACACACACACGCACGCACACACACACACACACACACACACACACACACACACACACACACACACACACACACACACACACACACACACACACACACACACACACACACAACTTTACATGATGTTCCCATGGATCTATTATAATAGGATGTTCCCAATATTAATTCAACAGTCTTAATCATAGAAACTGGTTCATTGAACACGCTTGAACCATGGAGTGGACAGACTGACTGCTGACGTCACCAAAGTGTTTCGGGAATGCAGAAGAAGCTGATTGGAACATGAGCGAGCTGGAACCAACTTCCTTATATGGTCATTTGTTCCGAAGGAGTTAGCTTTGCGGCGTAACAGGGGCAGACGTGTTGCTAAGAGTATTGCTAAAGCAAGCTGTATAGTTTCCCCTGCAAATTAAGACATCTGATTGGTCAATCCTGATATGGCTCATATCTGGATTTACAAAGACAATATCAAAATAAAAACACCAGACTTGTCAACCCTTAAAATTTCACTTGAATTTTTTGATTTTCTAAGATGTAGGATGGTGCAGGATGTAAGATAACACCATTTTCTTTAAATTATAGGCCTTTACCAAATGATTGAGATGCAGTTTGATGGTAAAAGTGCCTAAAACCATGTGAGGTGCCCCAAAGAAATGTTTACTGAACAAGAATATTTTAAAGAGAAAAACATTGTCCATGAGCACTTCTCTATTGGGTTTCATTGAGCTACAGTGTTAGCATTGTCCATCTATATACAGTCTATGATTTGAACAAACAATTGTCTTTATAATCAAAAGGTGGCAAGTGAATCTGTCCACTGAAGCCTTGAATACAGGATTACTCAAACATGCATGTATCCATAAAACATAAACTTTGAGTACATCGAAGACAAGAGAACGACTTGGACTTATTATTATTGTGATTGAGTGTATATGGGTCTGTTGTTGTGTCGTGGCGTTGCTGTCTTGGCCAGAACTCTCTCTCAAATTCAATTCCATAAAAGTTGCATTTCGTATGATATCCCCTTTATCTTCTGCTGCTGCTTCTGTGCAAGTCATGGTTACTACCTATTGTTCCAACGCCTTCTTATCCTGGGAACTACTGGCCAATCACAAGCAATCTCTATGCACTGGGAGATTTTCTCACATTTTGCTTGTGGGTGGAGTATATAGCTCTGTCTCTGGGTGTTTAGCTGCATTTTAAATCATAATTATATTCTAGTTCCGTTTGGTTTTGCTGCGTCACCTCTCTTGCCTCCCCCTCCTTCTCATTTGGGGCAAACTCAACATTTGTCTTGGGTGGTATTCCTGTGCCGCTCTGACAGAGTTATTGATTGTGTGTTAGCGCTGATAATGTTGTTGCCTCTGTGCTCACACCTAGAGAGAGGCCCATACGCAGCCAAAACAAACTGGCCCAGGCAGTGATGAAGCTCCTATAGGCGACAGCAGTGACAGGGACCACACTGGACACCCCTCATCCATCTTGTGAGGGGCCATTGCTCAACTGGGACCAGCCTGACACGGAGCAAAGAGATGAGTCGATAACTACAGCCGCCAGCGATCATGCGAGGGCTGCTGCAGTGGAGGGTGTGGCTGGGAGCACTGGGACTGCACTGGGACTGCACTGGTCGCAGTGTGGGGGGTCATGTTTTGAATTGTGACATAAATAAAGAATGAATTATACCTTATTCATGTTAATTTTGGCTCTTTAAAGAAGACGTATAGTGCATTATTGTTTGCCATTAAAACTCATGACTGCTGTTGACGTATTTGTCTGAGACCCTCTATTTGACTGGGGATTACAGGACAATAAAAATAGCTAGAAAAAAACTTATTTTTGCTGATGAAAGTAGACAACCCAGTCTTTCAGAATCTGGTTTCATATTTTACATAGTCTTAGGAAATAATATTCTGTGGGTCTTGAGAATCAGTGAAATCATCAAAAACGGCTGGCAGTCAATGAGTTCAAATGATAATGATACTGTTTACTTTATCATGTCATGAAAGTCAAATAACAACTTTCAAAATGTAAATTAACAAGGTAAAAATATATGGTGAAACAAGTATGAAGGGCAAATGATACAATCGACCTGCCTCATCCCTATGCTACCACCAAAGAAAGGTGTAGCATTTGTTTGTCCCTGGACCAATCTAAATGAAACAAAAGTGGTCACAACTTTCTACATCTTCTTTGTGAGTACTTACTGTATCAACTTTGGTCTAATTATTTTCTCATAAACACAGGGACTGGCCTCCTGCTTGTGCCCAAAGGCAAGACTAAATATTGGGGAGGCCGGAATTCAGAATCTGGAACAGTCCTGCAAATGTGAGGCAGGCTTCTACACTGACAAAGTTAAAATCTCGGTTCTAAACAGTTTTGTTCAGCTGTGGATACAACTAAAGGATTCTGTCTGCCATGTAGGATTTTAATGCTTTTTTAAATGTTTTGTCAAGCACTTTGAGTTGCTATGTGGTGCTGTACAAATAAACCTGCCTTGCCTTGCCTTATTGTCATCACAGCAATTGATAGAATATCGGGGCTTCCACATACCGTCATGTGTGTCCTTCACGTGCGCCTATAGACTCTTAACGTTACCCTTAGGCTCTCTTTCAACTCTTTCTAATCTCTCCTTTTTTGACCAAACAATAACCTTTTCATAATCCCTCCTCACGCACAGCAGCCCGTGACGTGATGCATGTGCTCTTTACCGCTCTGGGACGTCCTGCACAAGCATTTAACGTCTTTTTATTCTTCCCACAAGGCTGCGCTGGCAAAACCGGGATATTACTTCATACATCAGCTCAACGCGATAAATGCGCAAGATGGAGCACAGTCCGCCGCAGTGGAGGACATTAAAGGGACACATGTTGACGTGTGCAGGGCGTGTAAATTAAATCTGCGCTGGTATAAGCACGTGTGAACAGGTTTTATAGACAAACCTGTGTATATTGTGTTTGGTGCCAGCGTACAGTGTAGCAGCTAACCCCTAATTTAAAAGCACTTTATTGCCCATTTAACGTTCCATTAGCCACGTGCCTTACACTTACAGATTTCTATGCAATTTGCCCAGTCGTGCATCAGATATTATGGCGAATAGTTATTGTGCGTTCAGATTAAGGCCATTGCAAGAGAAAAAGCTGATGCGATGATAAAAAGTGTACTGTGGGCATGGCTTTAATATGGATTCTATAATGACCCAGGTTTTGTCCCGTGATATCAGCTCTAAAATGTGACCAAGTGCATTGTGTTGTATGTTTCCCAACCAGGGGTACAGGGCTCCCTGGAGTGCAGTGAAAAAATGCAAGCTTGTCTTAAAATGACTTAAAGCTACACACGATATAGTGTGTATATATAGTATTCTGGAGGCGGAAAATCACCTGCATGATACATGGGAGTATTCTCAATGGAATAGTCAAACAGTGGAAGAGTGTAGCTGTAGGAACAACATGACGAGAGAACGAAGAGAAGGAAAATACAAGTCATGTTTGTGGAGAATCATAATGTAATAGTCATGACGCCCAAAGGTGCTTTAATGCCATTATTCAAACTCCCCATTCACTGTGGTGGTAAACTACTACTCAAGCCACAGCTGCCCTGGGGCAAACTGATGTAGGTGAGGCTGCTCCTCTGTGCCATTGGCCCCTACGACCACCACCAATATTTAACACACACCAGACTCATACCAGGCAATGTGGGGTTAGGGTTAGGGTCTTGCATGTTTCCAGTGGTCGCCGATCACATACTAACCAGGCCCTGTCCTGCTTAGCTTCTGGACTCTGACAGGATAAGGTTTTCGCAGGTGGCCTTATAACGTAATTGAACCGTATGAGATGTGAGGTAAGACACAATTGGTGATTTTGTACGTTTTACACCAGCAACACAAAGTGAGTGTCTTTATAGTCATTACAGAACTATATATAATTATGTCAAAATAATGTCCTAAACGTGAGAGCACTTGCATTTCCACAAACCTGACTCGTACATATCATATTATTACATGGTGGTTTTTGAAGTTTTATTCTTCTGGTATCATGTCTATAAAGTATGTAGCTCCACATAGGCCTATACATAAAACAGTTGATACATGCAATAGATTATTCAAACAATAATAAGTAACACAGATTTTTGGTTAATAAATGTCTTTATTTGGCTTTGAGACTCAGACTGCGTGACAGAGCAGCACATACAGATCACAGTAGTTTTAGCAGGAATGGTTCGGTTTAGTGTCGGCGCTCCTCGTCCATACCTCCTTCCCCCATTTTGATTTTATTTCAAAACAACAGACAAAAACGTTTGTGTCTTTTTTTTATGCAGCAAATGCTTAAGGCAAGATTTATACTTCACACAACAAGCAGAAATCTATTCCATCCAAGAATCAGGCCATGCATTCAACGCCCTTGGACTGGTCCGTCTGTCACCGCCTTTCCTTGGGATGGGAGGGTGGTGTGATGTGCTGATTGCGACTATACTGTAGCCCTTAGTTGTGATATATATTTAGCCGTGAACTTCAGTGCGTTTGGAGCCGCCTGCCACGAGCAGATGGGCCTGTGTCAGTGTCACTGCCAGATGCACCTGCACTTGGGGGCCTTCACCTGCCGCACAACGACCAGCCTTGACTCCATAAAACACTCCTATAGATCCAGGGCTGGGAGTGAAGGCGCAATTGGATTTTGACACTGCACTGTTGTTAGATTAGTGTGCACTGCAAAAAATAACTGATTTGATTCGTAATTAAAACATGTTAGGCCAATGGGACAAGCTTATGTTATTACTTGGACTGAGGTAGAAATGGTATCACCTTTCAAATAAAAACTTTTTGGTTATCCCATTGGAAAATCAAATTTACCTGAATCAAATTAAGTTGATTCAAGTATTTACAAACTTATATGGGATCAGTTTTTCCAGTGTGGGCAAAGCTATATGTATTATTAGACAAAATGCAAGAAACACATAATACCTTCAATGTTACTTTTTAGCTTTGCCTTCATCACGTCCACTATATTTCTTTGAGATTAAATTAAGTTGCTCTTATTGCTTCATTCTATACCATTAAGCATCTATGTGGCTTCGTATACTGTTTCTTATACTGTTTCCTATACTGTTCTCTACATGACATGGGCGCTGGTGACAGACGGACCAATCAAAAGGAGGGATAATAATTCATATTCCCAAAATATAAATAGCAGCAGCGATTTCTATTTAAACTCTTTATATTCGATCATTCCCACAGATGCACCCCCCGCGGCTTCCTGCAGACGAAAACCCTGCCCCTCCCCGTTAAAACATTATATTTCCCCCATCAATATATATATATACATGAAATCAGTCAACATTATTGCCGTGCCGTGACGCTACAGTGACAAAAGGAAAAGTGCTCGAAAATGGCAGCGTACATTACTCTTGTGTCGAGGTGGGGATCGAAAGCGTTTATGGAGAAGGGAAAGCCATTTTTTATCAAGGATAGACCTCTGTAAAAGTTGACACTATCTGGAATGAGCTGGTTTTCGCTTCTACTGTATGTAAAAATCAAAGTAGCACCGTTGAAGTTGGCTGTGTCTCTTGTTTGATTTAAAGTGTGCGTTGTTGTTTTCTTTCTTTTACAGTTGTGTGCTGAAAATATTGTTGCTTTCAAATGGCTGATTGTACAGTTCATGCTTGGCTAGTTTTGAGGAGGGGAAAAAGCAGGGCCAATAATCGCAATTATTCATAAAAAAAATAAACAGAAAAAAGATTGGGATGTTTCAGTTGTCGTCTTGAGACCAAATCGCTTCGGTCTTTGTCATATCAAGAACGACTGGAATCCTTCAACCCAGATTAAATGGTTGTCAAGTTGAAAAATAAAGTTGAAAATGTGTTTAAATGGGAATGATTCAGATTGCATTGTCGATTTCTATTCCTAACAACATCCCAGAGCATGTAACACAAGCAGGCTACGTTCTTTAAATCTGGCAATCCTACATCAAAACAAGAACAGCTTGGTCTAACGCCTCCATAACTTCAATATTTATAGGTCTAATGGCTGGGAAATGTTTGAGTACAGCTTTTGGACAGTGGATTGGTGCGTGGGTGCATGAGCCAGAGGCTGCAGTCGTGTGTATGGGACGAAAGAGCAGCAATTTCCGCAAATGACTTCAATAGTTTGACTGTAAATACACTATGGTTCCTATGCTAATATAACTGTCTGTATCCCCTTGTAACTATAAAAGTAGTTTTCAAATGGAAGTGCTCAGATATGTTTGATATTAGTTTTAACTTGATTGATTATAAATGATGCTGAAGAAGAGTAATGACTGAAAAACGTTGAGGATTGTGATTGATAAAGTCACGTTATGCAACATTTATGGAGTATCGTTTACGTGTACTTCTGGCATAGAGAATAGTGCAACATTTTATTTAACTTGAGTTTTGTTCCACTCAGGCCTCTGTGTGATTTTGAGGCATGAGCTGAATGACTGGTGGAGTAGGTACGAAATGCAATGTGTTAGTGATTGGCTGCAAAAAGCGAAAAATTCTACTGTTTGTAATCATTCGTATTGATCCTAATTTGAATATATCGTCCACGGTCTTAAAAAATGCCACTGGGACAAGCATAAAGTGACTTATCTTCATCTGAGGAAAAAGTGGAAGCAATTTCTCACTTACAATTGCGCTGCTTGTTCCACTGGCAAACCTGAATTCAAGAGTAAAAAACATATTCAAATCCAGACGAATACTGATTAAGATGTGTTCAACGCTGACTGCGAGGGACCCTGCTAACAAAACTAGTAGATAAGGATCAAATCTGGGATAATCGAGCCGCCCTGTATAGATTCTAGTGTTGCAAAAAGTCTATTGGCCCATTTCCACCAGCCCTTGTTCGATCTCTACTCTACTCTACTACGATTTTCTACAGTCTATAGGTCGGAGTATGAATCCATGGTCTCTCCAGTAGAATAGATTATGGCCAAACGGAGCTGGTGGAAACTGTATATTGCATTTTTCTCTTTCGTCCCACTCACATCGCCTCCACCGCAGCCTGAATGTGTGTGAATTAGTTTTTGCTGGTCTTGGAGCTAGCGCTATCCTTAGAGCTTTCCTTAGAGCTTTCCTTAGAGCTATCCTTAGAGCTATCCTTAGAGCTTTCCTTAGGGCTATCCTTAGAGCTGTCCTTCTTCTTGTCCTTCTCTTTGTCCTGCTTGTCATCCTTATCTTTGCCTTTCTTATCCTTCTGCTCCTCCTCCTCATCCTCCTCACCCTCATCTCCGCCCTCCTCTTCATCGTCTCCGCCCTCCTCTCCCTGCTCTCCCTCCTCTCCCTCCTCCTCCTCTCCCTCCTTCTCTTCCTCGTCTTCCTCTTCAGCCTCATCTTCCTCCTCCTCGGGCTTGGACCTGCGGTAGGCGCCCAGGGTGTAGCTGCGCGGGGACATGTAGGAGAAGCCGGAGTATCCTGACTGCACGGCGGAGCTTCCCACGGAGCTCAGGCGGCACTCCTCGCCCTCCAGCAGCTTCCTGTAGGGGGCGCACACGTCGTTACATGTCAACTATTGCTGTACATTAATGGACCATGAGGAACTTGTCCAACATGTATTCATTGAGTCACACATAGGTGGAGTCTGAGGCCAGCCAGCGTTAAAGGTCACTGAACTATTGGTTATCTTCACAGTGTGTTATTCAAACTCTTAAAAAGCAGCAATATGTATTTTTTAAAAAATGGTTATACAATTTATTGAAGAAGGTTGAAAGCTTCTTCTTTTATCCTAAGTAAAATATAAGAAATCTCACACTACTTCTATTGATGTCTCTGTCATCTTTCGGGACATCATTCAGAGTGGTCTGTCCCTGTGTGAGTTTCTGAAAGCTCAGTTCACAAATGGAGTCTAAAGGGTGTTTTGTTTTATTTTATACTTTTTTTTTGCAAACTGTAACAGCTCTGGTCCCCTCAGTGAAACAGCACCATAGTCACACACAACAACAGTTTGGATTATAAAGTTACTTTTAAAGGTCTCTTACACATCACCATGTTATATTAGAACAGGAAGTTGCTAAACATGGTAAACATGAATGGTTTTGAAAAAATCATTTAAAGTCAAATGTAGGAAAACTTTGCTTTTTCTTCTCTGTGTCTTTGTCATTTTGGTCTACACAGCAGCTGGAAAGAAACTTAATGCTTGCTCTTGGCTCATTAACTAGTCCCTTTCCTCAAACATGTTTTTTAAAGTGTAGAGGACAAAGTAGAAATAGTGTTTGTTATTTTCTGATGTTGTGGTCAGTGTTTGTACAGTGTTCTGTTGTGGTCAGTGTGTGTACAGTGTTCTGTTGTGGTCAGTGTGTGTACAGTGTTCTGTTGTGGTCAGTGTGTGTACAGTGTTCTGTTGTGGTCAGTGTTTGTACAGTTTTCTGTTGGGGTCAGTGTGTGTACAGTGTTCTGTTGTGGTCAGTGTTGCTGACCTGTAGGCAGCGATCTCGATGTCCAGAGCCATTTTGACGTTGAGCAGATCCTGGTACTCGCGCAGGTGGTGGGACATCTCTCCTTTAGTGGAGCGCAGCGCCCCCTCCAGCTGCTGGATGGTGTCCTGCACAAGAGATATGTATGTTTGTGTATGTATCAAATGATCTGTATTCAATTCCTGAATACACAACACAATATTTATGATGGAGTCAAATCGCCATAACATATTCAACTTTTCTGCAATATCAATAACAAATAAAGGTCCTCTTATCTCATCTTAAATTCACGGAATAGTTATCATGAATTTCACTTGTCCAGACCTGAAGCTACTCTGTCTTAGATGAAAGGACAAATATGGAGATATTTCTTGTGAGCTGGGATGCGCCCCTTCCTCACCTGCAGCTCTCCGATCTCCTGGTTGTGGCGGTCCTCCATCTCTCCGATCTGCCTCTCCAGAGCTTCGTTGTGGCCCCTGAGAGCCTCGATCTCCAGAGTGCGCGCCTGCACCTGCCTGCGGTACTCGGTCAGCTCCTCTTTGGTGTGTTTGATGGCGTCCTGGTTGCGGGCCGCAGCCTCAGACACCGTGGTGATCTTGGAGCGGTACCAGTCCTCGGCCTGGGCCTGGTTTCGGGCAGACAGGTTCTCGTACTGGGAGCGGATGTCCTTCAGAGCAGCCGTGAGGTCCGGTTTGGCCATGTCCATCTCCACCGACACCTGTAGAGGGCAGCAGCATGTGGAATACTGTCAGGGCATTTCAACTTTATTTTATCCAGGATCAGATTTGTCTTCGGTATTATCTATATACATGAATATCCCACTTTATGTTTTACAGATTTTGATATATTGATGAATGAAATAGGGCAACACAAAATAGAAAAAAAGTGAAAAAAGTGCAATTGGAATGAAATACTGCAATGTTGCATTTGGTTCTTCCCAGAGAGATTTGCTCTTGCAGCAAAAGTTTATGCATGGAAAAAAAACATGATTAAATATTGCACTTGATTGCAATGTCAATCTTGCACTTTCCATTATCATAATAACAATATTTTTTTCTAATATTTTGTGCAGCCCTATTATAAAAAATAACATGATAGATAGCACCCAAGAATTTAAATAGTATTAGGACTGTACCTGTAGGTCAAAATGAGGATTACTTTAGAATGTTTAGAATGGGGATTTTTGGGAGCTATTCGGAAGAGATTGGTCCCTACATGGATTCCCTGCTGTATTGTTGGTAATTTTTCTTTGCATCTTAATCCATATTATGATTTAGACCCGGACAAGTTGTGTTTGGCTTTGATTTGATGATGAGGAAAAGTTGTAGATATAATTCTAGGGAGGTAACATAGTTTTTAGATTATAGGCTACTTGTGTTGACTCTTGGCCAGGTCTCTCTTGCAAAAGGCAATCTTTATCTTAATTAATGGGACTTCTTGGTTAAATAAAGAGAAATAACTGAATACAGCAGTCCGATGACCAGAGTAGCCAACTGTTGAATTAAATAAGAGAAGATTTACCAATGAGCAATTCATCTTGTTGTTATCATTCTTATTTTAAAACTATATGGTATGCTGCACTTTGAAACTGTTCAGATGTATCAATCTATCTATCTTTGACGTCATTTTTCATAAGGCAGCCCACTTCTATTCATTTTTTAATGTGTGTTTTTTCATTATAGCACTCCCTTTGCTGTGAGTGTATTAATAACATGTTGGATGAATCACTCCATAAAGTCACAGTCACAGCAATATAGTTTACTTATATTCACTAAACTTTGAAGTCAGAAGGCTGATATGAAGCAGAATGAAAATCTATTCAAACCCTTCAGTCAGGGCCGTACACAAGCGGCAACTGTAGCGTCTGATTTGTCCATTGACTTCAAATTGACATAGATCAGAAGTAATTACAAGCTTATTATTGAAATTCCTTTGCTCAATTACCTTCCATTGATCCATGCATACTACTTTGAATGTAGAAATGTGCTGACCTATGAATTCCCAGTCTGAGAAATAAAGCTGCACAACTATTGGGCTGAAGCTGCTACTTCTAATGGGAGGATATCTGCAGCCCATAAACTTGAGAAAACCGATAGCCCGGACAGCTGAAAGGCCCCATCTATTCCCCAACGCGTGCACATCCCTCCCTTCTTTTCGATCTTCGCGCTGTTGCCATATGCATTTATGTATAAGGTGTGGTGTGTCCGGAGGTGATGCGCAGAGCTGTTGAAGGATCTGCTGATTCAGGCCTTTTGCTGCTGCTGCTGCCTCTGCTGCTGTGCTGTCAATAGCTTACATGACAATACTATTCCCCCCGAGGAATCTTCCTTGCAGCCACTGCTTTAGAGCAATCACTTCTCACTGCAGACAATTGATTTGATGTCCATCACAGTCGCAGTTTTCTGTTCTGCTGTAAAAGGACACTCAAATGTGGTATTGATGTTACATTATTGTACTGCATTGGGCTGAGGTTGGAGGAGCTCGTTTTGCACTACTCCTGAGTATGATATTTCCTCACGTTTATGTTGAATGATACTCTGCAGTGACTTTTCATACTGTTCAAAGAGATGCAATGCACTGTAGCTTGATTAGAAAAGGGGGACCAACAATTTCAGTGCCTGGGGCAGCCACACCCTTCCATCCATCCAGTTTCTCTTCCCCTTGTGTGTGCCACCCCCCCTTAATCAGAGCTGCACCCAGTACACAGAGCACCAGCCCCTCCTGCAGGTGATGAGTCCACAGGAGCTGAGATCTTCCAGAGGGGGCTTCAGGCAAAGTGGGGTTAAGTGTTTTGCCCAAGGACACAACAACAGCAGTCATCAGTGGGAGTAAAGAAGTAGGACTCGTGGTGAATTTGAACCTACAATCCTCAGGTCCAAAGGCTAATGCTCTACCAACTGAGCTACTTGCCCCATTTATTACCACTTTATAAGCTACAGATGTTAAGTCAACAGTTATGGGGAAGTCCTTCTTCAGCTTGTGCAGTTGTTTAAGTCAGATCTGCCCGGGCTGAAGGACGACCACGCCCCTAATGCGCACCCCACATTCTCCCATCAACAAACACGTCTGCGTTCTGCTGCGTCAAAGTTGTTCATTCATCGGACATAGTGACGCGCACTTTGCAGGTGAGACACAGAGGACACGGGATGAACAGCAATCATACATACATTGATATTATTACTGTACAAACTCATGTAAAGTGTTCCGCGGGGCTGAAGTAAGCTGTCATTTTTAATGTAATTGTATCTATCTGTTGTTTTTATGTGTAACTTTGCTGCCTCTTGGCCAGGACTCCCATGGAAAAAGAGATTCTTAAGCTCAATGGAATTTTTCCTGGTTAAATAAAGGTTTAATTAAAAAAAAATGTGCGTGGGCGGGAGCGCGAGGCGCAGGAGCACGAGGCGCTGCAGTGTCATTAATTATCTCATTAAACTGCGCGTGCGCAGCGGGAACCGGACACGTGCTCTGTGTGCGCTTGTTTCTTGTGGTTACCATAGCAATAGGAGTGTAACTTTACCAGAGCAGAGTGCTCGTGCGTGGACGTACCTGCGTGGCCTGCAGTGACGCCTGCATCTCTTGCAGCTCCTCCTCGTGCACTTTCCTCAGGAAGTTGATCTCGTCCAGCAGAGCCTCCACTTTCTTCTCCAGCTCCAGACGCGCGAGCGTGGCGTCGTCCACGTCTTTCCGGTAGCCCTTGAGTGCGTTGTCTGCCTCCTCACGCAGCCTGCCCTCCTCCTCGAGCTTCTCCCGGGAGCGCTCCAGCGCGTCGTTCATCTGCACGCAGTCCACGTGCATCTGGCTCTTGTCGTGCGTCAGCTCCTCCACGCGCGCACGCAGCTCGCGGATCTCCTGCTCGTAGAGCTCGTGCAGACGTGAGGGCTCGTTGTGGCGCTGACGCAGAAGCGTCACCTCTGCCTCCAGCACGCGGTTGTGCTGCTCGAGGCTGTGCACCTTCTCGATGAACGACACGAAGCGGTCGTTGAGCCCCTGCAGCTGCTCCTTCTCGTTCGTGCGCACGATCTTCAGCTCGTTGGTCACAGCTGTGGACGCGCACAGCTCCAGAGGGTCATGCGTGGCCATCACGCGGGACGCAGCGCTCCTGCGGATCCCGGAGGAGGACATGGACATGGACATGGGAGACGCGTTGTAGCGGTGATGGCTACTGCGGAGTCCGGAAGAGTGCGCACGGGACGGACTGGCCATGGACACGCGCCCGGAGCGCGGGGCATCGCCAAAGATCTTCCGGTACGAGCTGGAGCTGTACGCGTCACTGGAGAAACTCATGGTCCTGACGGGTCAGAGCGCGAGGAGCTGGACACGGGAGGAGAGAGGCGAGAGGAGACAGAGTCAGATGCGCACAGCTCTGCCAGGACAGGTGCCTTTATAGAGCACACGCTGCGCATCATCTGACGCAGAGCCAAAGTGTGGGACAACAGAGAGAGAGGGAAACCTGCGCATTTGGCACAAACACCCCGCGTGAGGGGGGCACGAGCCACTCATGCAGCACCTCTGTGTCCAATGAAGCCACAGTCTGTCCTGTCTCGAGTCAGCTTATTCACTTCGATAATGACCACTACATCAGGATGGGTTTTTCTCTCATCCTTCAGTGGGACATGTCCCATAAAGACACTGCTGCAGTCTGCGGCTCTGCAGGGTCTGAGTGTCTGTGGCAGCAGCTGCTGCTTCTCACTCATATAAACACTAGGTCCCGGTGCCACACCACCTCAGCCTCAGCAGTGGCCCCAGTGGCATGCAGCCACACCTCAGAGGGGTCCCGCAACAGGATCCCGGTTTGTGGCAGATTAGAAAATATCATGAAGTCTTGATGTGAACGGGCAGTTAGAAGCCACATTCATTAAACATTCAGTTGTCTGTGGTCACTTATGGTCCAAGAAAGAGTGGGAAGACTTTATTATGACAGTTTAATAGGTTTAAAGTAACGATTTTATGTAATAATGTGACAAACCTCTTTCTGCCTTTTACTCACGAGTGCAGTAACATTACGCACCACTGGAGGTCGCTATAACCACACCCCGATCCCCTCCCTTTGAGAACGTCTGCGTCAAACTATAATTCAGAGAGACTCACACTGTCTCACAACAGTGTGAGAGACTCACAACAAGAGGGTTATAACCGGTAGCACTTTGAGATTTGGATGAAATCAAATCATTAAAGGGTTGTGTCTTTTTGTAAATAAATAGTCCTAAACATTTTCTCTTTGGTCAGGTCCTGATTGTCAACATATGAGGCTCCTGATGCTCCTGCTGCTGCTGCTCCTCCTGCTGCCACACTCTACCTTTTCTTCCCCACTTCCTTTCATCCATCTTTTCACTGGCAGCAATAAAACCCAGAACTAAACCCAGCCAAATCAAACGTGTGACTCAGCAACTCACACAGCAGTGGAACTATCTGCAACTTAGGTATTGTAACTCTTTTTATGCATTGCGACGTATACAGTAAGTGGGTGCATCATATATTACGTAATTTGCTTATACAGTGACGAAAATATAAAAGATATATTGAGGGATTTACCATACAGTCTATGCATTTACCGCATAAACAATAATATTCTTACCTGTACCAAACATGACCACAAGGGGGTGTGCTTGTTCTGTCTACAGAAGATAAGATAAGATAAGATGTGCTTTATTTATCTCACATAGGAGAAATTTATATGTCACATTTGGCATGGATAGAGACACTCAGATTGTTTAAAGGAAATGTGCAAACATGTTACATGCAGGATATATATGTACAACAAAAGTGACAAGTGTCAATTGGAAACAGGACAACACAAAGATGTTTAAAACTATTGATATAAATCATTTTATAATTTGAATAGACCATTATCACGTGATAATAATCAGATAAGAAATCTTATTAATTTCACAGCTAAAATTTCACAAGACAGAAATTATACAGATTTGAAGCTTAAAGGATTCACATTATTTTTTGTTGTTAATTTGCAAAAAACTGTGCCATTAGAAAACACATTTTTGAAAGGCTCACAATTCTATCTTTACCAATTCATTTTCTAGAGATAGATGATAATAGTAATTCAAAATTTAATGCTATACAAATAAAGTTTCAGCCTTTCTTGACCAAATTCTTTAAAATATTTCAAAGTGTTGACAATCGCAGCTCGAGAAATACGATACATTTTTTCAAAACAGAGATATATGTTTTTGGAAGTGAGCTATTCCATCATCCTAAAACGCTCTTATCTTCTCCACAAACCTGGCTCGTTCCGGGGGAGGCCTCATCTCATTGTTTATCTACTTTGTTTGTCAAGTTGTAAGATACAGAATTTCTTTTCTGAATGTATGAAGTTTGGTGTTTCTGCAGATGTCGGCTTACACCCTGACTTCACACTGACATGTTTTGGAGAGAATGGTCATTTTACTGAGAATCGACTAATCAGTTTAAATCATAACAATGTGTTTTGTGTGTAAAATGTGCTGACTGTAGACTATTGTACTGTAAATGCACTGACAGGCTTGAAACATTTGCAATAAAACGAATCCATGAGAGATTACAGTTTTTAACACTTACAGGGTGGTTAGGATAGGATATGTGTATGTATTATTATGTATGTGTTATTTTGAGAATGTTAGTTAAGTTTAAAGAAATAAGCCGCAGCAAAAAAAGAAAAACTCAACTCCGTCAGATCAGGATCTATGTAGTTCTTACATCACACCACAAGGTGGAGCCATTCCCCTTGGTATGTGACCAGAAGAAAAATAATACATATAAAACGTCAAACATCTGAATGAACTGCAGGACAAAATGTTCCAGTGTTTCCCAAAGTGTGGTACCCTATTGTATGACCCTCGAGGAGCAGAATTGACGAGAGTGCAGCGTCTAGGGACCCATCTTCAGATTTTTATGCTCTGCTGGGGCAGAAGTATGATTTGGGATGTGGGGCAATCCGGAGCACCCAGAGGAAACCTACACAGACACATTAAACTCCACACAGTCTCAGGCCTGGGCAGGATTTGAACCCACAACCTTCTCGCTTTGAGGCCTGAACGTTACCCACTCAACCACCATGCTGTATAAACAAGTATGCACTAATTTTTAAAACACCAAGAGAGGCTGTATTAGGGTTTAAAATTATACAATGTTGTGCAATTATAGATTTACTCCATTCATGGTGGTGGTTGGGGAATATTGTCTGCCATAGCTGCCCTGGGGCGGAATGACAGACACAGGGCTGCCCCACATGTGTCTCCACCGGAACCATCACAACCACATTTCTCACTATTTTGGGTTAATCCTCATTTAGAATAACCTACAACCACTGCAAGTCTATTTACGACCTGTTCTCGTCCTGAATGTGAGTCCAGGGTGGTATTCAGGAAGCCGAGTATTTTCTTAGGTGGTACTTTGTATGATAACTATAATCACCACTGCTCTGAAGCCTCGCCATACATCAGATATATAGACTGAATGCATATGTGCTGTTGTTTGTTCTGCAGCTGCAGCAGATGGCAGGGGGAGGGAGTCACATCTTCTCTGATCACTTGGTCCGAGGCAGAACAAAAGCAGCAGCAGAGGCCTGGATGTGACACAGAGAGAGGGGCACCGAGGCTGGGAGACGGCTACTGCTACAACACCTGGCCAATCAAAAGAGCACAGACACGTCGGAGAGAGGAGCAGGATGTTCTCCACACAGGGGAATGCACCAGTGATGACGAGGGGACGTGCAACAGCAACAGCTGGACAGTCATGGGGGGGAAAAATCACCATATGTAGACGAAATACATCCAAAATGACAAACGTTTGAAAAACAGGAGCAGAGACAATGTAGTAACACTTTTGAATTTTGTAGATTATAGTTGGATATTTATTTTGTGTTTTTGTATATTAACTTTAACCATTATTTTATTTAATCATGAATAAACACAATGCTGGATGGCCTCCTTGAGTGTTTTAGTAGTTTCTTGCCGATGCAGAAGGGTCTAAGGACAGTCATAATCTGGGAAATTTAAGGAGATTTATCAATATATTTTATAGTTGTGTTTTTGTCTTTTATATGGATTTTTAGTCTGGAATAAAGATTAGTTTAGTTTATTCCAAGCCAGTACAATACACAACACAAGAAAAATAGAAATTCATTACGATGCTATACAAAATTAACACATCATTACAACGTGTCCACAAAGAAAAGAAAAAACAGCTTGGAGGGGAGTGGGATGAAGATTATTATTATTATTTATGGTCAATGGTCATCCCACTCCCTATGCAACAGCCCTGCTATATGTTTGATATCATTGTATTTCCTCCTGTTAGAACTGTTCGATTCTTTGATCTGTTGTTGGCGAATCGACAACTGTGTAAAGTCCTGCTGTATGACTGCTGTTATGATTTAGGGCAATACAGAAATAAATAGAAAATATGCACTGACCTATCTTTGCAGGCCTTCAACCCCCAGAGAGTCATGTATTTATGACATTAAGACTATATTTACTTCCACCGCAGACGACTCTCAAAAATATGTCCTAAAACTAAGTAATGTTTATTTATATAGCACATTTTACAGACCAAGGTCACCCAAAGCGCTTTACAATGTTCAGAGTCAGATATTGTTCCAATCATTCCACACACGGTGATGACAGAAGCGAGTCCAGAACACACTGGACCATCCACTCACTCTCTCATTTACATTCATACCTATTTTGCATGTTTTTAGTGGTAGGGGAAACCGGAGCACCTGGAGGAAACCTACGCAGACACAGGGCGAACATGCAAACTACACTCAGAAAGGCCCTGTTCCGACCAGGCTTCGAACCCAGGAACGAGAGTGCTATCCACTCAGCCACCGTGCCGCCCTCTTATTAGCAAGAAGGCCCTGAGTTAAATTCCACGTTCTCTTGTGAAGTTTTCATGTTCTCCTGTGTCTGTTCCGGTTTCCTCCTGGTGCTCCGGTTTCTCCTACACTAAAAACAAATACAATACGTCTGAATGTCTTGAGGGAGTGCATAGAGACGATTAGGGGCTTTTTTACACCTGTGTGCTCAGCGTCTCATTTCCGTCATCACGGTTTGTGGAATAAATGGTCATTACTGGAGCATTGTAAAGGGCTCTGTGTGACTTTGGTCTGTGAAAAGCGCTAAATAAATAAAAATGACCAACTTATTATTGTTGTGTAAGCACTAAAGGCAGCAGCGATACACGATGTGATGAGTCATCCTCTTTCAGTTCTGCATGTCTCACTAAATGTTCACAGAATGATCAAATAAAAGGTAATCACAGCTTGAATTAAGTGTTTTATTATTTTTAATCAAATCTTGAATTGAGTTCCTTTTGTTAATTTTCCACTATTTTAACATTAAGATATTCTTTATTCGTCCTATGAGTGTTTCATTACAAGTTCAAAACAGTAGGAATGGGGAGCACACAAGTAAACCTCATACTTAAAAAAATAAATGCAAATTATCTTCAGCTAAAGAAAAAAAAAAGGATAAAAAAGGATAAACATAAGGTGTACTGCTGCCCCTGCCACCCGGCAACGGATGAAGCGGAAGAAAATAGATGGAAGGATATAAGGTATAGTCCTGTATATTTAACCAGGAAAAGTCCCACTGAGGTTTTACCATCTCTTCTTCAGGAGAGGCCCCAGAGAGCTGTTGTACATGTTTTTAGTGGCAGACCGGAGCACCTGGAGGAAACCTTCGCAAACCTTTTCTTTGTCAGCCCATATCAACTATGGTCTAATTATTTTCTCGTAAAGGTGTCTAGAACTAAGTGGAGACAAGTTGGCCCGTAGAAAGACAGGTGTGTGAATCAAAAAATAATCTGAGAAAACATTTTGACATTTTCTTTTTCAAAAATGGTTTCTTTCCCATGGAGTTGTATTGACACCTGCCCTCCCACTAAAACTGTAGAACCTAGAACCTGCATGTTCTATAGTTGAAGGTACTGTATGGAGCCGGGCATGGAGGCCAAACACATCTGTAAATCTGCAACGAATGCTCTTGACCTTGGTGTAATTTCTGCCGTAAACATTTTGATGGACAAGATGGCTGCTCTGATCAACCAGTTAAAGTGCATTGCTCCAGGATCTTTCCCTTCCCCCTTTAGCTCCAGAACGATGCAAGATGCTTTCCACACCCAACCCCCTTAACTGCCTGTGTGTGCTGGTTATGGAGCTGCAGTCAGATGGCCATTTGATCATATAAAACCAGGATTAGTCTGTAAAACACCAGCCAGGACTGAGCTCCCGCTGTGGCTTCCCTTTGTTTGATGTGCAGAAAGGAGCCTTTTACAGTCTCTCCTTGCGTTGTATCCAGTGGGTTGAATTTCAAGCCATGATTTGTTCTTTGCAAACGTGATTATAATGCAAACTGCCGGGCACACAAACGACACAGCTCTCGGATGGTAAACAAGGGTTTCAAATGTTTATTTCTGTAATGACTGGCAAGTGTATAAGAATTGCATTTTCCCTTGCGTTCAACAATTCGATTCCAATGTGGTTTTTCCTTTCACCCCATGACGTTTTTTTTGTAGTTTCTTTTCTTTAAATGTCCCAATATTTAAAAAAACAAGTGCTCAAAACGTCCAGCTTCAAGTTATTATTGTTCCACGTACACATTCAGGATCATTGGTGGCGACAATGGACAATGCTGTATGTATGAAGTGGAGATGCACCACGCCTGAGACAAGAAATGAACGGCGTTATTGACCATTCACAAAACCCCATAGAAAAAAAGTGAAATAAATATGGATCAACGAAATGCACTGTAGAAGTATTTTGGTTTTTCCACAAACATAAATAAGCCATCAAGTGTTGCTGGGGTGTTGTAATATTAAAAATGCCACAGACACTACGCTAATTCATCCCATTGTTTCTGATGTTACAAAGATTAAAGTAAAAACATCGGTTCAGGAATCTTGTTCTGATGAAGGCAATTAGATTATGCACAACAATAAGATGCCATTTCTGGGTGCGGACTGTCCCAAATTCATAGGTTGTTCCATTTGATGTTATAACCAGCCCTTTTCTCAAGAAATTAAGATTAAAAAAATGAAATCGAATGTTCTGAATTCTGTCGTCTTGATCTCATTTTGGCTGTATTAAAACCAGATTTGCCAATGGAACAACCACTTATACCTTAGAGCAGCAGCATTTTGTGTCTTGAGTGAATAAGTGCTTGTATTTTTGTATTTTAATATATAAATTTTTTAGCTTAAACAAGACAATTAGCACTTGTTACATTGGCAAATCTTTCCTGTATGGCTAAAGGTGTAACATTGAGATAAAAAGCCATTTATCTTGGGTAATGAAAAGCAGTTTATTAGACTGCAGTGTGTCTATCCCCGATCGACGCCAAATGTACCACGTTTCTTGCTGAAAACGGGTCTTTTTATGTCCCTATTTTTGTGTCTGCGCTGTGTGAGCTCAGGCAGCGTGAGTGGGAGGAATATCCACGCACACATTTCATTCACAGGCGGAGGACAAACTGCAGATGGACAAAAAAAAAAAACCCACGCTTTCACATGACGTTTTTGCTCTAAAAAAATAAAAAGTTTGACAAGTAAAGCAAGAAAATAAAATCACAATATTTTCTTGCTTCAGTTACCCCCACCCCGCCCGAGCAACATATATTTTCCGTGTTCCCCCTGATTATATCTCTCTGAGGACAGTGACGTAACATACAGGCTAAAACATGGGCTCTTTGAAGACACCTGCTGCCCACTCACATCAATACATTTTGCCTGTAGTGTTCTGGACTAACGTGGCTACACATTTTCAACAAAAGAAAAAAAAAAAAGCAGCAAATTCACCCTAAACAACTAAACAATCCAATGCATATACTTTTAATATAATATATATTTTTGTATTTTTTGGTGTACCTTCGTCATGCGCTAACAAGAGACTGGCTCTTCAAAATGACATTCAAAACCATCTCCTTCAACCCGAGGTCTACAGCGGCCATTTCTCTCTTTTCTATTTTTTTTAACTTTAGCTGTTTTTTTGCCCTATTGATTTGAAGAAAGTTTGAAAAAAAAAAAAAAACAAAATCAAGCGACCACAAAGAAAACAACAAATGTCTTTTGTAAATAGGAGCACCATGTCGTGAACATACAGCAAAGCCAGGAGGCACAATTGTAGACAGTCTAAATAATCGACTAATACAGTTCCAACAACCTCTCAACGACCACACAAGAACATAAGCTATGACTAATTAAATAGATTTCTATATATTTAGTGCTAATAAATACATTTGTTGATAGACATAGAGCTCTCTCTTTCAGCTATTTACATTAAAAGTTCTGTCTTTTACGGAAAAAAAAACAAACAATAAATAAGCGATCATGAAGGCAAGGGGTAGATAGGGTATGACATCTGTGGTGGCTTTTGGACACGCAAACGGACATGGGAGGATTAAAGCTGGGGTACGTGGCTTTTAAAAATGTGAATTACAAACCATATTATAGTCAGTTTGATTCTAGCACAAGTTTTCACATGTGTTTTGGCCTCTGTCACAGCTTTTTCAAACAGAAAAGCAACAAAAAGAGGACTGCTCTGATTTGTTTACACCCATTCATTAGGTCAAACGACATGTGTAACTTGTGGGGAAAGAAAGTTAGATACCTCAGCTTTAATTCATGACGTCTGGTGCGGGTTTGCTCCGAGAAGCCGGTTCAGGCAGGTGTAGTTCACCAGACTACTTTTGCCTTTTTCTTTAAAATAAGCCCAAAGTTCAAGTGTGACAAGACAGCTCAGGAGAACGGCACGGTTTAGGCTGATGAAATGCAGACAAAGCAGCTTTTCTAGTTTCCTAAAATTAAAGTGTTTGGTTGTAATGTTCCCCGGTGTGGCATTGAAAGAGGCCGGTCAACCTAATGTAGTAATTCATGTTTTTGAGCAGTAAAAATATTGTACACGTTTATACAATACCGAGGGAGAGTCCAAGCAGAGCAAAAACACCTCCAAATAAGAACATCTCATTTTTAAGGTGAATAAGTTAGGTTTATATTGGCAAAAACTATGTTAAAAAAATTCATAAAGACTAAGAATATTATTATATATATATCAAGTAATTGCAGCCATTTGATAACTGGTTAATACAAACAAGTTCTCAGGTTCGATCATCTTTAAATTAAAATTTTACACTTTAAAAGATTTGCGTACTGACTGGCAGATAAAGAGCAATGACACTCTCACTGGGTAACTTTTCAGCATGTGGGGGAGAAATACTAACACTGCAATTAAGAAACAAAAGCAATTTAAAATTATTGTTTGTATGTGTTATAAATTGTATATTTCAAATGCTGTGAAAGTCTTCGTTCATTCACAGAAACATGTTTTTCTCATTCTAAGTGAGAAATTGCAATAGCTATGCTTGACCTAATGGCAAATCTCACTTTTTAAGACATCAAGATACTATTTTTATCAGAGTGCCTCGGATTTCACCCTGTCTTCTTTGGAAAAAGGTATCTTGGTTTTTCAATGTCATTTTTCTTCCTGAAGAGCACCTGATTTTAATTACTTTTTTGGACCCTGTAGCACTCATTCCTCCTGTTCTCTCAAGATTCTATGTTCCAAAATAATTTCTCAACTTTTGTGCAGTGAAGGATCATCTTTTTCACACGTGGGGAAGCGTTAACATCTCGACAAAAAGGTGAAAGTGTGAAAACCGTGCCGTGCCGAACTGAACTGTCGCCGCACTTGCTTCAGGCTTCAGTGGAATGTTTCAATCAAAGTTACCCCAAAAACACAAAGAACCCGAGGCAACGTAAGCCAATGACTGCTTTTGTTACACGGACTTGATCTTGATTTTTACAACATTCTAACGGTCTTAAAACAAAATTCGGACTGGAGATCTGGAACTCGAAAATAATAAACGAGACTCTTTATGTTTGGTCTATTTGGCGAATGTTGTTTTTAGACAATCAGAATCGTTTGTGTTCGAATCCCCATGAGTCTCAAGCAGAGCAGAGACCACTCTTCCTGGACCTATTCCAAAAAACTGTTATTGTTTTTTCCGTCGCCATCGCGGGCCAAGAGATGATCAAAGAAGTACACTCTGGTTTATGAGCGCCACAGTCTTCAGAGAGAGGAAAAGAAAACAAAAGGACCCCCCCCGCCAAGCCCCTTCATAATCTCATGCTGCACATATATTTTTCAACTTTTTTTGTGAGTTTTTTTGTTGTCTGCTTTTGAATCACAGGTGTGGACATTTACAAGGAGAGAAAGAGTTTATAGTTGTCGGGCTTCGTACTATTGCTGTCGACAGTCTTGGCTTGTTGTCCACACGAGACTCACAAAACTTTTGATTATACACCGTTCAAGGTCGGCGAGGGCTCCTTAAAGAGACAGTGTAGTAAAAGATGACGCTTTACAAAAGTGCAAAAGTCCCGCGCGCAGACGGGCGGACGGTGCTATAACTTTGGGACCACGGTCTCGCCGGTGTTTTTCGTGAGTGTGCGCCTGTCTTGCGCCCTGGGTGAATCTCTGTAAGTGCTTCCCATGGCTCTGGAGGCGTAGAAAAAGAGGCAGTGGGACATTGTGTGGTAACATTCTCTGGCTGAAAAGGTGTGTTTTGTTGCTGTGGAGGACGGAGCAGGTGGGGAGGGCGACGCGGCCGATGGAGTGTGGATGAGAGCCCGCTCGTTTTGATTGGTGATGAGCCGAGCGGGTTGATTATGGACTAAGCGCGTCTGGCTGGGTGTTTGTGTGCGGACTTCACTGCAAAGCGCAATATCTTCAGAAGTTAAAATGACTTTAAAATGGGCTGCCTAACTTTTCTATTAATTGTTTCATCTTAAATGTTATCGCACCATAGAAAGAGCCGTGTGTTTGCTGATTGGCTCGAGCCCTATTATCACTTTGCACTCTGAAGTAGCGGATCTAAAACTGAGCAAAGACCAAAAATACATGCTTTGGAAAACTAGAGGCGAATATCAATTTTTGCCGTTTAGATTATCCATCCATCCATCCATTTTCTTCCTCTTAATCAGTTTCTGGGTGGGGTGGCAGTCAGAGCTGCACCCAGTACACACAGCACCATGTTTAGATTACTCGAGTAAAATAATTCTCTAGTGAATTTAAGTGCAAACTGTTGGACCCTTTCTTGTTTTAGCAGCAGATCATGTCTACTCCAAAAAAGTTAATATTCGTTTGATTAAGGCAACATTTATCTTGATACAAGTATGTTTCAACATATAAAAAATTTGATTTGCAGATGAAACAAGTCTTGTTTTGTGCATGATAGCAGCTTTTTTCACTCCATGGGTGTGGCCCAGATTTGTCCAATTATTATGAACCCGGCTAGGTTAGTGTGGCCTGGTTAGTCTTGATTTAAACAAAAGCTCTCAGACGGCCAAATAACACTCAAATACGGATAAAAACTAGCACTGATTATGAATATTTTTTGTTTTTGTTTTTACATTTTAGTCATTCCAACTCTGGATGGATATTGCTTTTGCCTTGTGGTCAACATGAAGGGCAGTGTGGGCGGGGCATTAGGAGGTCAGCAGGTGCGGCTTGAGCCTGTCCTGAGGGTCCTGAGCGTTCTGCAGGTGGGGCAGGCTGGCGCTGGAGTAGCCCTCGTCGCTGCAGCTGCTCCGGAGGCTTCCCCGCTCGTCCCCCGAGTCGCTCACGCTCGAGGTGCTCCACTCCAGGTCACCCAGCAGGAAGTCTGTGCCCTCCACGTCCACGTCCAGGTCCTCTGTGAAGCCCGCAACAACACAGGGTCAAGGTCAAAGAAAGCAACACACAAACACACAACATACATACAACACAGATATCGCAATGAACTGGAAATCACTAAATGTGAACTCAGGATTTCAGTGGTTTCTGACTTGTTCCCTCTGATTTACTGGTTCCAGCCACAAGAGGAATATTGTGTATTTGTGTATTTAATTATGCTTCTGGATCTACTTCCTAATAAATACTACTTCCTAATAAGTTCTTTGTACTGCATTACCTGGGGTAGTGTCCCGGGACCTCACTTTAGGAACCTCTGTTTAAATATACGTCTTCTTGAGAAGCCTTTTTTGAAACCCTCATCACTGGGACAGACCATAAAACTGATCGGACCACACAGGAGCAGACCAATTTAATTTAAGTTGAATTAATAATAATAATAATAATAATAAACTTAAAGGGGAGGAGGTTTTTGCAGCTCCGCTTCTAAGCAAATGCAGCTTCCCTTTCACAAGCACTCACAAATGTGAGTAAATAATGTCAAGAATGAATGTTTTGTGACTGAAGAGAATTGAGTTAATTTGAATTGATGACAGACAATAACGATAAATAAAAAGCAAAATCAACATATACACTTGGCTCGTGTTTCAACGCCTCGGCGCTAAAACTGGACCTGAGTGGGACTGACCAGCGCCAACACAGCTATTGCAATGTTTACTTTGCACTGAACAACCTCAATTTTTTTATTTTAAAAGTGAGTTTGGTAAGAGCCAAATAATTGTTAGTTGTATGGTAAAGTCCCTCATGTTGTTTCCATGGTGACAGCTATGTACAGTTACAGCTTCATGAACAAAGGGCTGTGTTTGAGCAATGCTTTCTCCATCACTCTGGGCCAAATTTAGTTTCCATGGGAACAATAAGAGGTTAGACCTTTAAAATGCCTGTAATAATGAAGCAATGAATCATGAGCTGCAAGTTTGGATTTAAATACTGTTTTAAATATACCATAATACTGTATAACCTTATTTTTATACTTATATTAGATATTTATTTGCTCAAAACGTTTTCGTTCAAGATCATGTATTAAATTCTAAATCCTTTGGTGAGCTACCTGAAAGGGGCTGGCGAGCTACTGATAGCTCCCGAGCCACAGGTTGGAGACCCCTGCTAAAGCTTGTTCCATTTTAACATCAGCATTTTCAGACAGAAACGTTATATTCACAGATATGTATTTTCTTGAGTACTTCTATCCAGATTTTTATATTCTCACAATATTATCTTATTATTATTATTTCTAGATTGTTACTTTAATGTTATCTTTGATGTTATCTTTCATACTATGCAAGCTACTGTGACAACGTAATTTTCCCTTGTGGATCAATAAAGTCTGTCTAAGTCTAAAAAGCCAAAAGCGTCAAATAGTGACTCCCAGGGCTCTTTCTTACAGATAAAAAAACCCAAAAAACTTTCCTAATACAATGAAGACAGCCATTGTGGTCCGAAGCATGACATTGTAGTTTAAAAAGATTCTTTGTGTTGGGACCAAATATACACATATTTTTAGGTGTTGGTGTCTGTGCGTGTATGTTCGTCTGTGTGTGTGTCAGAATGTGTCTGTGTGAGTGTGTTCGTCTGTGTGTGTCTGCATGTGTCTGTGTGAGTGTGTTCGTCTGTGTGTGTGTGTGCATGTGTCTGTGTGAGTGTGTTCGTCTGTGTGTGTGTATGCATGTGTCTGTGTGAGTGTGTTCGTCTGTGTGTGTGTACATGTGTCCGTGTGTTCGTCTGTGTGTGTGTCAGCATGCGTCCGTGTGAGTGTGTTCGTCTGTGTGTGTGTACATGTGTCTGTGTGAGTGTGTTCGTCTGTGTGTGTGTCAGCATGTGTCCGTGTGAGTGTGTTCGTCTGTGTGTGTGTACATGTGTGTGTGAGTGTGTTCGTCTGTGTGTGTGTACATGTGTCTGTGTGAGTGTGTTCGTCTGTGTGTGTGTGCATGTGTCTGTGTGAGTGTATTCGTCTGTGTGTGTGTGTGCATGTGTCTGTGTGAGTGTGTTCGTCTGTGTGTGTGTACATGTGTCTGTGTGAGTGTGTTCGTCTGTGTGTGTATCAGCATGTGTCCGTGTGAGTGTGTTCGTCTGTGTGTGTGTACATGTGTGTGTGAGTGTGTTCGTCTGTGTGTGTGTCAGCATGTGTCCGTGTGATCGTCTGTGTGTGTGTACATGTGTCTGTGTGAGTGTGTTCGTCTGTGTGTGTCAGCATGTGTCCGTGTGAGTGTGTTCGTCTGTGTGTGTGTCAGCATGTGTCTGTATGAGTGTGTACGTGTATGTGTGCCTGCATGCGCGCCTTTCTGTGCAAGTCTGCGTGCGTCTGTGTGTGCGTCTCACCTTGGTCCGAGTCGGACTTCTCGGAGGCCGGGGTGGAGCCGGTGCTGTCCATGCGGGTCCTCTCCACCCCCAGCTGCTCCAGTCGTCTCCTCAGGTGCCGCCGCTCACGCTGGAGCTGCTCTAAAGTGTGCTGTGCTCTGCGGTCGCTCTCCTCCAGCCGCTGCAGACACACACTCGTTAACACACACAGGCCAACACACATGCATTAACACACAGTCAAACACTAGAGGGATTCAAGAGAAAGAGGCTCAAAGTCTTTTGCCCCAGGTCTAAATGTGCAACGGTAGAGTCTTGTTCTGAATTTATGTTTGAAAGAAAAATAAGAAAATGAATAAATGTTGTGAGAAAATAATTATGTTCTTTATTATTAAACTAAACTTGACTCACATTTACTGAGGTTCTTTTAAAGCATGTCGATCCAAAAGGACTTTCAATTTGATTCATTTCAAAAGGCGTGGATACAGTTCAGTATAAGGAAATTATTGGTACATTTATATTTCATTTATTTAAGATTGATGGTAAAAAAAAGGCTGATGTTCTGTGACTATAACAAAATGTATTTATTGAAGATAATAAAACAAATAAAATAAAAATAAAAAATATAGCTAAAAAAATACAATAATACTCAAAAAACTCAATATTGTGTCTAGTTCAAAAACATTGGTATTCATCTGAAAATCAATGTTAAAACACACCTCTTTTATTCACACACACTTAAAATTTGCTCCGTTTTTAAAATGACATTATCTGGTTACGTCTACAGCAATAAGCATTAAGTACAGGACATTTGAGCACATTGAGGGTCACAAACTCTGGCTCTCTGTGACCATAATGACACACTTACACTGTAGTCTATTTGCTTTAGTTGTAAAGATCCAGTGAGCAGTGAGCAGCTAGATAAATACGTTTTCCATTCTCTATGTAATCCTTTATTGGTTTCTCCTGGGGGAAGTTATTCTAGGCCATTGTGTGCTGCACAGACAGTAACAGGACATACTGTATACAGAACAACACAATACAGTACATGCAGTAACCGTTAAGACAGAGGAAGAACAATACATTTGATAATAAGTCTCTCCTGAGCGTCACTTATCAGCTTCACTGCACTAAAATCAAACCAGGTACGCCACAAATGTAGAAAGCTTTCTCTCCTAAAAACAGGCCAAAAAGTACAAAGTCCAGGGAGCAACGCTTATTTTGTTTTGTGCACTTCACTTGGTAGTGGTCCAACCCACAATGCTGAGCTTGGCAAACAAGAGGGATTCACCGAATTAGTGAACTTAAAATAATCTTGCTTTGTGTGCATGGTTAGGTAAAATGTGAGGCACTAGAATCTAATAATATTATGATAATTTATATTATAAACTATTAATATCCATAATATTATTCATGACACTATAGGTACTATACTATGAGAATTTTCAAAAAGAAGACTGGGTAGTTTGCGAAAGGACTTGAATAATTGCCATTGTTGATGGGTCTTAACAAATTTGGATTAGATTGTAACTGATCTTGTTTCCCCGCCCAGAGATGGAGACGTGCTGTCGGTCAATACAGCCTGAGCCAGTAACAGGGCTGGATCATGGAAGCAGAAGTTTCCATGTCTCCCCCGTGTCTCCTGCAGCACATGCACCTGATGCTTTAAGTTTATGCCTCTGTTCCAAACAAGAGGCTAAATATGTGATCAGTCTCATCTGAGGAACATATACATAATCAGTGCTTATAGGGTTATTTAAATCCTAATTTGGGAGGACTAAAAAAAATATGTAAAATTCCTACCTTTAGTTTTTTTATATACAGTAAAGTACATTTTGTGTGTGTGCGTCTCTGGCCCAAGCAGCCGCTCTGTTTACACACTGTAGGGGTGTAATAAATGCTTTGCTCTTTGTTCACATGTAACTTTAAATTCCTTAACCCTTTGCAAACCAGTCCAGACAGTCCCAGTCCCGCTGACCCAGGACGTGCAGTCCCAGTCCTTCTCCTTCTCTGATCCAGGACGTGAAAGTGGCCCCTCACCTTGATGTGGTCTTTGGCCTTCATGAGCAGACTCAGGGTGGTGTGTCTGCTGGTGTCTGGCCCCAATGGAACCAGGGATTTCAACCTCTCTAAACACAGCCGTAGATGTGCTCGTCTGTGAGGAGAAAAAAAAAGAGATTACTTTTTATTCAGGCAGAAAACGAGATTTCATGATCAAATGAATTTTATGAAAATATACACAGATTAAACTGTATACATACGTTTTGTTTGCATACTGTATATTTGTCTCCGCTCTTCAATAGCCTAAAGTGAACGTTGTCATCTTAGTCAAATAAAGATGACGTGTATTTAATTAAGCTGAAAGTGTGTGCAGTACATCATTTACGTGACATGGCCCCATCAGAGCTTACTCTGCAATCTTGCTTTTCCCCAAACGTCTCATAAATCAACACTTCCAAATGTAATTTTTATTAAAACAATAGAGGATATATCAGGAGAACATTAGCCATCGCTCAAATAGCCCTTCCAAGACAAATTGAGCATTTGTCTGTTTTTTAAAATAAAAGTACAGGGAGTTCTACACCAACACCTTTTGATAACACGTTAGCCAGCAGATTTGTATGCTCATTTATTACAAAACAACAAACAATTTAGCAACACAAGTGCCACCAAAAGTAAATTAAGTTCATGAAAAAAATTGGTAGCAGTGTAGAAGGAGATGGTCAGAGCAATATCCTGAGAATGCCAGAGAGAAGACTCAAATATGCATGAACCACTCTATGTATGGGTATCTGAGAGTGTGAATCGTTTTTACATCATGATTAAGGAGATCTCAAATTACGCAGTTATTGCAAGACAGCCCAGGAATTTACCTTAACTTAAAGTTTTTGCTGAGAAGAATGGGCTTCCGTGCCAATAGAGAGGATAAAGAACCTCCACAACCACCACAAAATACAAGCTAAGATCTTAAAGGGGATATATAACAATTGAGAACAGGGGTGGAGACTTCAAATCAGGGTCAAAAGAGTTTTCATTGTAATTTAAAAATAGAAAACCTGTTAATTTGAAAATAAATAGCTTCACACAACTCCCAGCAAAAAAGCCTCATCAATCACAATTTCCCGAATGCGAATGGTTTCAAGCACAACTGTAGCATTTGTAAGGTATACAATAATGCCTTGGGCCTTCAAAGTTTTAGCTGAAGTTTTTTACTTCAGTCTTGCCTTTCTCTGCCCCTCCTCCTCCTGCTGCTGTTGCTCGTAGCTATGGCAGCTGGATTTGAGGTGGGCGCCTGAGCACTTGACCGCAGTTACACAACCCACCTCCAGGCGACCGGGTGTGGGTGTCGCTGGGGGAGAGAAGGTGCGTTCGGCTTTGTCACTGGTTAAATGGTTTTTGGGCTCCACTTTGCCGAGTTCAGCGTGGAGCCGGAAGAGCTGCATTCAAATGAGTGGACACGTGAATTTGCCTGTGCTCATCTCGCTGAGCCACCTCCAACCATTCAAATGAGGCCAAAACTGAAGCAAAATAATATTACTATCTGAATTCAAAGTCATGAATGAACTAACGCAGTAGCACTATCTTGCAAAGTCAAAAGGGCAAAAGACATACGAGCTAACTGTGTAACTGAATGACTACTGTGGTTGTCAAATGTATTGAGACAAGATACTGACTTGAGCAAGTAAAATAACAAAAAACTTGACAATTATTTTAAACTGTACCAGTTAAACTAGTAAACAACAACTTTATATCTCAACAAAAAGTATTATTTAGCATTAAAAATAATTGTTTATAGTCCAAAAAGAGCATAAATAATCACAGTGGCATCATAATTGGTATCACGCATTAGAAAACCTTGTATCTTTTACATGGTGAGAGCTGATTGGCTGAGTGAGGACAGGTCCACTCTTGTTACATGGATTGTATTACTGCACTAATGGCCTCAAAGTTAGGTATCCCAACTTTAATAATTCGACTAAACCTGGAACAAAGAAGCATCAACTAAACCAAAGACTGATGTTTGTTTAATCTCCCTAAATGTGTACTTTTGAAGAGGAAACAGGCACAACATGCAAATGAACACATTCAAAGCAGCACACAGCTGACACGAAGAGCCTGCTTCTCAGCTGACAGTCCAAAGGTCACGCAGATTGTCATTACATAACATGGAAATGGTCTGGCCTGTTCTGACATAATAAGGATCGTTTAGGTTTGTTAATAAATACTGGGGCAGAGCAAAGCAGGTCACACAGAAAGAGTGGAGTGAGGATGTATACACAACAAATCACTGGGACGTCAATGTTTCAAAGTTTGTGTTTAAGTCAAGAATGCAGTGAGAAAAAAATCTAACAAATATTCACAATTACTGACCAAAGAAAAATCATCAATGTTGTAGAATGACCTTTTTCTAATTCACTTTTAGCCCAGATCTTCAGGCTACCAAGTAGTATCATCACTGTAACCCACAGAGCTAATGACTCATTACTTCATGATTCTTGCACTAGATTATTTATATATATATATATATATATATATATATATATATATATATATATATATATATATATATATATATAATTATCACAATTACTATTTTTAGATTGTACAATTACATAGAGATCCAAAGAATCCGGATTATTGCTTAACCTAATATTCTTTACAACCCTATTAAATACACTGAAGAATCATTTTTGTCCTTTACATTGACTGTAAAAATCCATAGTTAAAATGTCTTGGATGACATATTTTCATGGAGCCCACTACTGCCAAAAGGCATTTTGCAAGTTCAGCCAAAGTGATCTAGCTCAGAAAGTTTCCAGGGAAATGGCGTCACTCACTGGCAAGTTTTTTTTAATGGGCATTCCCATATACAGGACGTGTTTGTATACAATAAGCATGAACTTATGCTACATTTGTATATATGTAAAAGCATGAGTTTGTAAGTAAACATACAGTACAAGATAACTATTCGACAGTCTCTGGTTATGTGAAGTGTGGTAGACTACAGTAAGGACGATAAATGTGTACCATATTTTTAGAAACTGATTTTCTGAGTGAATGTGTAATGTTTTCACTGAACTGAATTGATATATTTTACGGACCTTTCCACAACTCACTCTTGAAGTACACTTACAGCCAGTGGCGGACCCTCAATGCCGGCAAGGCCTGCTCTGCTGGCCTAAACATGATTACATATACATATATAATTTTTCTACTTATTATTTTTTCTATGCTTACCTGAAGAAGGTGAATACATCGTTCTGGTAACTAAATAGTTAGAACGCCTTTCTCAAGAAGAACAGAGACAGAGGGACCAGGAAAGCCAGGACCAGGAGAGCCAGGATTTTTGCCCCTGGTAATAAGTTTGTCAAGAAGCAAACCTGCGGAACTAGGCAATGCAGAAGACACGGCGCCGCGTCCTGCCTCACCACCGGTAAGAAAAACAACATTAAAACTCCATCCAATACTTATATTGTAGTTGGACTTTCCAACTGGGTCCTGAACGCTTGTGTTGCAGTTGGTCTTGTTCTCATATACTGTCAGAGAGAAAGTTACGCATTGTGCTCAGGTGCGTCATACGTGTGTGCAAAATACAGAGATGTGCCTTCTGTCATTATAACACAGAAGGCACACTGTCTTTGTGTGTGTCTGTGTGTGTGTGTGTGTGTGTGTGTGGGGGGGGGGGGTCTGTGGCACAAAACATTTTGGAGATCGCTGGGTTAGGACATCACTGCAAGTGCAGGTCTTTAATGCATGGCCCGCCACTGCTTACAGCCACTTGTACAAACGGTCCAAGGTCAGTTTGTGTCTTATCTGCAGCCTGTCGAGCCCCAACATGACATTTCTGCCACAGAAATGTCATGAAAACATTTGTAACGTGTGAGTCTTCTCCACCCTCTCACCCACTGAGAGCTTCGTCTGGGTCAGCAGAGCAGCAGTTGGCCTCATGCCTTGGGGACAAGACCTCTGGACCCTGAGCGTAGCATTGCATAGCTAGCATCAACAGTCCAGGAAGGAACGGACACTCGCACATAGAGGAGCCTACACATTCATAATTGTTGTCCATAACTAATATATGGCAAAGTTATTGTAAACTGGCACTTGGTTTTTCAGAGTGTCTGTTGAAACATTATGGTATTCGGTTCTAGTGTCTGTCTTTCACTGTGATTGGTTTAAATTATATGCACAGGAAATTGAGCTCACTAGTCCTGCCTTTCTCGCTCCAGTTTCCCAGGTCCAGAAGGGAAAAAAACACCTTTCCATGAGCCAGAGAACCGATAAAATGGAAACCTAAGAGTTTAACACAAAATTACTGTATTACTTCCTGATTGTAACTCCGTATCCCATGAACCTTTAAGACATGGTGCCCACAAGTCTTGGAAACTGGTTCTTGACAAGCTCGGTGAATTTCTATTTGTTAAAAATAACACTTCTTAAAGAGTTATATGGTTGCACACAATCAATATCCACAATGCTCCTGTGGACTCACCACCTGCAGGGGCATCAGTGAGGGGCTGCTGCTCTGTGTACCGACCCCCGACCCAGAAATGGATTAAGGGGAAGAAAATGGATGGATGGAAGGAAATTATAAGTAGCTAGCAGTATGTTAAGCTCAACAAATCACAAGCCTAGTAGTGGGATCATGGGACTAAAGCACTCTGGGTGTGGGTAAATCTCACTGCTAATTTACACAGGAGGCGTTACAGCACGTACGCGTTATACGCGCAGCAGATGCACGTAACATTTCTCCATGTTAACCAATGGGGATATTTACACTACTAGTGTAACTTATACGCGAGTATGACGGACGTATGACGCGAGGCTGCACCTAATTTTGGATGGATTTCTAATTTTGTGCGTGCAGCAACGCGTCTCCCATTGAAAACACATGTGAAACATGATTTTTCTAGCGGCCCTTGGCTGTAGATTGCATCTATACACACACACAGCACTTGTATCTAAACATTAGCAGGAGGACTGGCAGGTTTTACAGTGATTCTGGACATTGTTTTTTTTTTCTTTCATAAAGTCTGGCGTCAAAACCAGCGCACAGAGACCATGAAGACAAACACATACATGTGATTTGTGTTGCTCTACATCAATCCTCTGGCCCGTACTGTCCTCTACACTGCTCCATAGACTACACAGGGAGAGCATCAGAAGCCGCGGATCTGCGAGCACGGCCAGTGGACATACACCCAAATAATGTTACGTGCATGTGCGCGCAGTCAACGCCTACTGGGGAAATTCCCAGTAAGGCGAAGATTTTGCAATTACGTTTTTCTGAAACTACATTGAAACATGTTTGTTTGCCTTTCAGATTGCTTTTAATGAGACTTTTTTCTGAAATTCATAAAGCCTCATAGAAAAAGTGCATTTTACTTCCGGACCATGAAGCTCTGCCCACTTCCAAGTTTGATGATGAAAATATCGTTTTTTTTCCTACAGGTAATTTTGTTTGATTTTATTTTATGAATAAATATGGGGGGAAAATCCAAATTCTTTATCATTTCAGTATTATTGCATTGGGTGAGTTGAATGTAACTTTAATGGACTGTTACATGAACAGTTTATAACTTTTCAACTTGGTTAATGAATAACAGCAACAGTGAGTCAATAAACGATAACAGAACGAACAGATCCTGACCAGACTAATGACAGTTGGAGTTACAGGTGAATATTTCATCAGCCAATCATCTGCTCCAATGGACGAGTTTCCCTTTGATCGCAGCATTTTTGCATATAAAAAGAGCTGCTTCTTTGCTTCGAGTAGAAACATTAGTTGCGGTAGTCTTCAAAGTGAATTATTCATGCAGCACTTGAAAATATTTTTTTAACAGTCCATGGTGTAAATGTGATTGCCCTGAGAGGCCTGTAAAGTCCCAGAGAAGCACACACACATGGACTTTAGATTGAAGATGTAAGTGTAAACAAGTCGTAACCATCACCAGATGCCACTTAATAATCTCACACCTCCTTACTTTACATGTTCAAATGTTATTTAAGACATGTATCCATGCCTTTATACCCATTTTTTACATTTTTATAACTTACTATAAAATATGGTGCATATACCAAATCAAATTCCTAGTTTGTGACTTTTGGTTACTTGCAATGGTAATAAAAACAATTTAGATTCTGATATGCCAACTCATTAGAATTTTAATGATTATGATTCTTTCTTTTTTCTGTGTTTTTGTAATGAGTCTGTCATATATTTGTCTCACATTGTAATCCCACATGTACTTTTGAACAATATTCTAATTTTCTGACTTTCACCTGAACATTAGCACAGAGCACAGTCTGTTTGCTTAATAAATTAAGAAAACTTTCCTTGCATGAGAAAAGTGTTGGAATAAACATCACCAAAGCTTCATCTGTTGTACTGGCTGAGCAGAAGAAAGACAGCGGATTGGGAAGAAGGGTGTAACGCTGGATTTGGTCTGAACACTTTGGGTTTCCAGTGAGTAATTTACTACGTTCCATCGGATTATGTGGTGGGAGAAAAACTGGCAGGAAAAGCAGCGGATGCTTCTCGAGTTGTAGCACGGCGAGTTCCGCTTCTAATTTTGAGTCAAGTCGAGGTCTGAGGCTTTGTAAAGAGGCGCGATATGCACAGAGCTGCTGGGTTCCATGTATTATTCAGACCAAGTTTGGATCAGCTCACAGGGTGGTGGCTTAGAGCAGGCCACGCAGGGAACAACGACAAGAATAAATGTAACGCTGTACACAGGAACAGGAGAAGAAGGGAAACACAGAAGGGAGTATGCACTTCATCAGGTCGGTGGTCAAAAAGAGCAATTCAAATCACCTGCAGTTTTTCTTAATAGCCACATCATTATTTTGGTGAGTATAGAGCTGCAGCTAACAATAATTTGATAGTCAATTAATCCAGAGATTATCATTTTGATGAATCGACCATTGTTAATTTCTATGTTAAATAACTGTCCATAAAAAAAAAAAATGATGTACACTGGGAGGGAGTCTATGTTTTTTTCTCTCCATTATGAGCTGATAAATTGTAAATAATATTGTGAATAAAGTTGTAAATATATGGTAAAACTGTGCTATAGTGTACAGTAGGCGATGATGAATGGAACTACAGTCGTTCCTAGTTTATCACAAGGGTCACATCCTAAAAATAACCCGCAATAAGTAGCAGAAGTTGCAAGTATATGTTTTAAGGCTGATAAAAACTCTCCAAGCACACTTTTCTAACCACCTGAACTCATGATTGTTGAAGTGCGATTGCGGAGATATCCAAACTTACATCATTACAGCAAGTGAATATATAAATTCATCTCCTGGCTAATTACCACTGATCTCTCCATCTCTCTATTGTTCGTCAGTCAGCGCCTTAAGTTTGACACATTACAGAGTGTGCATGCTTGTTTACACTTCGACCAAGTCTATCAATAGTCGTATCTCACAGTGAAGTGCCTGCAGTGGAGTTTTGAAGTCCCTTTGGCAGCCGGAAGCTTTTCCTGCGCCAACTTGGACGTCTTCCTTCAGATAATTTTGGTTCCTCCGACTCGTATGACATAAAGCAGATTGACGTTGTTCGAGGTGATGTAATAACGTTGGTGATATGACCAGCTTTAATTCAGTCTTTCAATACTTCCTTTTGATGTATTTTTGATATCTCAATTCACAGTCACCAGCCCTTGGAAAGAGATATAGAATCCACAAATGCAGACCATAAAAAAGATTATCGTCAAAACCTATCGGGCTTTTGAAAGACAGAGCTCTGAGGGGTTAACCTAGCAACAGGCTCCTAGCACTGCGCTGCTGAACGGAGCGTTTTAAGAGATCCTTTGTTTCTTTCGGCTATAAGACGTTCTGTCTGAGTTAAACATGTGCACTATGGTTAGTAACTTTTAGAATGATGTATCTATTACTGTTTGTGTGGATGGATGCGTTTCTGCTGGTGGACACCTGAATCTATCCATCTATTTGTTTATATATCTATTTCTGATCAACTAATACAGGACATTGTTGCTCTAACCATATTTTTGAAAGTGTACAGTACTTTAATCAGTCCTTCTCAAACTGTGGTGCATGTACACTGTCGGTGTTTGAATTGACTCATTTTGGAGGCATCTAGATTTCTCATAAATTCAGTTACTGACATTTAACCCACACTTTTGTCCTTACACAATTCATGTTTATGGCCGGTTTTGATCTGATGGCACAAAAGAGTTGATACATGAAGTGAAAATCTTGAGAAACAGGTCACATTTTCTGAAGAGAAATATAAAGTATAAATTACATACCTGTTTTTTTCCATTTCATTGTGCGTAGACCTGTGGGCAAAAAACAAATACACCGGTTAGATATTGAAAGTACATATAATATTCAAATCATTTCCAAGATCACTGCGCAAAGCATCAACAATGACAGGTCTATGACTACAGTTCAAGTGGAAATGAGCAAAAGAATAAGAATATGAAATACGTAATTTGATAAAATGATAGAAGCAGCTGCCTTGGAGGACGCATGTGTTTTTATGAGGCTGGCTTCATGGGTAAACATAGTAACAGTAACCAGAAACAGCACAGACACTAAAGTCCAGTCATTATCCACTCGGGCTTGTACGGTTTCCTTACTATTCTTTCGTTTCACAGTCTTGTGTTTTGAGTGTCCAAATATAGTCAAAGGCAAAGGGGGTAGAGATTATGTTTTCAGGTGGGAAAACAATGTAACGGAACAATGTGAGGAAAATATTTGTACAATATTTTGAATGGGACAGAATTAATTCACATTTACTGCTGTAAATACACCAGCATTAGATCAAGGCTAGTTTTGAATCCAGTCTCTTTGTACATGTTTTTAGTGTTAGGGGAAACCGCAGCAGGAGGACGGTCTGAGGACAGTGATGATCCATAAACATTTACGAACATTGGTTATCCCACAAAGAATATGTATATGCATATCATATCTTGATATTCTAGCCAGATATCTCAACACAATATGATATAACTATAAGCTTGGTAAAAACTTTGATTTGTTATTTTGAGTCTTCCCATCTCTATTGATACAAAAACGATTTAGCTCAACTAGGAACTGAAGGCTTCCATCCATCCATCCATCCATTTTCTACCCTTTAATCCATTTCTGGGTCAGGGGGGTGGCAGTCAGAGATGCCACCCAAGTCTCATAGCACCAGACCCTCACTGACCCTCTGCAGGTGGTGAGTCCACAGGAGGACGGCTGCTCTGTCAGTCTGAGCATAGCCTTGATCTTTCAGTGGGGGGCTTTGGGCAAAGTGGGGTTAAGTGTCTTGCCCAAGGACACAACGACAGCAGTCATCAGTGGGAGTCGGTGGAGAAGGTGTGGAGGTGGGAATTGAACCCACGACCTTCAGGCCTGATGGCCAGTGCTCTACCAACTGAGCTACTGTCGCCCTTCGTAACTGATGGCTTCTATGCGTTTTATTATTGCATTTCTAGTGTTTTAATTGTTCAATAAACTTGCGGACAAATTTATATGTCCTCCTTGCGGACAAATATTGTGATGTCCTCCAAGTCCACTGCTGTTGTGATTTGGACTATACTGTAGGAAACCTCAGTAGAAACAAGGAGAACGTGCAAACTCTGAGAGCCTCACTAATGCACCACCGTTTTGCACCTACGTCAACATAAAATCAGGTCTGAAACTAGTCTTATGATGGTATATTTAGGTCTTTTAATGTCAGTCACAGTGACCATGCAGCACCATATTCCTAGAAAAAAAACACAGGACAGGACTAAGACTAAGAAGAGAAACAGGGTAAGGAGAAGTTTTTGGTCGTGTGCAAATTGGGGCAGGTGGGTAGTGGCCGGGGCAAGAGCCTGAGAAGGGGATCCACTCTTCTTCACCACATTGTGACCTTTCTAATCTTAGCTCAAGAGTAAAAGACACACCCCCTACTTGGCACGAGGGTACTGGCTCTGGCTTTAGGTGGATCTGTACGCTAAATGAGTGTTCAGATAATTCAATATTGTCTTTATGTGCTGTTGGATTATTTACTTAAAACTATTACAGAACAAAGTAGAGATTTGCCATTCAAATAAGAAGGCTCTATCTGCAATCTGGGTACTTCCAAGATATTGTTTAAAGATACGGGCATTTTTAAGACAATAGATAAATAATATTTGTGCAAAAAATATATATCATAAAAATAAGGTTATACAAAAGGTATCCAGGACTGAGAATATGCCAATAACTAACAGATAAGACCTTTTGATTCAAACGAGAAAACCTTTGTTAGTGTATTTCTGTGAATCTCAAATCCAGGGCAATTCAGGTTTAAGGGTCATTTCAGGAATTGCACAATTACTAGACAAGTCTGAGGCTTTGGTGTGCTGACCATGGAGAGGAGAAGCCAAAAGTACAAGATTATCCCGGCAGATGTTCTTTAAATGCTGTGATCTAGCTTCTGGAACAGACAAGCCATTTGACTATCACACTTAGTATCCAAATAGTATCAGTGGGCTTTGTTTAACTATTTTTGAAGGCTGATATTCTTGAACATTATTGGAAGAAGTAAAACTGATAACTATTATGTGATTGCATAAGGAGATTGTATTTCATGGAAAAGCTTTTGTGAGTGATTTGTATGCAGATGTGTGGTGAAGGGTAGGGAACATCCTGTTATTTTAGCCGTCTCTTGGGAGCACTGGAGCTGGCCACCTTGAGTCTGGATGCATTCCTGTTTGGGTCAGACACTGGTGACATAACTGAGCAGTGAAATGATCCAGTTTCAAGATACGGTCCTGTGCACTGGTCCCACTGAAAGTCAGCCAGTGGAGGCAGAGCACAGAAGATGGAGGATTGTGCAAAGCGAGAGTCCCTATGCTAAGGCTAGACCAGTTTTATTGGGGCTTCACATTGAAGTTTATAACATGAAGGTATTTCTATTGTTGAATCTTAGAGAAAATTGTCATGATTATTAGAGCTGGGTTATCTTTTGGAGCCTGCTTTTATGCATGACATATTCACTTGTTGGACAATATAAACCACACCGCCTAAATATTAAAATGTAAGTATTATTTATGCAATACAATATAGGTCTGAATGATTCGACACGGTTCAGTAAAATATGACTTTTGGCCAATTGATGCATTTTATTTAATTGATTGAGGAATGTTATTTAAGTCAACATGTTTATGAAAAAAATTTGAAGAACAAAAATATGAAATTGAGAACATATCTATATTTAGAAATGTTGTCAAAAAGGTTGTAATCTACAAACTCTTATGTTTTCAGCAGTACAAATGAGAAGCTTTGCTCAATAAGGGGCGAATATGTGTTTAAGTATATTTGTATCCAATTTAAAAAGTGTAGAGGCTTTTTGAAAATACACTTTTATATTGCATCTACATGTTTTATCTGTCTCCAGACTTGAGGAAAACATCAACATTATAGTATAACCTTTTCTGATTAAAATATTGATTTACGCTCAATTTTTAGTCGAGTTGTTACTACTACTACTCCTACTACTTAACATGGTGAGGGAGATGTGGCGCAGCAGAGAACAAAGTTGGAGCTGGAAGTAATTTTAAAATGAGGTTTGTGTACAGGCTAATATCAATTTCATTTATTTTTCTCATTCAATCAGAGATGGCAGCCTAACATTGTCTTGGGACACACCAATATTTCCAGATAGCACAATAACGGTCAGAACATTGTAATATGTGGTTTTCAAACACACTTAATATACCCTGATCTAGTTGCAGGAAGAGATTACAGTATTACAGTTGGGATATTAACAAACAGTGAAAATACAATGCTGGCTGCAGCAGTGACAAATCCAGTCCATTTGTATTATGATCCCAGTTATCTAGTATTTAAAGCAGACATAACATACCTCTGCCTGCTACATATGACAAAGGGGCATTTATATATAGTACATTTAAAAATCTAAATTTTGAGCTAAAGTTATGGTATTAAAGAAACAAGTTTTCACTGTTTTTATGGGCTGAGCTATGTTAGCGAACCATGGGTATTACTGCTTTCAATAAAAAAAGTACTGCAGAACGCTGGCGAATCATTTGTGTATCACAGATTAAAGCAAACAAATTAGACTTTTGTAGTGGCAATGGTCAGAAGAGTTAGAGGAGAGCAATGTGCTGAGAATAAACGATTCTACTTCTTCAAACGGGCATGAGTTGCTCTAAAAAAAAGTTTGAGGATGTAAAGGACAAGCAAAGGCGTTTCCCCTGTGACATGTTTAAAAGCTGTGAAAAGTCAATGTTGCATGTCATCTCCCCTTTACCTTATCACTCAGAAGTGTTGTTGGAAGCATCAGAACAGGTGCATGTAGACATAATGTCTCCTCAGAGTAAAAACGTCAATGTTTGCAAATGCACCTTGTTGATATGTTCACACTGCTGCTTTAACAGCTCCATCTCCACAAGTAAACACAGACGATGCAACTACGTCTCCAGTCTGTTTGCTAGCCATACACAGACGCTGCTTTGAGCAGTATGTTTATAAAGCATAAGAATACCAAGTATGTTTAAACGACAAAAACGCACTCTTTTCAGGGTCATTTTCAAACAGGTACGACTAGTTTTGGTCTCGCAGCTTCAAACAAAGTTGCCAATAATGAAAGATAAGATAGCTATTCCTGCGCTCTTGAATGCACCTGCTGACCCAAATCTAAAAAGGATCCATTTTACAAAGTTACATGCCAGCTCAACTGCAGAATAAACGATCGATCCAGTTATTCCAAACTGACTGGTTTTCCACACCCATGAATCTACATGGGTCTTGTTCAATAGAATTCAATTGTATTAGGTGAAGGATCCAGTTTTTTTTATCCACAATGCTTTGCAAAAACACTCACTGAAATAAACAGTGCAGCCGTCCATTTTCCCTTCTCTACACATATGACAGCCACCCCATGTGATTTCTGTGGAGGCTGCTTGCTCTCACACATACATACATGCAGGAGAGAGGGGGAGGTCCCTTCATCTGTGTAATGGAGGAGCTGCTGGTTCTCTCCAAAGCTTTGCCAAGAGCAGGAAGGGTGGAGGAGGTGAGGAGGAGTAACATGGGGGAGGGGAGTCACTATAGCATCACTGACAGCATGTACATCAGCTCCAGCAGCATCACGTTGGCTAAACCCTCCACCAAGAATCGCTCTACTGCCCTACATTTCAGATCTACAAGTAAATTAAGTCATGCTCGGTTCAAACCACCAACACATTACTTCATTTTACAATAGAGCACTTATGTGTAATCTTTATAATAATGTAGGGCAAAATGTGGGAAGAATGTTATCCAAGGCCGTGACAGCTGAGAGCACTCAGAGGATTTATAAGTATAGGGCTTTATTGTACACTAGAAAGACAGAGGGCATTTCTTATACTGCACCACAGCGTTCTGGGGGTCTGCAAGTTGATTTGCTCTATTACTGGAAATAGAGTAGTAGAAAATGCATATGAACATTTGAAACTCGGAAAACAAGAAAATCTTTCAAAATCGATCGTGCGCCAGGCTTGCTTTTGTTTGTAATAACTTTGATCATTTTGGTTTACAGGTCCATTTGATGAGATTTATTTTTTAATGTGGAAATCAGTAGCCTCGTATCTTTTATTAAATTGTTTCAAAGTCATCTGAGGTTCAAGGAGATCAGTATATGAAACAATGGTGTAGGTTTGGTTCCAATCTTGGTGGGGACATTCACTACGACCTGAGTCTACACCCATTGACACGGGGTCCAGAGTTTCTCCCCCAGAATTTGTTGTGTAATCACACACTATATTTGCAATAGTGTGTTGCCTTCTATACTAAACTCAGCTGTAGACTGAATGAGAAGCAGTTATGTATGTTAACAGAAGATTAATCATCACAATTCATAATTTGCTATTACTTGTGCTTTCTCTTACTTACTTTCCAACTGTTAAAAAAGCTCCTGATATCTTTTATCTTATTTGTGGAGGTGGCATTTTTTCTAAATTATATAAGAAGGTATAGACAATCAAAAACAGACATTCATATACATGAACTGCAGAATCATTTATATAACTTGGCCAATGTCAAAAGTTACATAGTATTTCTCAATACAATGAGTTAACAAGATTTTGGCAATAAGTAACAGTGTGGATTTTTCTATATTTTCTTTTTTTTATTCCACTCTCTACCCAAAAAGGCAAGTAATGACTCACAGGGCTCTCAAGTATGCAAAATAAAAACTTAAATGACCTGTTGTGGTGTGTTTTGCGCACAACCAGCATGCATCGTTAACGCAATGGAAAATTTACGTATCCGAGCTTTAATTTCGGGAGCGCTGGTTGCGCTTTGGGAAGAGTCAGGGGAGAGACATGTCAGAGACACAGGGGAGAAACGGGGGAGATACGAGGGAGACCCGCACTTGCAACATGGTTCTGTCTGCATATGGTCCGAGCTCGGTACCATGTTAGAGCTGTGCTTTCACTGAGCGCCGCGGCTGTCATTACAAAGCGGCAGCAGTTGCACCAGGACGTGCACATTCGAGTGCCCGCTGTCACACATTTCACAGAAATTACATTATCAGCAGATAAAGGTTGTAAATCGTGGATCCGTGGAATATTTTCATCCCTAGTTTATCCTGATTCACACAACACACCCACTTATACATTTTGGATAGTAAGAGCACAATAAGTATTTTTTCAGCCTTTCAACCAACCTGTTTCTTTATTGGAGCCAGTTCTGTTCTGTCTCTGTGCCGTGTGAGCTCCTCGGAACATTAAACAGTGCGCTGACAGATTAGAAATAACGTAAGTACTTTGAATGGTAATAGATCTACAGTACTTTCCTCTGATTACTCACGTGCTACAACGCTCAGGGAACGAAAAAAAACACTTGCTTCACGCTGGCTAACTTTAAAAAATTAAACAGTTGCTCAGTGCTTCAGTTTGGCGCTGAAGAAGACAGCCAATCACTGCAGAGAACGGAACGGGTCACGTGCTGCTGCTGCTGCTGTTGCTCTGGAGGCGAGGAGGAGGCGCGACGTGTGCACAAACGGAAGACATGTGTCCTGGACCGTCCGGGTCACGGGACATCATGTCATTTTGGTGGGGACTTTTTAGTCCTCACCAAATATTGGTGGGGACATGTCCCCATGGTCCCCACGCAAACCTACGCCCTTGATATGAAAATGATCAGAAGGTGTCACTGATTAAATCCACAGAGCAAGCAAAACCTCAGTGCGCCTTGTTAAAGCTAATGCATGTTTCATTTACCGTTGTTTGATTTGTGATGTATTTACTTTCAGTTTTTGTTTGATTTTTGCATATTTAAAAGCATGTTTTTAATAATATTTGATTTTCGTAAAGTATATTTCTTTCATGTAAAAAAATAAAATAAATCCCAACATAACCATTATTGAGGAAAACAAAATCTTGCTTCAAATGTGCGTGGCATTGCAGTAATAGCATAAAGGCCAACAGTTGTGGAGTGGTCAGTCGAGCAGCCAAATGGTCCAACCAAACACAGTCAATCTCACAGCGGATCGTATTGAACAAAGCCTGCACGGGTCTCTCAGGGACCCGCAGGTACAATATACGCATCTTTAAAGACAAACAATTTGTACCTGTTCATAGTGGAACTTCAGGCAACAGAGTAAATAGGTCAATCCACGATGGAGAGGAAAACAAAGCAGCACTTCAAAGGCATTCAAAGTGATCTATATGGAAGCCTAGTAGGCCTTTGGCGAACGCTCACGCCCGTAAGCTGCAGGGAGACACTGTACATTTTAAAGATGACGTTTCAAAGGCTTTTAACTTTGAAACCTACTCACGAAATCCTCTCACTACAACACTAATATATGCTGATTTTTCTTGTATGATTAAAAGTATTCACAACGCTTTCACCGCCTCTCTGTAACTGTACATCAGGATTGAGTTTGGTTTTCTGCTGTTTCTCTATCTAATTTTTTTTTATATTCTAACCTTCATAACATTTCTTAAAAGTACTACAATATAAGTACACACAATCTATTGTCCTTCATTTGATCTTCTGATGTTCAGAAGCTTCACATACCAACTGGCCCCACCCATTCCTCTCTACCTGCGATTATTAAAAGATATAGACTGCAGGTCAAACATGTTACATTAAACTTTATAAACAAGTAAAATAATTATCATTTTGATGACTATGACAAAACTATGATGGGGCTCATCAGTTCTCAGTTTTGAATAGGAAGTCAATGAACCAGTTCTTGAAGCAGTTTTATGCCGCGTTCAGACCGGATCATGCGTTGCGTCGGCTTTCAATGCAGTCAAAACGCACGAGCGTCTCAGAATGCACACACGGACTGCGTGGGAAAGTCGAAGGGGAGGAGCAGGAGCGGAAAATCGACGCACGCAAGAGATGAATTTTGCTCAACCTTTCCTCGGGACGCTCGTGCAGAGAGGTAGCTCTAGCAAAGTGGTCACGGGGACATTAGCGGTCTGAGCGAGCAGACAGGACATACTGTAAACAGCCAAAACAGGAGCCACACCAGGACTAAACCAGGGTTGACAATGGGGGACATAGGGCTTGTTACATGTGAGTTGTCATGCTCCCGTGACTTTATGCAACTGCTTCGAGTGTGTTTGCCGATGCGGAAGTACCGTTTAATAATAAAATAAACGTATTGCGCACCTCCGTAAACACATACTACTGTTATATAAAGTCTGTGGAAGGTTTCTGAACACAGAGACCCTGCAGAGCTGCATTATTGGATAAGATCTTTACACAAGAAGCCGCTAGCTAAACTCTGTTAGCATCAAAGCCCGCTGGCTACTTCCGCCACTTCCGGCACGCGCCAGGACTTCTGGTATGAAGACCCCTGCGTCTGAAAACTAGAGAATGTGCGTCTGGTGTGCGAGGCTTCAGTGTTTCAGCGTTGGCGGTCTGAAAGCACCATTCGATTACAATTGCAACAGAGAGAACAGAATGTAAATTTTTGATTCATTAGTGATAATCTGTTGATCTGGTGACTGTAGATACACATACTTACTTAGCCTATTGACAAATGTACGAAACTGTTATTATTGGCAATTGAGTTTGGCATTTGTGAAAAGCTCTTACATTGACACATTGTTCACAAGACAAACATCAGCTATGATTTAAGACTGCACCAGTTCATATTTGAATAAACTTGAGCAACTGCTTCAACTTGGCTTGAACAGACGAACTATGAAAGCAAGACGTTATAGTTCCTGTGTCTTTGTGTGATCCATTGTTTGGGCACATATACGTTTGGTGAAAACAGTCGTGGGCGAGATTGACATCCTGACAAACCCGTTGAATGGAGCCTGATGAATGATACTTGTTGGACTGGATTTCATTACTAAAACCATAAAACATTTCTGTCTGTGTCTTCATATAAAGAACAAACTGACACAAATCTGTTTTCAAACGAATGGCCACCAATGCCCTCTCAATAACTTCTAATGCAGGGGTCTCCAACCTTTTTTCATCCAGGGAGCTACTTTTTTACAACAAAAGGGGCAGAGAGCTACTCCTTTTTTGCAGTTGTAATAACAATCTATGCAATAATTAAGACAAGATAGAAGACACACGCAGAACAGATGTAAATACACTAATACTGTATAACCTTATATTTTTATTTATAGTAGAGATGTAATGACTTAAAATGTATTCATCCAGGATCATGTGTTAAATTCTAAATCTGGGAGCTACCTGAAAGGGGCTGGCGAGCTACTAGAGCAGGGGTCCCCAAACAAATTATTGATTTATTTTACAAATGTTGAACAAACTAGAATGCCTTTATGCTATTTTCATTTGCAACTGAAAGCTAATTAATTGAAAAATCACTAAAGGGGTTAATCAAATTACTTTTCACTTTATGTTATGCAACAATGGCTTTTTCATGTCACTTTGCGATATAAACCAATACCAGCGAAGGGAATGAAAAACCTTTTTTTCTCTCAAATCACAGCTAACTTTTTACTAAACTGGTCATATTGTTTTAATTATGACTATTTATCTTGGCAACTTTGTATGAACAAAGTTTTGTAAGAGTTTAACAAAGTAGTGATCAAAAAAGCAACAATATGTTAAATGAACTGTAGTGGTGTTTATTTGAGTACTTTCACTTAAAACATACTTGATGAAAAGTGTTTATAATTTTATCTTCAAATCGTGCCTCCAGGTTCTAGGTCATAGAACAGATACCGACCAGATCCAAACATGGATATCCAAAACCCGTTTCAACCCAGATTACTTGGCTCGAATCATATTTTAAACTTCATACAACCATGTGCCTTTTTTTTGTTTAGATTTGCACTTAAGTTTGAATATAAGAGTGGGAAGAAGAAAACTTATTAAATCCACCCCTATTGTCCCTTGCTACATCACAGTTAAGTTTAATACTGTGATGTAGCAAGGGACAATAGGGGTGGGATTCAATACGTTTTCTTCCCACTCCTTTTCGAGCCAAATCCTTTATAATTCCTGTACTTATGTACAGCTGTTACATTTGTTATTTTTATTTTTTTCTTCATGTGATTTGCTCAAAATGAATCATTAAATGAAATGAAATATAGGTTACAAAACCTACAAACCTGCAACTAATAGACACACCAGTAAACATCAGTTATCACGCATCAGTTACATATTAAGCTAAAGTGATTTTTGTCCAAATAAAGGTCGCACTTGAAAAAAGCTGCAGGTTTCATGTTGCAGTGCAACACAAATAGCATCGAGAACAACAGGGTTGTTTGTTAACGTAACATTACAATAGGGTCATTCAAATAACTTCAGCAGAACATGCTACCTCTGCCAACTCTGAAGGTAAATAAAACATACAATTTAATACATTTCACACATAAATTGCTCCAGAATAAGTCTCACCCCCGGCCAGACAAAAAAGGCGACTTATAATCCGAAAAATACGGGCAATAACACATCACAATATAGGCCAAAGAGGCTGTTTTTGTCTTCAACATTATTCAGTTGCATGTGGTTTTAAAGGTGCTTGCACCTGCTTCTTTCTATTTCACTTTTATATCATTCTGTGAAATATTTAAAACAAGACAAAATTCATACACAGTGTAAAAATTACATACATTTTAACTATAAATCTTACTGTCATTAATATGACACAATGACTAATCACTGGGGAGCAATGTGACTGCTGTCCTCGTCAAACTGAACAGTAAATGTTTAGTGCGTGCTGGTATGGCAGGCAGAAGTGTCTGTATCCACGTATGTGCCACACACAGGGTGAAGCACACAGGGTTAGCCGAGGTAACAGACCTATATAAATAAGCTATTTTAGGTTCACCTTAGAAGTACCATACATGCTGCATAATCTCTGGGACAAGCTCCCAGCCAGTTCACACCTCCCAAAGACACATGACCAGTTTATCAAGTACAAACTGTCTACTGGGAAAGTGGACTGTGATTAATGACAGTATGAGCATAGAGTACAATATCATTCATTTTTGTATTATGCAATTTAGACCGTACATTTAGTGTGGCATCACAAGTTACCCAACAGTAGAAGGAGCACACAACAAAGGAGAAAAATTAACATCAAGTACATAACAACTCTATACTTTTACTAATAAAATAGAATATCCATCTTTTGATTAATAAAGAAGCATTGTATACTCTCATGCAAGAAATAAACTTGTATGTATACATCTGTAATACATTCTAAAACTATCGCCAGCATATTATTATTGGATTGGGATGCTCTTAATCAAATGCGAGCTGCTGTGCAATCAATTCACAGAAGAAACATGAAGTCCCAATTAATCCTGAACTTAGCTACTGTCTTATCACTCGCAACTTATGACAACATTTACCAAGTATTACATCAGCATTGCAGATTTCTCCAACGAACAAGCGAGTGGATAACATTTTAGTCTGGGTTTGGCCTTTGGTATTGTGTGCTCAAAGCTTCCCATAGATTGTCAGTGTTGATATGGTGGCAAGTACTGTCACTTGTATTGTGTACAAATATGAATTCTACCAAAAACAATAATCCATTTTAAAATTATGATTCACTTATCAAAGTCTCATTGGGCTAAATCAAAGCCAATATTAATTCATTCTATGTTTGGAAGTGGTGGAATTGAGGCTGCCAATCCGCGCCATTGGCCCCTCTGAACACCACCACCATCATCATTCAGGAGCGCCCGGAGGAAACCCACCCTGACATATGGAGAAACATAGAAACTCCATGCATACATATATACATATTAATGAGGCCTGAGTACTATCCACTGATACACCATACATTTTTAAGATAATAGAAAAGGTAAATGCACCATATTGTAAATAGCATTTGTAATTGTAATAATTCTAAGATAAGATAAGATAAGCTTTATTTATCTCACATAGGAGAAATTTACATGTCATTCTGACATTCTATTCATTGAATTCATGACATTCTATTTAAATTTTATTCCTTTGAAGTGTATGATGATTTTTATTATGGCTTACTCTGTTCTCGATTCTTTACCTCTCTTTTCTGACTGATGCACTGAGCCAAAACAATTTCCGAGTCTGTGACTTCCTGTTACTTACGTGGCAATAAAAATGATTCTGATTCTGATGTTGTCTACTATTTAGACTGACCAAAATAATAATCTCTACTTTCTTAGACATGAGTTTTGCTCACGGGGGAAAGGTTGCCCTTTTCAAATCAGTTAAATCCTCATTCTCACAGTTCAGAAGAAGTTCCCTTAATTTAGCTGAACCTGCTGGAAACCATACCCAATAGATTTAGTTAAACCTGGAGCCTGACTAAACACAGCTACAGTACAAAGATCAAAAAGATTTGAAACATATCTATGTCTGTCTTATGTGCACTTCCAGTGTAGCAGCCTGGGAGTCCAAGGCAAATTTTATTTGTGACATAATAAATCAATCTTGAATCTTGAACATATAGATGCCATGTTTTACGACTTATTTAGTTAAATAAAAGTAAAGGTAATGCGCCTTACAAACTTCAGGTGGACTGATCACCACCAAGCTAAATTGTGCATACAAATTTAGCTTAAATGCTACTTTTGAGAATTTTTGCATGAACACACATTTGAATATGGTCTGCGACATTCTCATGAAAAAGCTGTGAATTTTCTATGAATATTAATTCATGAAATTCTTACATAGCTGTATAGTACATAAATAAAATGTACGCATGTAGAATATAGTCTGCCACAATGAGGCAGGTGGAGCAGTCACCTTGATCGACCGATTTCCCTTTAAGGGCTTTGAGTGGTCCTGATGTTGCTGCTGTCACATGGACAGCACATGTTTTATACGAAGACTTAAAGGGAGAGTCCATCGTAAAATCTTAAAGAGCAACAGTTACACAGTGATTTATTTACTTGGTGTCTTAAGAAGTGGATTTTGGGAATGCTTTGATGCTTATTTGTTGCACACACAAAACAACTATCAAGAAACATAGATATAAATGCACAGAACTTTACCTGCTACTTGTGTTTTTCTTGCTTTTGCTTTTCCTTTTCAAGCTGTCCCTCTCATGACTGCTGATGAAGGGTGGGATTGAGGCATAGCCATGTTCAGCTTCAAGAGATAAACAACAAACAGTGGTCACATGTTGGAATCTTGGCAAGATTCTGTGCATACTAAACCACTAGACAAGCAGGAACATGGAAATAACTGGTGTCGATTACTAAATGCAATACTTTCATTCTCAAATCTGATGTGGTTCAGCATCTGAAACGGTCGGTAAATGTTTTGCTGTAGTTCTCCCCTCTGCCTGGACAATGATGTCATTTGAACTGAAATAAACCCGCTACCGAACCACAACAGAGGGGAAAGGAGGGGCTCCCATAAACCCATAAAAAATTGTCTCATGCACCTATCTGACACATCATTAAGAATGTCTCTGAATGCATTCATGATTAGTTTGCATATATGCACTTATACAAGGCATGTATGTGTGTTATCAATTATACACTGAAAGGTTTGCAGTTTGATGTTTTTTTATAGGAGGTCCATTGTGCTGCACTGTTAGGAAACCTCTTTTGATGTGGTTTGCATCCAAAATCACACCAATACATGAAAGTACATGCAAGAATAAAGCAAACTAAAACATTTGAACAAGATGTCATGTCACAGTAAGAGAGACTGTGGAAATAAGACACACTAATACCTCACTAATAAAGTCATAAAGACATGGGCAATCAAAATTATATCACAATAAATGATTGACGATATTGGCAAGCCGGAATTTGAAAGATCACAAATGCATAAACACACAATACAATATAATAACATTAAACATAATAATTGCAACAGCATTAATGCATGATAAAAATAGAGTTGCATTATAAAACGGAATGAACAAGAGCATGGGCAGCATGCATCTCAAACACACATGTCTCTCCTCTTTCCTCTCCAATGTCTAGGTTCTGAAAACTTACCTCTTTCCCTACGGTCAAGGTATTCAGCAGCTTCAATCAACATCTGCAGCATTCCGACCGCCGCCATTTTCAACAATAACACTGATTATAATGAAACAATCCGAGGGGATCCCGTGGCTGCCTTAGCACTGGCTTCCCTCTCGCTTCCTCGACTCTGGAATCTCTATGTCTTGCTTTTTCAACGCGAGATGAGCTGGTTCTGCGATGCAAACCACCGAGGTATATACAAGTTTAATTGCCGGGACACAAGTGGTATTTAAATGGACTTAAAAATATGAGCTTGCAGAGAGGCGAGTCGCAAATTCCTCCTAGGTTGTTTTGACCCTTGGCAAAAAATATGAATCGTGCAGTGGCAGTTCTGGGTAAGATGATATTTAGGATGGTCGTTTCTTATTACAAAACTGAAATTTGTTGTCAAAAAGCAATGGTAGGCAAGATGATCTTAAATAAACAGTGGTCAAATTGGCGAGAAATTGTCTCTAAATCGACTGTTTATCCAAAACGAAAGCTTATAAAGTAGTTAAAACGCAGTCTTTTTCGGATTACAAAGAGTTGCAGTGGTGAAAAATTGCAGAAAAAGCAGAAAGATAAATAATGAAGAGCGAGTATTTATCAAACTGCTTCCAAATAGTGGCTTGTTGATCTGAACGATAGCAAACCACACTGTACCACAAAGCTCCTGGCTGCGACTCTCTGATTGGATACTGGACATAACTACTCGCGCTCTCATTGGCTGTTGCTCGTGTCGATCATAAAAAGAGGGTTGGCTGTCACTGAAACTGGAGCGCTGTGGTCCACCATTTTGGATCAAGAAAAGTATCTGAGAATACGTTGTCAAATTCGAAATCGTAAAATATACGAAGCGCATGGAAACATGTGAACACATATGACATTGGTCGAATGATTTTAGTTTAGTGTGAAACGCGTAGGTCGTTAGATAGCGTTTATAACGAGTTTAGGGGCTCCGAGAAAACGACGCCAACTAGGGCAGTGAAACATTAAAATGACCGGTGAGCCTTTGCGTGCAAACATACCCCTTGATAAACCGATTAAGCGTGCGCATTCTTAGAGTTGCGCATTTCTGTCTGAGCACGTTAATTATAGCATAATCGTGCATTTATTTCTGTAAATGCGAAATACTCGACGCTGCTCGGAGCCAAAATGGAGTCGGGTTTCGGTGCCTTAACGTCCCAGGCGCTGATTGGTTGTTCGCTCGTGACTTCCGCAGCCATTGGTCTACAGGTCCACGAGCTGAAGTGACAGCGCCCGCTCGTGACAGCTGACACGCCCTCCTGGCCATGCTGTCTCGCGGTGTATTGTGGGGATTGGCTGCTGAGATGTTGTTTGTCTGTTTTCTTGAACTGGGATTGGCCAAATTCACATGCTCAATTTTGATTGGAGTGTGCCGAAAAATAAAAACTTGGAAACGCATGCGTGCAAGGCAGTATGATGGAAAACAAGATACTTTCCCCTTTTTAGGACTATTTTCATCAAGATCTTTACCTTATGGGTGGCTTCTCAAATCCAGCAAAAATAAACTTAATATTGGTTCAAGTAGAGATCTAGTCTCACATTGTGATGATTGTTATGAGTAGTTTTCTACTGCTGTATTTGTTTAGTTGTTCCACAATGTTTTGTCTGTGTTGCATGAGGGATAGGTTGGAAGTGCCTGCTTCATCCAACCCCTTTTCAAAACATACAGGGAAGCATGTATGTAAGTTGGTAACATTGTGTATGTTCTGAAACGAATCTTGATATCAGCAAATATCAGAAGAATATAGCATAGTAAAAGAATAAAGATATTTCACATTTTAAAAACATGTTTATTTGAAATTATTTGACAACAGTTCTGCAACACTTAAAACAAAACAACTGAATTACATAAGAACTGTGGATCAACTTTTATAGTAAAGCATAATATGTACAGAAAAAACATAATGAGAAATGAATCAAAAAACGTGACCACAAACCACAAACGCGAGGGAGGACAAGGGTTGTTTGTGCAGCATCACAAAATGTTGATAAAATCTCATGCAATGAAGTCCAGCGGTCTGTTGAATCCTCCTTTTCTGTTCATGTACTGCCTGCAAAAAATAAAAATAATACAAGAAAACATTACATCACTGTTACCCTCGCAACACTTGCAGATTACATCACCAAGAGCCAATGGGAGCACGAGGAAGTCTGCATAGAAACACTTGCAGAGGTGATTGGCTGCAATAACAACTTGATGCATCAAGTGTCCTGTGTGAGAGGACTAGCAAGTCGACAAGTTGATATTTTAACAAAGAAATTATTTTAAAAATTCACAGCTCCTTCCGGAAACAAAGCACAAATTGGTACACTGCCTATATGACCCAAATGAGACGCTGCATGCATTTGTTTTGACATATGATGACAAACAACTTTATTTGGAACTGTGACTTCGAGAATTCAGCAGAAATAACGGCCTAGTTCAGCAGCACTAAATGGCTAAAATGCCACAACAGACAAAATTCCCCAGAACAATCACCCTCTATTGACTCTCAGATCAGTGTTCATTTGACATTCTTAAGATGGTATTGCTATCATACTAATTCAGTTGTAAACTGTGAATGACGACATGTAAGGCCCAGTGAAGCCGGGGTGTAGTCTTCCAGGTGGTGGTCTGCAGCTTGATTGAAAGGCTCATTTATTGTTACTTTAGCGTCCAGTGTGATCTGAGCTTCTGCGTTCATGTGCGGGGCTGGTCAGGTGGCAGGTGTCACATGGGAATTCAAAACATTTAATTTTATTCCATGTAAAAAAAAACAAACAAACTCATTAGGCTTGTGTGCCGAGTCTTTTTTACCATTGGTTTTCATCTCTCGCTGCATGTAGTCAAAGTCAGACACAGGTGTACGATAGTCGATAACTCATCTATCATGATCAGCTGTTCGCGAGAAAAATAATATGGACGGTGAATTGCAAAATTCAGAGGTCAGATTGTTCCCTCTGAGCTGCGCAGTGGAATTGGGGTCAGAGCACAAAATATAAATCCAATCTGAGAAATGTAGGTGACGCAGTATTTACAGAGCTCATCAACATGACCGACAGCATCCTGTGTCGCTAGCAAAACAAAGTGTTCGTGTCTTTACAGTCCAAGGATTGCGGTGGAGCTGCGCATGCAGGCCTCACTCACCGCCTGCCCAACACAGATGTTTGAACCATGGATTTAAACTAGAACCGGACTAACCAAGCTCACGCTGCACATCATTAACAGTGGCCTCTGTATTTGAAGACAGTAGCTCGCTCTACTGCGTGCACTAAAGAACAGGAAATTCCTGCTCAATCCATTCATCATACATCAATTTGCTGTGGATATGCCAGCGTTATCTTTTCTCTGCTGTTGAGTAACCTTGTTGGTCGGATAAAGCACAAAGAGGCAGAAATCCTGAGAATTGCATCTTTTTCTATGGAATCATCCATCCATCCATTTTCTTCTCCTTAATCCATTTCTGGGTCAGGGGGGTGGCAGTCAGAGCTGCACCCAGTCACAGAGCACCAGCCCCTCACTGATCCTCCTGCAGGTGGTGAGTCCACCGGAGCTGAGATCTTTCAGAGAGGGCTTCGGGCAAAGTGGGGTTAAGTGTCTTGCCCAAGGACACAACGACAGCAGTCATCAGTGGGAGTGATGTGAAACCCTGTTCTTTTATCCGTGTGTATAGACCGCCAGCGTCCCTGAGTGTGTCTATGTGACAAAGCTGCTTGCGGTGTTTCTACATTCTATCAAGTGTTTGTAGGCACATATCATGAATTTTATTCATAAACCAGAGCCTGGCCAAGTGGAATTATTCAACTTAACCAAATGGGACAATATCGTCACTCTACACAAAAATAGAAGGACCCACCTGTATTTTCTCTTCATGGAGACGTTGATAGCGTGAGCATGTACAGATGAATCATTTCTCTTTTTGCCCTAAGAAAAAAAATATATATATTAGAATTAAAACAAAGCAGGTTAAACAATTACACAATAGAGAAACATCCTAATTATTTGCAGGTGACAGAATCTCACCGCAGCAGTATCTAAGCAATATATTCCCCTTACTGAGAAATATGCATAATATTCAAATTAAGCAGTAACAAAATGTGATGGGAATTTGGTTAAGAGTAATCAAGGTTTCATGATATTTCGTGCCTGCATAGGTTTCCTCCGGGTGCTCCGGTTTCCCCTACCATTAAAAACATGCACACTGGGTAAAATCCTCCGGTAGTCCTGACCAAACCATCTGGAGATGGGTTCCGAGGCACTGTTACTACGGCGACCACTGCTCCTGACGTAAGCATTACGTCGAATAAAGGTATATTAGTGGCATCAGGATGGGTCAAATGTAGAGGAAGAATTCTCCTACGGGGATTAATAAAGTGCACCTTTACCTTTACCATATTATCATAAAAAAGTGCTGATTGCAATTGCATTAAAAGCAGTAGTGCACCAAACTATGAAAAAAATAATATACATTGCTCAAACATACAAAAATTGCCCTAGAAGCAACTTTGGGTGGGTAAATAGTAAAAAAAGTTTGCAGGTCTATGGTCAGACAAAATATTATTAGATTAGATTATAAATGACAAAGCACAATACTGTATAACTATATGTATCATGACAGTACTACAAAAATACTGTGCTCCCCCTTGTGGATTTGAGATATAAAAATACATTCTTACTTTGGAGGAATCAAAAGCGCCAAAGCCCATCAGTTTAATCATCTCGATCTCCTCTTCAGTTTTTCCCTCCATGTCCTCGGCTGTGAAGAGATTAACAAAAGCTTTAAATAAACAGAACCAGGTCATTCTGTGTACAAACGCACAGACTTTGGCCGTACCTGACATCTGAATGGGCTTGGCCTTGGGTTGTTTAGATTCTTTGCGGTCGTCTTCGCGCTTCTGTCTTGAAGGCGAGAGTGAGGCCGAGCGATGGCGTCGAGGAGGTGTTCTGCATCACAAGTTATCAAATATTTACATCTCATATTTTTCATAACAATGTACTTTAATACTTTCTTCAATTTAGACATCCTTTTAATGAATTTCCAGTTATTTCCTGTGGCTCAGAGAACTTTAAAGAAGCTCTGTTTGTACAAGTTTCTCCATGACAATGCACCAAAGTACATGTCACAGATGTGTTTTTGAAGATTCTGTTCCAATCAAAAATTCATAGATCTGCGTTTCCTGGCTTTACCTGGATCTCCTCTTGTGTGGGGAGCGGGAGCGGCTCCTTCGTCTCTCTCTGGAACGTGAACGCTCCCGGCGTCTTCTTTCTCGATCTCGAGAGCCGGAGCGAGAGCGTCTCCTCTCTATTGTTCAACCAGTCAGAATGAAAACACTAACATTATTACCCAAAGTCTGTAGTGGCACAAACATACAGGTCATCACATTTCACTTTGTTATTAGTCTAGATCTGTGACAAGAAGCCTCTACGATAACTAATAATTATATAACCTTGTATATAATATGCACATACATTTATGAATTGATGCTCAGTCAGAGGAAGAATCATTAGTGTGACAGGGCTACAATAATTTGAAATGTAATTGCATTTTGTGGCGTTTTGTCCCGTCCACAATTTAAATAAATGAATAAATAATAATGAAATGTATGGACCTTTAGTATATATAATTTGTACAAACGCTACTTCAAAGATTATGGTTGTAGATTCTGTATTCTATGATAATTATTTGCAATGTGTGACTTGCCGTTTCTAAGTCGATTGGATTTATTTCAAGCTTTTAAACAGGAATCAATTATAGAATTTACAGCGATTACATATTATACATGATTGACACGTACACACATATTCATACATTTAAGGATTTCAAGATAATTTGGATAGTGAAGAGAATAAAAGCACGTAACGTTAGGCGGAGTTAGCATTAAATTTGCTAAAATGTCTCAGTTGTCTTAGCTATTGAGAATGAGGAGTTGACGTCACGGCACAGAGTCCCCCCTCCCCATCCCCCCTTTGCCGACATATTGGCTGCGCACCGGTGGCGGCAGTACAGTTTGTTTACGTGTGTTGTGAACGCGGTAGTAGCGGAGGTTCTTGCTATTCCGCACTGTTTTATCATGCCTGGAAATAACTGCTGCGTTAAAAACTGCTCCAATACCTCCCAGGATGGATATGGAAAACCTAGTAACAACGGGATACAGTTTTTTAGGTTACCGAAATGGAAAAAGCATCAAGGGGAGCAATTCTCTGACCTGACAAGGAGACGTCGGATTGCTTGGTTGGCTGCAATTAGAAGAAAGGACCTTACTTTCGATCACACACCCCTGTCGACGAGAGTGTGTTCTCTGCATTTTCACTCTGGTACGTTCTCTAAAAATGTATTTATGTAGTTGTCTCTTAAAGCTAGGAAGTGTAGGTTAGCATATGTTATTATGGTTTCTGTAGTGCCTTTGTCTCTGTGTCTTTGTTACCCTCTCAGGCTGTTTCTTACTTAGCACGTGTTCTGCGAGGTCTTTGCCAGTGTAAAGCATAGATTACATAGATTGTACACATAATCTAATTATTCTGTTGTACATAAACCTTCATATGACATTATGAGGTGACCTAAAAAGTACTTGAGATGCTGTTCATGACATAGTTGCCAGTTTAAAGCATTGATTACATAGATTGTGCAAATTATTATATTAATTATATGTTGTTATTATTCTCGTGTAGGTAAACCAGCATATGAGATGTTGGAGAACCACCCTGACTGGACACCATCCCTGTTGTTAGGCCACAATGATGTACAAAAAACAGATGAAGCGAGATATCAGCGGCAAGTAAGGCGCAGGTCCCTGCCACTGGAGCGGCAGCCACCTCCAGCCCAACACCAGCCGCAGGCGCCGCCGCCTCCAGCCCTAGACCAGCTGCAGCCGCCACCAGCCCTAGACCAGCTGCACCCGCCACCAGCCCTAGACCAGCCGCAGGCGCCGCCGCCACCAGCCCTAGACCAGCCGCCACCAGCCCTAGACCAGCCGCAGGCGCCGCCGCCACCAGCCCTAGACCAGCCGCAGGCGCCGCCGCCACCAGCCCTAGACCAGCCGCAGGCGCCGCCGCCGCCAGCCCTAGACCAGCCGCAGGCGCCGCCGCCGCCAGCCCTAGACCAGCCGCCAGCTGACCCGGACATGGAATGTGGACTCTGCACATCTAGACGAGATGTTATCAACAATCTTCTTGAAGAAAACAGACAGCTGAAGCGTGAGCTTGATACGTACCGGATGAATGAGAACTTTCTGAGTGGTGATGATAACACAGTGAAGTATTACACGGGGCTTCCAAACTTTGCATTGTTTCCAGACACTTCTACTCTACCTAACTCCAGATCTGCCTCAAGGTAGAATGAAGAAGCTCTCACCCTTCCAGCTTGTCCTATTGACTTTAATGCGCCTCAGACTGGACCTTCCAATACAGCACCTCAGCCATCTGTTTAGAGTACATAGGACAACAGTCGCCGATGCCTTTCACCATACCCTTGGTGTGATGTACGCACAGCTGTGTCCATTGGTGCACTGGCCAAGTAGGGAATGCTTATTGACCAGTATGCCACACCAGTTTGTGGAGTCATTTGGGAACAATGTGGCTGCCATTGTGGACTGCTTCGAGGTGTTCATCGAGAAACCTTCCAATGTACTAGCAAGGGCACAGACTTTTTCTCAATACAAACACGCATACACTATGAAATACCTAATCGTGATCACGCCCCAGGGTATTATTTCCTTCATATCGAACGGGTGGGGTGGGCGCACAAGCGACAAGCATATAACCGAGCAAAGTGGTTTCCTGAACAAGCTGTTACCAGGTGACATTGTGCTGGCAGATAGAGGCTTTAATATAAGAGAAAATGTGGGCATGATGTGTGCTGAAGTGAAAATACCTACATTCACCAGGGGTCGTGCTCAGCTTGAGGCGAAAGATGTGGAGGAGACTAGGGCCATAGCACATCTCAGAATTCACGTGGAGAGGGTGATCGGTGTTGTGCGCAACAAATTCAAATTCTTACACTCAACTGTACCTGTGCACATGCTTGTCAAATGTGAGGGTGAAAACCTAATGCCTTTGGATAAGATTGTCATTGTTTGCTGTGCCTTAACGAACATGTGCAAAAGTGTTGTTTGAGTACCTTATTCTTTACTGTATCTTTTATTTTTAAATAAATGCATGAAACAACTTGATATGGTTTACCAATATTTATTGAGAAATGAATATTTTTTTTGTTACAAACGTGTGCAGTCAAAGTACTGTTTCCAGCATGTAAACATGCCCAACATAGGTAAAAATGATAATAAGAGTCATACTTTTCTTAGTGCAAAGGGACACAAAACACTGCTAAACAACGTGTGCATTCAAAGTACTGTTTCCAGCATGTAAACATGCACAGCATAGGCAAAAATGATCATAAGAGTCATACTTTTCTTAGTGCAAAGGGACACAAAACACTGCAAAACAACGTGTTCCTGTACGGTCCCTTCTCTTTCGCCTTATCTCTAAGCATTGTTTTACTGTCTTCCTTTCCCTTGTTGTATCAGTAGATCCGTCTCTGTCTCGCCGAAAACGTAAATGCGTATAATTTAAAGTGCTCTGGAATATGAGGAGCGCGTGAAATTCTGGGGGCGTGCCCCCGTTGCGCAGCCAATATGTCCGACAGGCTCAGAGCCCCCCCCAAATCACCCCAACTCGGCACGTGACTCCTCATTCTCAATAGATACATCTTCAAACAGTGTCTTCCTTTCATATACTTTGTGAGCCTATTCTGTTAAGTGAATCATCTGCAGGGCCTTTATCCCCACCGCTGTCAGACTGTACAACAAGTCACTTTAAGTCACTGTATTAAGACTGAAAAAAACTACACTACTATTGACACCGTTTCTGAATGCCACTTTTAAATTGCCACTTTTTTATTGTACATAATATATCCTGCATTTAACATGTTGGCACGTTTCTTTCTTTTTGCACAACCTGAGTGTTTCTATCCATGCCAAATATGACATGTACATTTCTCCTTTGTGAGATCAATAAAGTATATCTTATCTTATTGCCAGTTGTTGGTTTTGTTTTGCGGAGAGGCATTAGCATTAGCATTAGCATTAGAAGCTAACTATTTGAATGTTTTCAGGAGGACACAGTCAGACATACCTCGCCTCGGCGGACTGCGGCTCCTGCTCCTCCCCATGCTTCTCACCGCAGAAAACAAAGTCCCAAAAACAGCGGAATTTAGCCACAAACTAGAGATGTGTTCGTGATGGAAGAAGAAAATATTGTTGTCTTCACGAACGTACAGTTTCCGGTGGCGTTTAGTAATCTACCGGTGCGTTATACTGAACAGCGACCAGATCCATGACAGCGACCCCTGCTGTCCAGAAGCGGAACGACATCTCACACTAAAGCTAGGGTATAACTTTCAAAACACTTGCTCTCAAAACCGTTTGGTGCTATTTCTTACATTAATATATTTTTGGATCATAATTTTCTGTGTGAAAAACTATTTGATGCCAAAATATAAAATGTTGATCAAATGGAAAGAGCATGGTTTGTCTTATAAGATGCTTGCTGTTGGGACAAACATACAGTCTATGGGACAAACACAATGCAAACATGTATATAAAAATAAGTTAAGCACCCCGTCATGAATGTGTACCAATAATCCAATAATTCGAAAAAATATAAAAAATATAATGGACTTTCTCTTTTATCTACTACATATAAAAAATATCTGTTAAACATTTGTATTAATTCTGTCACAGTCACAGCCATTATTTTTCATTCTGAAACCCATGGATAGTCATTTAATTTGACCTGCCAACCTGCATGAAGACTAGGGCTGAAACAACCAAACCATTCGTTAAATGTATTCTCAATAATTGACAACTATTTTAATTATTGATTAATCCTAAACTGTTTTACATTGAAATCAATACATTTGTCACAACGTTTACCGCTACAACAGGGCAGTAAGTACAGATAAAAGGATGTTCCCTTGGCTTCACTTCACTGACTTAACCAACAGACCAATTGCTTTATTGATCAATTTTAAAATAATATTTAAGTTAATTCACCCAAATACAATTTATTTTGAAAACTCAATATTTAATTTTAAGCTGCATGGAAATGTGTGCCGTGATAATACTGGAGATCATTTGTATATAACGTTACAAATACATAAGCAACAACTTCAGACTTGTTTTTTTGAAATCAAACTTGAGCTTTAATGACAGGTACATGGAAACTTTCAACAATCCTTATAACATTCCAAATAAAAATAAATATCAACTCATGAGCAAACATCGCACGTATTTCATTAAAATTGTCAAAAATAACACAAAACAACTGTTGAGAGGTATTCTGCACACACACATTGGAAGTAAAATCAGTGGAATGTTTCGTACAGTTTGTGAATCTTCAATCACTGCAGCTGCATTGACAAGCGACGAGATCTTTTCACGTTTTTGGTAATACTTTAGCACTGATAGCGTGGAGTGGGTTAGTGCAAGCCAGTGTTATTTGCAGGCGTCACAATCTGGCCTAATATTAAGACCACCAACTTGAAATACCACTGGACACAAGTAAATCTGCAATAGTCATAATATTTCCACATATGAACCTTACATTTTCCCGCTGTAGAAACGACAATAGCTGCAATATTCCACAAAATTGGCATTCAAATAATAAAAAAAGAGCACAATCAGTAGCTAGGAGTGGCACATTCTATACCTCTATGTGACCTGCGACGTCTATAGCTTCGACCAAAATCATTACAAATATGGAAATTCGATGTGAGTATACATGATGTAAGTGGTTATTCGTGTGAACGGGTGCATAATTAGATGTCGTCCTGGAAAATTTGGTTAAAAATATGGTGAACAGAAGTGCGCGGGATCACCGTAGCGATCGCGAGTGTAAATGACTATACAGTGAACAAAGCAAGAGAGACAGTGAGAAGGAGTGAGGCGTTGAATGATGGTAGCCTTGGTCAAATAGAACGGAAAAAGATGCACTGTGCAACTTTTCGAGCTACTGCTTTGCTTGGAATGTTCCTCAGTTTGGTTTTAAACTTTGTGCATTTTGTTTAAAAAAAATAACAAGGTGAAAACTAAGACATTTTACTGGCTTGGTGATGCCACTGGCTTGTTTCCAATGATGTGAAAAAGGGGTGGCCAATTATTTTATAGACTTGTAAACCGCTTCAGTTAAAAACTTCTACGTCTAGTACAAAAATTTACGAAACAGCCAAGACATCCTGAGTGTTAAAAGCTATTGTTTTAATCTGGTTGGATTTCTGAACAAAGTGATTACGGTTTAGTTTGGATTGAACCAAATGGGACCAGAAGTAAAGAAGGCTGTTTGCTAAATGGGTGTCATGGGGGCTGAGATTCTTAGGATATAGGTCTGGGTTCGAATCACGGTTTGAACAGGGCCTTTCTGAGTGGTGTTTGCATGTTCTCCTCATGTCTGTGTAGGTTTTCTCTCCTCTGCTCTGGGTTTCCCTGACCACTAAAAACATGTACAATAGGTCATATTCTCTGGCTCTGGGAGTCGTGACCAGGCCGAGCATCAACACCTGGAGATGAATCCCGGATGAAAATTGCCTACTGGGACAATAGAGTATAACTTAACTTAACTTAGTGGTTTTTGATGAATTATAAATTATTACGTTGAATAAATTTTAAGAGCAAAATACATTATGTGAGTTTTTTTCTTGAGAATAATGAGGTAAAACATGCCTTTCTTGTTTTTGTTCGTGCAAAGTTGCCTTTAGAGGGATTCATGCATGTTTGAGTAATAACTTATTCTCTATACTCTCTTTGATTTTACCCCCTTTTCTTTTCTGACGTCTGTGATACGTCTGCGATTCAGCAGCGTTGTGCAAATAATTAATTCTCAAAGGAAAATCCCTCCACAGTTTGCCTTGGCTTGATCAGCTGTGGAGCGGCAACTTCTATGTGACGGCGTTTTTGCCAAATAGGCAGAACGCAGACCCAAGACGAAATATGGAAGTTACCCACTGTTGGGATCGATCCTCGTACTGCAGTCAGAAGCCAAACCGACCAAGACGGGATGATTCTAGAAATGGCAACTACATTAAAGAGGACTCAAGCAAGTGGCGGAAAAGTTGCGCATTGCACCTTTAGTGAATTTGATTTTTCTTAGCGTCCAAGAGCATCACAGCTAACTTTGCATGTGTGGACGTGGATGCACCATTTCCCCAGACTGTAAACACATGATTCACAGTAACATTTAACCAAGGAGCCGCGTCTGGACCATCTCAACTCTCTACTTTCTCCTTTTGCTTTTTGCTTTTTTTCAGGAACGACGGCGGCTTGAACTTCTTTTTCTTCTTGGAGGGGGACTTGGACGGCGATCCCTCGGGCGTGTTGCCTTGCAGTTTGGGGGCGGCGCTCGTGTCGTTGGTGGTCAGCTCTTTCATGCCTTTCTCCAGCTCCTCTGTCGTCTGCTTCTCCTCCTCGCCACCGTTTTGGAGCACGGTGTCATCCATCTTGGGCTTATCTGAAGGCGGGGAGACAAACCAAAGTTAATATGGGATTCACCAGAACAGATCATTTAAGGTAAGGTAATACAGCAGTCACAAGCCAAACTGCCAAAGAGAAGATCATTTCAGGCAAAACAACATAAAAACACAGGCAAATGACAGAACCTGTGCTGTAAAACTTGTGCATTCATTAAAACTTGAATCAAACTAAAAACATTAAAATCTCAACAATGCTTCCAATGCAAATCATAGTTGTATCGTGCTTAAATTAAGGCTGGGGTAACCTAACTTTTTCCCTTCATATGTATTTAATGTAGTTTGTCCAACAGAACGTCTTGTAAAACGGTTCATTAATAAATCAGACCACAGCATGTTGTCTTTATCTTATTAGAAAACATATTATATTTTGCATACTTGTAAGGAAGAGTCTTCGATTTGACTCTTTGGCTGGGAGCTGATTGGCTGAGTGAGGGTGGTCCTCTCTTTATCACTTTTCTGTCTCAAAAAGATGATCCAAAGATGTGGTAGAAGCCAAAAAAATGTCAATGTAGAAAACTAGTGATAGAAATAAATTGTTTTGGAGCAAGCTGGTGCCAAGGGTTTGATAACTTCCATGATACCCCAGCTTCGGTTGGAAAATGAAAACACAACCTCTCAATTAAAACAGGAAAACAAATGAGAACCACATGCAACAAAAGGTTGAGCTCATTGACTCTGTATTTTGCAACATTTCCAAATAAAAACTAAAAATACAAATATACAGTTCCAACATGTCCTCAGCCATCATTCAAAAATAAATTACTTTTGAGAGTATTATTGAAGGCATGCTGTAGAGACACATGCTGGCCATAGGGGGCGCTCTGTCTGACCTCACCTGACAGAGGGGACTGGCAAGGGGAGAGCAGCTTTGTGGGGGAGGTGGCAGGGGAAGACTCCACATCCTCCCCTGGGTTCACACGGACACAGAGACAGACAGAGAGACAGATAGAGAAAGACAGAGAGACAGACAGAGAAAGACAGAGACAGACACAGAGACAGACAGAGAGAGACAGACAGAGACAGACAGAGAGAAAGACAGAGACAGATACAGACACAGAGGCAGAGACAGACAGGCAGAGGCAGACAGAGAGACAGACACAGAGACAGACACAGAGACAGACAGAGACAGAAACAGAGAGAGACAGACAGAGACAGACAGAGACAGACACAGAGACAGACAGAGAGACAGACACAGAGACAGACAGAGAGACAGACACAGAGACAGACAGAGAGAGAGAGACAGAGACAGACAGAGAGACAGACAGAAAGACAGACAGAGAGAGACAGAGAGACAGACAGAGACAGACAGAGAGACAGACAGAAAGACAGACAGAGAGAGACAGAGAGACAGAGAGAGACAGACAGAGACAGACAGAGAGACAGACAGAGACAGGACATGAAACATTGGGTTAGTTTTGTGAATGGCGACGGACAGGACCTTAAGTGCACACATTTATACATCCTGTCACAAATAACATTAACACCAGACACCATTATATTAATGGAAGGGTAAAGAGAGGATTATTCTTTAGGAAAGTCAACAAAGCAGCTCGTTTCAGGCTCCTCCTACAGCTCACAGAGGACCTGGTCGTTTCTTTAGTTGAATACAAACTAACCCCTTTGCGCAGTGGGTTATTGTAATCATATTTCACGACATTTCTTTCCTTCTTTCATGTAAGTGAAGTGTAGAATCATCAAATTACTTTTTAATAAACTAAGTAGTGTACTTAGATAGATAGATAAATAGACAGATAGATAGATAGATACTTAAAGTTCTCCAAGATGAATGCTGTTGTGATTTAGGACTATACAAAAGTAAATTGAATTGAATTTTGTACAGTGCAGTTCAGAGAACAGAAGAAAAGGGCTAAAGGAGCAGAGTAAGTTTTTTTATATCTATCTATAGAGACTAAGGCACAATCTGAAATGATTTTTCACAAATGCAGAGAAAATGTGTTGAGTGAATGGCCTGCAATTGATAAATACAAGATATTTATAGGATAATAAGTATTTGTAGGACAGGATAAAGTGCAGTAATAGTATATTCTTTCATAGACTGATTGTTGATACCGTTGGTGCCGGTGTGCTGCTTCTTCTGCACCTCCTGACGGTACTCCTCCAGTGCTTGGTCTGTGAGTTCATTGAAGGGGTTTGGAGGCTCAGGTTCTGGAGGAAGCACAGGCGGACTCACTGGAGACTGCGGAATAACATACAAAAGACAATCATCCACAATTATGACACTTTGATTCCACTAATTTACATTGAATGAATTTGCGCGCACATCAACAGCAACATTGTGCTTGGTTTGAATAATGTCAGTATACATGTTGAACCGGGGCCACGTTGAAGTTTCCTTCCAGGACCATTTAATCCAGAACATCTCTTCCATGTTATAACGTAAGGGTTTAAAAATAGGGAGACTCGTTCAAATCATACAACCACACGGATCTGAGGTGTTTTAAAGGACTGCCCCAGATAGAATGGTATGAACCACAGAAGGCGGGGTTACTGGACACCAGACTGTCTAAAATCATTCAAAACATTGTATTTTTAATAAATTAAGAAAATTAAGAAATAAACTATTTACACTTGAAAGGATCACAACATTTAGATTTTACTTTCAGATCAGCAGTCTGCTGCCATTCTTTTTTGGGGGGGGGGTCTATCCTGTAAACTTTCAATCAAGGATATAATACTTATTTAAAATTATTTATTTCTGTCCTAGTTTTCTGTTTAGTACCAAAAGCATAGTAAAAAATTGACTCTATCCATTTACCGGGGGACTGTCTTCACTGATGACGGCGGCGAGGACTTGGGACTGTGGGCCGGCTGTCTTCATGTCCTGGCGATTCTGTTGTCGAATCTTAAAAAACATGAAGGAAAAAGATGATTGGAATGGAACAAATCTCACACACATACGGTTTATGTTGAACTGACCTTGTTCCGTGTCTCAATCACCTCCCGTGGATTGGTGAAAAGAGGCACAAACTGGTTGGTGGTTTCGATTTTGATGGGAGTGCTTCCAGCTTGGGTAAACTCATCTGTTTTCATCCACTGTAAAGAATAACATGTTTTGAATTTAACATTACAACATCAAAGTCCAACCAAGTTTCATAAATGTTTAGTTTTTTAGCTTTAGCAGTTGAAAATCCTGGGAAATTTTTCTTTAGTTCTCATCTCGTGCAGACTCATTATTTGAATGTTTGTTTTTGACGCTGTAGTGAGACTGCAGTCTATGGCCAGTAGAGGGCAGCCCGGGCACTGCAGTGTGCAGGCTTCCCCTGCAATGCAGAGAGGAGAGGGCCATGACTGTACTGGGCTTGGGCCCATCTGAAACTCACAGGGAGGCTCCGCCCACTGAGCCGTGTACGTGACAGAGGAAATCCACTGCAGAAAAACAGCAGCATGTTTTGACTATAACATGTGACACATTAGCAGCCTCTCCTTACCATATATTAACTCTACCTTATCATAGTGTTAGCTTACAGTTATCTGAATGTTTACTATGTTCTGACTACACAATTCCTTTTACTATTATCACAAATGCCTTTTGATGGTTGTGATATAAAGGAGCCTCTTTGTATGACCACTTTATATGTAATGAGTGGGACGAATAGGATTCATTCAGGGCTGTAGAAAAGGCTTTCGGACAGTGTGTACTGACCATCTCTTATTTTATTATTTCATATCATTTTTGTTATTTTTTTTTCTAATTTCTTTACTGAAGAATGATTCACATTTCAACAACATGAATTATTTCCTGTAAATATTCTCAATACACAATGCATGTTACGGTCCCTTTAAACAGTGCTTCCTTCCAGAGCTGTCTCACCACTGTGCGCTGGTGTCCAGGACTGGCCTGCTCCTGGTTGATCTTCTGGTAGGAGTTGGGGGTGTTGAGCCAGCGCGTCCGCTCCTGCTGCTGCTTGTTGACAAAGGGGTGCTGCCTGAGAGCTGGGTGCCCCCCGTCCTCATCAAAGGGGTAGAACCCTGTGACTGTGGGGGGCACCTCCACGTCCCGCCGCATCCGAGAGCGCTCCAGCAGCAGGGGGAAGCGGTATGTGTAGCCTGTGCGATAGCCCTGGGACACATGACAACAAACTTTCATTATTGTTAAGTAAAGGTGAAATTTAAAAAAATAGAATATTGTTCATATACAGTATCTGGTAAACAAATCTTGAGCAAAACTTTGTCCATGAGCACATCCCTATTGGGCTTCATTGAGCTTATTGGGTGAGCATTGTCCACCCAGGCATTCATCCAGTCTATGTTCACAGCTTGTAAAAACTCCAAAGAAAACATCTCAGAAAATGTGAATATTTTGATAATGGACTGTAAGCTAAAATCATAAGTCACTTTGCATGTTTTTCATATTTGAATTACAGAAATAACTGAACTGAATGTATTATTTAAAGCTGCACTAACTGACTTTATTTTTGTATTCATTACAAAAAAGCTATCCATGTCCATGCAGTGCATTGGGATATTCGTCCTTTTGAAGAAAGGACGAATATCCCGGTTCTATCGTTCTATGGTCACGCCATCCACGTGAAAATCCATATCCATGTATTTATCCATATTGGGAGACACTAGCTCCGTCCCAACAGTGGGTGTGTGTGGGGGTGATAGCTTCGTGGGTGCGGGGAGGGGAGCAGAAAGAGCGAGGCCAGCGGGTCCGCGGCTTCAAAATCCCAAAGTCAGTTAGTGCAGCTTTAATTCATAAAATAAATCTTTAAATGTCCATATTGTGCCCATATTGTGAAAGATTACAGCCAAAGACCAACATTTCCACGCCCTCCCCCAGGACACACATGAGTCAGGGCTGTGGAGATGCTTTCATCCCACTTCTTAACCACGGAAAGGCTTTTACAGTATGTTTTATTTTGAACATCAGCTGTGCACTCTTTACTGCTCTCTTTAAAAGTTAGATACTTACATTGTTTTTTCAGGATGAAATAAAAATCACATCCAGAATAATAAAATTTTAAAAATTCACTAAAAGTTCAAATTAAGTTAAGCTATACCTTTTTGTCTCTGAAGTTTGACCTCTGCATTTGACCCATTCTGTAATGATTTTGTACAGGTTTTTAATGGTAGGAGAAATTGGAGCAGATATTTCTCACAGAAAGAGGGAGAACATGCAAACTCCACTTTGTTGCAGCCCACTTCCGACTGCGATTTAAACCCTGACACGTGCCGTCCATTAGCATTTACTATGGTGTAAAATACAGATATCTATTTGTATCCATGTCCTATGAGACACTGCCAAAAAATGTGTTAATCATCACTTCATTATTACACGCTTCTCACCAGATTGTCCATGGTACGCATCAGAGCCTCAAATTCGTGCTCTCCGGTGCGACTCTTGCTCATGGGGCCGAAGGTGGAGCCGGCCCAGCCCACGGTCCCTGCCGGAGCCGGTCTGTGTGCGCTGCGGTCCAACACGATCAGGTTCTGCTCCCCGCCAGAGGAACACAAAGCCGACACCTGCACGAAGAGACAAGACAACTGAGGCTTCTGCTGCAGTGCACATGTACGACAAGGCTTTCGGATGTTGAAAATGACAAGTTAAAGGAAACACTGACGGAGCACGTGGAGGAGAGAGAGTGGTACCCTCAGTTACAGCGAGTGATGGTAGACAGGTGTATGGTCAGAGAGTGTTTGGGCTTGTGGTTTGTCTGGATGTGGGTGTTTTGTGCTGTAAAATGAGGGGCTGGAGCCATACAAGCTTCTATTCTGTCCAACCCATTTCTGTTTATTTTGTATGCAGTATGATTTTTGTTCTGAAGTAAATATATTTGATTGATTGAAATTAACAAGTGTGTACCAGACTGTGATCATGAGCTCTGGGTTATGACCGAAAAGTCAAGAGTTCAGTGGGTGCTTTCTCAGAAACGCAGCAGAAGATCCATGACACAACAGAACTTACTCTTTCAATTTCAACTTTATTCTTCACAACATCCCAGATAATCGATACTTTTAAAATCTATGCAGAACTTTGTGACATTGTGAAAATAGGACACTCTAGCTAGGAAGCTCATAGAGGAGGTCTGGCAAAATAAAATATTAGCTGGAGGAAGGTGGAGCAAATGAGGAAAATGTATCTTGTTTTTTTTTTCTTTCAAAAGTTAAATGAAATATGAAAAAGAAAAAAAGAAATGAAGCTGAAGCGCAGATTCAGACTGAAAGACCGGCCACGGCTCTCACCCGTCCAGGGCCTGCCAATCACACAGCTCTGCCAGCCTCTTGACAACCCACTGACAGCAAAGCAGGCAGTTAAAAGCAGCCACTCCCCGATAAACGGCGCTTCCTGGAGCTCTTAACATTCACCACCTCCCCAGCGCCTCCTCGGCTCCTGGTTCCTACTCGGGTTTCCGCTCTGGCTCCTGCCCTGGTTCCTGCTCTGGCTTCTGCTCTGGCTCCTGCCCTGGCTCCTGATTTGGCTCCTGCTCTGGCTCCTGCTCCGCCTACGCCCCATTCACACCATGCTTCTAGCCACCACCAGTGCTTGACCCCGGGGGGTCTGAGATCATCTACAGCAGCAGTGATCTTCCCTCTGCAAGTGTCACTGCCGCGGTCAATGCGCCAATCAAATAAATATTTTTCATGCATTAATGTTACTGTCTTGGTCTCTTCAGATTGAATAAGCTGGAGGAAGTGCGCGTATATAGGTTGTCTTGTTGTATATTAGCTGTAGTAGCAGTAGTAGCAGTAGCAGGAGAGCATGTACAAACTGGACCAAAGGAAGGTGCTGTGTCGCTGCAGGGTGGAGTCGGAGTTGGAGGATGTGACAAATGTCCTATTGTGCAGCTCCTGTTACACTTTCTTTTAGACTGATGACTCCACATTTTAATAGTGCAGTTTGGCAGGAGCCCTGGTGTATTTCTCTGCAATGCAGCGCTGATCTTTGCAGCTACAAAAAAAAAAACACATTCTGCATTTACTGCATTTAACATGGACCACTCTCCTTCACACACTCTCACGTGTGCAAACGCAGCACTTCTCTTAAAGGGACACTGCTCTGTTTGTGTTTTATCCATCTCAAGTCAATGGTATAGTATTAGCACGAGACATGTCATTCTTACTTTCATATCTTTGAAAATAACATTTCAGCAACAAATCCTCAAATGTCATAAATGTTCATTTAATTGGTGGTAGAATATGTCTTTCGAGGATAAAATAAAAAGTAATTTACACAATATCTGAATATAATAATATCTGTAAAATGTATAAAATGTGTGGAAAAATAAAACATTACTACTTACTATTATTTGTGTTCATTTTGATCCTTAAAAATGATATAGACAAAGGAGCTGCAAAGAGGGCCATGCTTAGGCTTTTAGGAAGTAAAATTCCCAATGTCTAATCCCCAATAGATATTCACACTTACAAAAGATTGAAAAAGTTAAAAAAATTTAAAAGTCTAATATGAGGAATAACTCCAGGGGTGTTTTCGAGGGAACAAAGTTGTAACGTGGTAAAAAGTACAAGAGAGAAAATGTTGCTTTCAGTCTCGCTTTTACTTCTTCTTAACAGACACTTTTATATAATGGTCATTCTAGTCAAAGCCTCACCTGTATTTGACACGCTGCTTGTATGTGGTAGACAGAGTAGAAGGCCTCCTCCACAGTCTCCCCCAGAGCCACGATACCATGGTTTCTCAGCACAAGCACCTGTAACAAATACATGTCATAAAACCAGTGTATCTCTGTGATTTAAATATCCTGATGCCCGATACAGAATTAAGAACACTTTATCAATCACAGAGTTTGATTTCAAAAGTTCTGTTATAAATTACATAAATAAAAACGCTCAAGGTAAGTTCTTTTTGACACTCTTAAAATTATATTTGTTAAAGATAGATAGATAGATAGATAGATATATAGATACTTTATTGATCCCCGTAGGAGAAATGCATGTGTCCAGTAGAAGAAAGTCACTTTGTAAAGATGGAGAGACATTTCTAATGCAAGCACCAGTTAGAGCCGTCTCAGCAAATATTACTGGTGGTGGTAATGCCAGGAGGAGAGCCGGCTTTAAATCTATTATCTATGATTGAAACTACAGGGTCAGATGGTGAAAAACGTATTCCTATTCAAGTTGAATTATGATACAAAATCACTTTTCAGTACAATAATATTGGTTTTATAGAAAAAGCATGGAGCCCCAAAATACATGCAACCCCTGCTCATCCACTTTAAGTATAAAGTATCTAGTAATGTTGCATATTTGACTGTCAACATTTCCTATTTGTTTAGAAATCCCTTAAAATAATGATTTTATCAAAAGTCTGGCAAAAAACTATATATATTCTGGCAATCACCGTACAAACTTCTGGAGGTTTGTGCACTAACTTTGCAAGTGGGACCCAGGCTTTTCTGCAGCTCCACTCGTTCCTCCTCCTGCTCCATGACGCCGTTGTAATCGTAATAAGCAACTTCTCCGACCAACATGGCCTCGTGAGAGAGCGGCAGCAGCCCAGACTTCATGTTGGACACCTGGACACATTTTACATTGTCTTTTGTTATGACATTTTGCAATGCTATTAAGAGATTACGAGACACTGAAGATGCATTTGTAATTCAACCTCAAAAAGTGCTCAATTTACAGACTATCTTCACTGTATCATAAATGTAAAAAAGAGAGGGAGAGGGATGAAAACACAAAATCGGAGCTCGGTTTTAGGTCAATGACAGTGGGCAGTGAAGACAGAGGAGTAAAACCTACACCTTAAATATAAATATCTCCTACACATTGACAGCTTGGCTTTTTACAGCTGCAGCCGCCCACTGAGGCAGCTGGTGTTCCCAGAGGTCTCCCATTGTAGTACTAATCAGGTCCTGCCCTGCTTAGCTTCAGGGGTCAGATGACATGTAAACTTTGATGCTGGCAAATATTATTCTTTGATGAGGCAAATATGGCACGTTGATAGTTAAAAGTGCACATTTTTTTTACTCTATTTTTATGTTGTCAAGGGTGAATTACAATGTTGTTTTTAAATATTAAAGGAGGTTTTAAAACAGCCACGAATATAAGGTTTGCATAAAAAAATTAGAAGAATGCAATTATCTCTATTTTTTTATCACCTTGAACCCTTTAACGTTCACTCCTTGAAGAAAGTATTTGTTGTTATGTTTCTTTTTTCTTTTTTGAACCCCTAGTTTTCTCATTTGTCATGGTGTAGACATTTTGACCTGGTTTTATTTTGCTATATACCGTATACGTTCTTATGTAGTTTGAGTTTTCTTCTTCCCTGTCCAGTTGATTGCTGCCCACTCACTTGTTGTCCGTCCATTGTCTCTACCACGTTTGTCTTGTGTAGTTTTTCAGTTCTGGATTATTGTCACTCTGGATTTGTCATGTGTTATGTCATTGTCTACCACTTTATTAATCCATTTCTGGGTCGGAGGGGTGACAATCAGAGCTGCCACCCAAGTCTCATAGCACCTGATCCTCCTGCAGGTGGATTTGGATTTTATTAAATTATATTTGATTTTCAGTCTTGCATTTTGGGTTCCTCCTTCATGCATTTCACCACGTGACATAATTATAGGCCTTTACCAAATGGTTGAAAAGCAGTTTGATGATAACAGTGCCTACAACCGACTGATATGCCCCAAAGAGATATTTTTCAGTTCCAAGCTTCAAGTAGAAATAATTAAACCATTAAAGGGTTAAGATCCCTAATATATAAATATATAATAGAATGGTTACATGATGAAGATACATGTATATTCATTATAGCTAATTACTTGTTGTGCAATATTCAGAATCATTTCATATCTAGTGGTATGTTATGTGTTCACTCACGGCAGCTGAGGCTGGGGTCTGAAGGTGCAGCAGGCAGCGGACATCAGGGCGAGCCGAGTAAATGGCCGAATGAAGACTGAACTTGTCCAAATCCACACCCAGGTTAGTGCTGCCCCTCTCCACCACCTCGCCCAGGAGGTTCACTTTAACCTGAGAACAACAGCACGTCTTTTTCAAACAGAATACTCCATTATGTCCCAAATGGTTTGTGTAAAATGACATGAGTTAAAGCAGAATTAGTCAAAAGATAATGAATGTGTGAAACAAAAGGTGTTTACTGACCAGACTGGAGCCGGTGACTTCACTGTAGGCGAGACCGTCGGGGAGCACCAAGAAGTGTTCCTGCTCTTTACTCACACGCAGCTGAAATGCAAACATCATTTACTCAAACGTTGTATACTGTAGTAGAGTAGATCATTCCACAGAGCCACCTAAAGCTTTGTGTACGATCAGGAAAATGGATTTACCAATGGACAATTCCCCGGGACTGAACAAAGAGAAATCCATGTCAGATTTTTTAAGTATTTCTTCAAGTCAAACATGTCCAACTGCAGCAATAGAACTCAAACGTTTCCCACTTTCTATTGTCATAAAAAACAACACATAAAAGTAAGAACAATTCACAAAAGCTCAGAAAGCACACACAAACTTTCAGCCACTTGACAAAAACTCAGGAGCTAAAGGAGCATTTTATTCAGAAGTGCATAGAGAATGTAAAGTTTTATATGGATAAAAACGTTTGTTGTGTGAAAACGTAGCTTAACGTTTATTTGTAAAAACTGGAAACAACAGATTGTCGCAGATTATGGACCAGACATTTACGCTACTGAAACATTTGCACCTGAGTTTGACCTGTTGGAATGTTTTAATCAGGAAATATTTTTAAATAAAGAAAGGCAAATATATTGAGTAGTAATGTAGAAACTTGACGCATATCTTTTTTTTTTTAAATAAACTGTTTTAATTCAGTTTTGTAAATTGTCTTTTCTTAATACTTTATTTTTGAGTTTTTGCCTTTAGGGTTAGATTGGTCAAAACGTCATAATTCAAAAACATAAATGGGCAGCAATTATAAAGCAAAGGAAATAACACTAATAACACATCTAAAAAAAAGATTAATTTATGTTATTATTATCATTCAATCTTTGTATTTATTTATTTTTGTGTATTATTTTTTTTATAATTGAATGTTTGTTATTATTTTATCTACGTTTTTGTCTATATTCTTTGTTATGTAATTGTCTGTTTTACGATTTATGTGGTCATTAAATAAAAAAAAATCTTCCTTCCGTAGTTTTTGCATCTGTCTTTCTGTGCTTTGAGCGTCTGTCCATCACTGCCCTCTGCTGTGCGTAGGTTGCCATGGAGCTATAATAATAACTGGATAGGGTAGTACCATGGATCTATAATAATAACTGGATAGGGTGTTACCATGGAGCTATAATAATAACTGGATAGGGTGTTACTCATGGATCTATAATAATAACTGGATAGGGTGTTACCATGGAGCTATAATAATAACTGGATAGGGTGTTACCATGGAGCTATAATAATAACTGGATAGGGTAGTACCATGGAGCTATAATAATAACTGGATAGGGTGTTACTCATGGATCTATAATAATAACTGGATAGGGTGTTACCATGGAGCTATAATAATAACTGGATAGGGTGTTACTCATGGATCTATAATAATAACTGGATAGGGTAGTACCATGGATCTATAATAATAACTGGATAGGGTAGTACCATGGATCTATAATAACAACTGGATAGGGTAGTACCATGGATCTACAATAATAACTGGATAGGGTGTTACCATGGATCTATAATAATAACTGGATAGGGTGTTACCATGGAGCTATAATAATAACTGGATAGGGTAGTACCATGGATCTATAATAATAACTGGATAGGGTGTTACTCATGGATCTATAATAATAACTGGATAGGGTAGTACCATGGATCTATAATAATAACTGGATAGGGTGTTACCATGGATCTATAATAATAACTGGATAGGGTGTTACCATGGAGCTATAATAATAACTGGATAGGGTGTTACCATGGAGCTATAATAATAACAGGGACGTGCGGTGAGGTTTGTGATTGGGGAGGCACTGACTTTAAAAGTCAGATTTACAATCATTATTCAAATAAAATAGCATTTAATCACCAATGCAATGACATCCACAAACTTTATATACTGTAAAGATAAGAGAACCAGCTTCTTTTAATAATCTCACAACAAATCTAGCTGCTGACTCTGCTCCGCATCAAACAACATCTTTAAGAAGCGCAGGTGCGAGAGACGCGAGGAGAGAGAGACGCGAGGAGAGAGGAGCAGAGAGAGACAGAGAGGAGCAGAGAGACGGAGACGCGAGGAGAGAGAGAGACGCGAGGAGAGAGGAGCAGAGAGAGACAGAGAGGAGCAGAGAGAGACGGAGACGCGAGGAGAGAGAGACGCGAGGAGAGAGGAGCAGAGAGAGACAGAGAGGAGCAGAGAGACGGAGACGCGAGGAGCAGAGAGAGACGGAGACGCGAGGAGAGAGAGACGCGAGGAGAGAGAGACGCGAGGAACATAAACAATAATTTAAACAAGTTGCAGAACTCTTGAGCAGTGTTTGAATCAGTGTTTTTCGGAAAAGCACTACTTTGCCGGTATCTGTCAATGTTCAACATAAAACACAGATTAACAAACTCCTCCCCCGCAGCCGGACTAACCTCGTAAGTCCAGTGGTGGTCTCCCAGTCTATATTAATTCTTTCTTTGTTTGAAAGTCCAATTGAGAAAAAAAATCTTCATTCAAATCATCCATTTTCCAGCAAAAGAAATAGCATTTTGGGCTGATTGTTTGTTAGCAACTCTGGTATGAACTTTATGCTCACTATCACCCCTAGCGGTGAGGCACAGATACCGCCTGCCTCACGCCAAGCTTTTTCCTTGTGTGTTCATCTACGATCAAAAGACTTAAACTAAATATAAATTGTACACACATACGTGCAATACACTACTAAACACTAAGAGGAGTTTAAAAAATGTTTTTAAAGCAGGATATTTGAAACAAACGGTGATATATCAACTGCACGAGCTGAGTGCACTCAGACACACACACACACACTGTGAGGGAGCGGTCTGGGGTGAGGCACGCAGGAGCGCTGCCTCACCTCGTCTCTTTGAATAGGAATAACGGGATTTCGGCGATTTTGACTTCAGAAATGATCAAAACTGATGGGAACCGTGCCGAATATACATTAAAAGCATAGGACAGTGGATATAAATTATATATTTAAACTAAAATAATTATTAGTTTCCAATAATGGCAGGTGAGGCTCTGCCTCCCCTGCCTCCCCTGACTGCACGTCCCTGAATAATAACTGGATAGGGTGTTACCATGGAGCTATAATAATAACTGGATAGGGTAGTACCATGGATCTATAATAATAACTGGATAGTGTGTTACCATGGATCTATAATAATAACTGGATAGGGTAGTACCATGGATCTATAATAATAACTGGATAGGGTGTTACCATGGAGCTATAATAATAACTGGATAGGGTGTTACCATGGAGCTATAATAATAACTGGATAGGGTAGTACCATGGATCTATAATAATAACTGGATAGTGTGTTACCATGGATCTATAATAATAACTGGATAGGGTAGTACCATGGATCTATAATAATAACTGGATAGGGTGTTACCATGGAGCTATAATAATAACTGGATAGGGTATTACTCATGGATCTATAATAATAACTGGATAGTGTGTTACCATGGATCTATAATAATAACTGGATAGGGTATTACTCATGGATCTATAATAATAACTGGATAGTGTAGTACCATGGATCTATAATAATAACTGGATAGGGTATTACTAGTTTATAGCTGTCCCACCCACGGGCACAGGGGGCGCCCGTGGTACTGCAGACTAAATTTACGCACACACAAACTCACCCACACAGACATAAACAAGTCCGCCTTTATCTGCAGCATTTATGTGATTTTTCATTCTGATTCAAAAACAATACATCTCTCACAGATTACAATGCACACAGTCATCACTAACATCACCACAACACTTTCAAAACAATGTGTCATCATTGCAATCTCACCATTCACACGTGTTCAAAGAATTAGTTTTTGGCTGTTACTGAAATGATGGTCGCATTTAAAGCTGTGTTACCTCACTTTTTTGTTTCGTAAATAATACATGAAGTCTGGCCCAACAGGATGTAAAAGGCCATATTATATTGAGCTTATCTTAAAAGTGTTATATGAGGCTTTGGGCAGAGAGCTGATTGGCTGAGTGAGGGTGCTCTTCTCTTTTTCACTTTTCTGTATGAGAAGCTTATCCTGTTTCAGAGCCAGGAACTAATTACACGGATTTTATTTCATAGTTTAAAAAGGTGGATTAAAAGTTACCCCAGCTTTAATAAATCCCTTTTCTAACTTTCACGGCACTCCAAGCACTTTACTTCAACCACTCAAACAGAATTTAAATGCATACATTGTATATCATGTGATTCATCTATCAGGTTTGTGTGACATCACAACATACAAAAAGCCTATAGTTTAACATTGTGGTGGAGGACAGTTGAAGAAACATCAGAAATATATAGTCTTAGTTTTGACCTAATTTCCTTATAGTCCCTGGGTCAATCCATATGAAGCTAAAAATGTCATGCATCTTCTTTTAAATATGGACTAATTATTTTCTCATGAAGTACTGACTATGTATTAAGTAATCACCATAAATACGGACATTGTCTTCAATCAAAAATCCCAATAGAGTTGAATTGGCACCTAAAACAACGCAAACTACCAGTATTCCCATCCATAAATCCCGTAAATCTCTGCTCAAATCACCGGTTATACATAGACCACGTTTATCTCATGTTTTGCAGGAGGAGGATGCTCACCGTGAGGCAGGTGTGGCGGAGGTGGGCCCAGCCGTGGAGGTCGAATAGCCGATAAACCGAGGCCAGCTTACACCTCATGATCCTCTCCCCCTTCACCAGACGCCCGGGCTCCCAGCTCTGCAGGTCGTTTATGGGGGTCACCGTCATCATGTCTGCACAGAGACACACAACACACATTGAGAAACCTGATTGTATTGAAGCCTTACACAACACACACACACACACACACACATCACACACTGTTCCACATGAAATAACAGTCTAGAGGCGAGCAGACTGTTCCGTTTTCCTTTTGCTGGTTATTTTTAGATAGACAGAAGGACATTTTTAGATAGACAATAGACATTTTCCCTTTTTCTTTTGCTGTGAAGGTTCAGGCAAGGTAGGATTTGGTGAAAAAAAATATATCATGAGTATTGCCAAGTTAAGGACTTCTTAACAATACATAACATACATATTGATTCTTTGTTATGTCACTGTATACTGCAACAGTCCAGAAAGTAAAACGTTGCCAACAGAGACTAGGTCTATAGAGGCACATGGAGAGAAAGACCAGGGCATACAGACAACGCCACAATAGCTTGAATCCCAGAAAATGACTATTTTTACTTTACACAGATGATTTAGCACCATGATGGATAAATATAGGCCAAAATGTGTGATCTATGTGTCGTACTGTTTGGAGCCACCGGCAGGCTGGCGGGAGATCCGTGTGAGGACATGTAGTCGGCCAGCTGCCTCAGAGCCCACAGGTTTGACGAGCTTCCCCCCTTCTTCATCTGCTCCTGGATCAGCCCGTCCAGATCCTCTCGGAACGACTTGCAACAGACAAGAAAGACGTAAGAGCTATAAGGCAGGATTAAAGTTGACTTTATCATGTGAATAGAACTAATACCTTGAATCAAGTGAGAACAGTCACAAGACAAGAAACATTGAAGAAGATGACATAGTCTGGGATCGCGTCTTTAATTCAGACAGAAGACTTGTTTTATTGTCGATGGTAGAGACAGCACGAACAACAAATACAACAGAATGCAAGTGTATTATACAGAGCGGAGGCATGGAGTCCTCCAATCAGCAGCTGCCACGGTGCCATGTAGCTTGGCCTTCAGATAGACAAAACAAAGGAAAAGTACTGGCTTCTGCACATTGATAGAATGATGAGTTTAACTTTAACAAAAGTTGCTTAAAAGTGTTATGAAATCTCACAACATGACATTTACATATTTGTTTGTAACAGTTCCGAATCTTCTCTTTGCTGTTGTCAAAACAAATCTTTTAACTCCACTTGCTATCGGCTGCTATCGCTAAAATCAGCTGTGTACGCTGAGGGCAGATGGGGGTGTTAGGTGACGATGTACGTACAGGTCTCCAGACTTAATGTAATGTAATGTAATTTAGATTTAACTTTAACTTTATTGACCACCAAAGCAGAAAATTGTCTTTGGTACACTGACACAGTAACAAACATTTGTCATACATAAATAAGCTGCATTTAAATAGTGTGCTGCACATTCCACATATCATTCACTCATGTGTTTTTAGAGAATGAAGCAAAACACAAATGAGCCTTTAAACACCTCTGTATGATCCACAGAGGATGTTCTGCTGTTTATGTCCTGATCCTGACTGTGGCTGACTATAAAGAACTCTTCCTGCTTGATTTGTTAGCTACAGTCAGATAAATTGAGCTTACAGAAACGCTGAAAACAAGAGTCCTCTCAATTAGACCATCTCCAAAATAAATTTTCATTTACCCCTGAGTGAACTGAGCCAGTTGCAGTGCATTAATGTTCAGAGAAAACATGTTTTCTCTGAACATGTTTTCTCAGAACACAACCTCTGTTTAGAACGACTTTTGACACAGAACATTCAAGGGCGTTTTTTGCAGTCGATCAGAAAGTCTCTAATCCAGTGAAAGATCCCCGTTCACTCCCAGAGCAGAGAGCTGTCTGAGAAGAATGTCAGGGGTCTCTGTGTTAGAGGCCGAAGTCAGATAGTATAGAATGTGTGAACAAACTGCAGGTAACAAGCTACAATAGGTGACCAGAGTCCAGAGAGAGGCCTGTCCTTCTGCGAGCAACAAATACACCTGCTCCTTCTCAGCTTCTACTGTTTATGGATCGCTCTCGTGCATTCTCTCAGCGCTGAAGTGAGCCCAGACACTGTAAACATGTATGACAGACCTTAATATTTGTTTTATAAATGAACTACAACACTAGTTCTACACTTGTTCGTCTTCTCCTTTATTTTAGTCAGAATCAGAATCAGAATCAGAATCATTTTTATTGCCACGTAAGTAACAGGAGGTCACAGACTTGGAAATTGCTTTGGCTCAGTGCAACAGTCAGAAAGAGATAATAAAAATAAGAATAAAAAACACTTCTAAAGAATAAATTTAAATTTAAAATAGTTGATCCTTACAATAGTTACTAACGCTAACGCACCTAAGATTAGCTTATCGTTTCAAACCGCTTCTTCTCCAAAACCTATTAATTCTGATTTGTTTGTTTTAGGCCAAGATGTAGCTGTTAGTTGTCACATATTTGACTGTGACCCCAGAAGTGGGAGATTATCACATTATCACATGAATGGGAAAATATCCTCAAGATTAAAATGTAAATGCTGGAACTATACGCAGTGACATCATTCAAAACTTGAATCGTTGAGCTCATAAATATCATGTGATCACGCTCTAGCCTGTCCTTTCCCAGGCCTGGAGTCTGTGAGTGATGTTGTCCGTGTACTTCACAGTGACAGTAATCTATAGAGAGCTGAGGGCAGTAAATCCGGACTCACTGGGCTCTGGAGCAGGCTGGAGATGCGCTTCTTCATCTGGGATCCGCTGTCGGACTGGGGCGACTGCAGACCCTCCAGGACGCCATCACTGGGACTCCTCTGCACCGGAGTGCTCTTGGGCGTGGGAGACTTACTCATCTTCTACTGAGAGTCTGGAGCCTGCTGAACGAGAAGAGCTGCGGAGGAGAGAGAACCAGAACATGAAAATAAACTGTATTGTCACGAAGTAAGAACAAACATCAATAATCACAGAGGTTTTTTATATAGCTCTATGCACAGCTAAACCTGTTAAAGACCATGACACACAGACATCAACATAAGCACAGATTGACTTTTTTGAAAAATCCCTTATTGTCCAGGTTCTAAAAAGCTAGTTAATGAAGTAATATAAATATTGGCAAAATTAATCATTTATGAAAATTATTGTTAATTACAATCCCTGAGGTCTCCTTCACTGTGAGTGTCCAGGAGGTTTTTTATGCTGAAGGACTGGGGTCTAAGGAGGAGAGGATCCACGGGACATTAATGTACCTTACTTTGAAAACACAACAAAGTAACTGTAATAAACTACAGCATTTTCTGTTTTCTCTTTCAAACAAAATTGTTGTTTGGCATTTAAAATATCAGTGATAAAACACTACAAGATTAATATGGAGATCATTGATAAATAATTTCGTAATGGAAAATTAATTGGTGCACACTCTTTAGAATGCTTTTATGTAAAAATAAATAAATAAACAAATAAATCAAAATAAAAAGAAGAATGTACATGGTCTTTTGGAAGTTACACGCTTTTTTACTGTTTTTTGCTAAGAGAAAAATGAATATTATGCATGCAACACCAATATTTCCCCTCTGTGGGACGAATAAAGTATCTCTAAATCTTAAAGCGTTGGCAAAAATATATGAGCGTTTTGCTGTATTTATCAGGTTCAAGTCTTATTCACAGAAATACTAAAAAACTAACCAAACTAAACAATCACCAACAGAAGAATAAAATTAATTTTGTACTTTTTCAAATTTGTATTATGACTATATTGTATACCAGAAACTCCCATGGAGAAACACAGAACATCAGCCTGCAGAGAAATAGACAGTGAAATGATACAAACAGCCTTCAGACATGAGGTGAATACGAAATACGAGATCTGGCAACAAGCAGACGACAAACCGCTCTTTAGTCCACGGTATATCACATTTCACTGCTGTTTCATCACCTCCCAAAACAACCAAGGCTAAAAGGACCAAGCTTTTCTCTGAACATAATTTAGTCCTACCTCGCTTTACTTTGCAGTTCCTGTGTCCTTGTGTGGAATGAAAACCAATTAGATCTAAGTGGCTTCTTGCAGACAAATCAGACAGGAAGTTGTCCAGTGATGGCGTTGGTAATAGGAGAAAGAAGACTGGGTTACCGTAAGCACCTAAGCCACTCCCAGAAAGACAAAACGAACACACGCAAAAACTGGAGGCTGAAGATAAGGGCCCTGAATGCACCACACCCTTCAGAATACACTGTGTAAGCAGCTGGGAGCATCTACAGCAGTTCGGATCAGATTCAGTTCATTTGCAATTTTCCAGTAAAACCACGTTGGAATTACTGTGCAAAAGTGCCTCTACGTGCCAGACAAGTGCATGATACAAAACAAGCTAAAAAGCATGAGAAGCAATTGTCACTGAAAAATTAGCAAAAACAGTACAAGGTCTTTTTTCAGACCGATATCAGCTTGATAGCAGATTCTGGAAGGAAGGTGTTAGCATATCGAGATGTCCTGCTTTCAAGCGAACAATATCTTCTGCCAGAGGGAAGAAGCTGGAACATGGCTTTTCCAGGGTGGGCAGAAGAGTCACTGGTTGCATTGGACGTGTTTCTTACATTTGGATCGAATCTCATTCAATATTGAAATCATTATTATCACTAAGATCAATATTGTATTAGTCTTATCAACAGTGCTTAATAATGTGTGTGGTCCATTGTTATATGTACTTGTGTTATTATTAGTTATGTACATGCTTTCTTGTTGTATTGTCTTGTGTATGATGTTTTTGTCTGTTTTAATGAAAAAGTGTGAAATTAATGGTGGAAAAGCACATAGACATAAAAAGAACAAAACACTCCAATGGGAAAAACACTTTTACCCAATAGATTTATTTTACAGGCCATTGAGGCATGAAGCTACAAGATGACTCGCAATTGAAATATTGTATTTGCATTTGCAAATTCAAAGCTTTTTGTCAAAAAGCTAAATCTCTCATAGTTTTCTCGTATACTTCATCATCCCATATTTCAATCCCTCTGAATGCTTCTTGAACGGTTTACAGTTTGTGCACTAAAATAATCCTCCTGTTTCTTCACACATTGTAGTTTCTTTAGTAAATGTTACCGCCCTACATCAAGGTTAAAAGATGTAGAGAAGCGGCTTTGTCTATTGTGACGATATGTGGTCCCTAAGCCATTAAGAGGGTCCCCAAGAGAGATGGCCTTTCTCTGGGCTCGGTGTCAGCAGCTGTGGCCCTGTTCTCCAGAGACACCCAAACCAGACAACCATCTTCCAACCGGCCACAGAAAGAGCACTGCTGGTGCGGCATAAATGAGCCTCATCCGTCTGAATACATCTGCCATGACAGTTGATGCACTTTGGATTATTGCAGCGAATAAAATCTATGTTTCAGAAATTGGTCAATAATTCCTCAAGATACAAATCTTCAACATGTTTTCTTATTGATAGAACATTTAAAAAGATTTGCTGAAGGTGGTGTACAACTTTATTATTGTTTCACTGAAATAGGGCAAAACAATATATGTTTCTATGAAATGTTTTTTAATGGCATTCCTCTGATTTTGCAAATTACCTATTCAAATAGGCATCAGACTGAATATACTTTCATGCACCTCTAAAGCAAGACACTACAAGCAACCCTATTCCCAAGATCATATAATGTACATTAGTTAAACCATAAGTTCTATAAAGCAAAAAAAACAAAAACAAAAACAACAAATACTCCTTTCCAGTAAAAAAAATTGCTGTTTATTTTAAAAAAACAACAAATCCATATTCTTTGCTCCGAGTTTGGTTATATCAAAAAACAAAATTTCACATAAATTTGGCCTCTGTCAAATCTGACAAAAAGTGAAAATGAGAGAACCTTCACTGAGCCAATCAGCTCTCACCCCAAACAGAGCTCATTCTTACAAGTTTACAAAAAAGTTTTTTTCTAAAGTTTTCTAATAGTAAAGAATATTGTGGTTTGCTTTGTTGACAACATTTTACCTTTACAAGACTCCTTCTATTGGGACTAACAACATGAATTATGTATGCAAAAGATACCCCACTTTAAAAAGAGAAAATATTCCATTCTAGCATCAGTAGCATTGTTTGACTTGAAGTAAACACCGAGCGCATGTGTATTTGCAATGACCACTGTCAGTTGAAAGTAAAGCAGGAAAGAGGAGGTCAGGAGCCGGCAGCCACAGGGAAAGACCTAAAGTGCATTGATTTTCCCTGGCTCCACTTCCATCATTAATGGGAGTACAGTTCAATCTAGTTCAGTTGTACCAGAAAAGGCAAGGACTTTCTACAAAACTAAACTCTGTCTATTCCCATCTTCACTACATATTCTATATGTTACTTAAGCTAGACAAACAACTGAAATTCAAACATCATTTTCATTCGTGAAGTCTCACAATCCACAAACATGCATTAGATATTTGGCTAGGTTAAGTTAAGTTATACTCTATTGTCTCCGTAGGGAAATTATAATATTATTACAGATCAGATCTTTCTGAGGCGTTTAAAATGTCCCAAATTATTATTATTTTTTTTGAAGCTTAAGAGTTTGCCCCTTTCTGTCCTGATTTTGGGGACATGCAGAAAACATAGAATAACAGGGCACATTTTACTCTTGACCTCTGAACAGCAGGTGTCACAGTGGGGCGGCTGTGGCTGTAAAGTGTAAACTCTTGTTGTGTCCTTGAGCAAAACACTTCACCCAAATTGCCTAGAATGAGTCTGGTGTGTGCGTGAATGGTCAGTGATGGTCGGAGGTGCTGATGGCACACTGGTTTTGTCAGTCTGCCTCAGGGCAACTGTGGCTACAATAGTAGTTTATCACCACCGAGTATGGAGCAAATGACTTAAGTAAAGCGACCTAAGGGGCCCCGATAGAAACGCTATAGAACCAATGCATTTTACTGAAAGCTATGGAAATTGTTTGGCTGCATTATGTTGATTTTGCAATACACTGTGCGAATCCATTATGATACCAATACAATTGTTATTCTAATCAATATAAAGTATATACAATACTTGTCTTCTGTAAAAATGAACCATAAGAAACTGTAGGCTTCAGACCTATGACATTCATTCAGGAATTGTTTTTTCCGAGTTCAGAAAACCACGAAAGGGGTTTCCATTGAACATGTTTTGTTTGAATAGAGCAATATTTGAAATCAGGCCTAGCCCACAACTTCTTATCCCTGTCTGTTGGCTGCGAGATGCTATCTTTAACCCTTCACTTGTCTCTGTATTATTCTCGTGTATTCGGTTTTAGACCCCAACACACGATAATAATACACGGCTTTTACTTTTGCATCTGTAAAACACGTGTTTGTCCTTATATCATCCTTCAAGCCGTCTGATCTACGTTCTGCCTCTCGCTGCCTAGCAACACGCAGCATCAGCACCAGCCCACCAGCTAACGTCCACCCGCACAACTGCATAGGCCGTCTGCGCCACCACCAGCAGCGGCATTAGGACGAGCGGATGGGATATAACGCAAAGCATCTCTCCTTGACCAACCTTTGCACAAAACCCACTCAGGCAGGGCACGCACTGAAAGCGACGCCTGCAGGGAGAATGCGCATACGAGATGCTAACAATAATAAGCCAGCGGCGGCCGAGAAAAGGCAGGATTAATGGGAAGCTATCATATGTATGCTGCAGTCGAATATATGCACACATGAAAACACAGCACAAGAAACACTAAAGCCGTGATAATTGCGGTTCTGCCTCGTCGATCATATGCATTATTCTCGCTGCGTAATTTATTATCATTTGCGTAAATGCGTGATGGAAACGTATAAGGAGAAGCGACACGCAGAGACCATGGAGGCAGTGGTAACAGGAGAATATATAAGGATGACAATACTGACCTCAGTGCATCCCCCGGAGAGGGCAGGATCACCGCGCCCAAGGGCCCCGGTGGTCTGCGCTGTCCTGTAAGCACCAATGTGTCCTGAAAAGACGTGAATGGGCCCAGGAGTAGTTTTTTGCTGTGTAAATTCGGAAAGGCCCAACAAAAACACGCCAAGAGATGTTGTGGTGGGTGTGCGCGTGTGGGTCGGTCTCCACGAGCCAAGACCACGCCTGCGTCACGCACGCACGTCGTGGGGAGGGTGACTGTTGTGCACGCAAATGAGGAGTTGGTTTTTTGTGTGTGTCTGATCTCAGTGCGCAGTGAGAGGAAATAGTACTTTGCTGTTATGGCTTTAGGCTACACAATCCAGATGATGTAAATACAGTTATCTCTTAAGGTGCTTTCTCTGTTTGTTTCCATGCGTGACTTGTTTTTACCGCAGGCTATACTCTTGCATTCACATTCAGAATCATTTGCCATTTGCAGGAAGACCACATTGAAATACCTGTACCAAATGGTCTTTGAAATAGTAATGATATACCGTTATGTACGTATTGTCATTATTCTGTGCAGCCTACTGCATCAGTATAAATATTTAATATAGAAAACCTAATTGACATTATCAATGTAACCATATGCCAAAAAAGAATGTAATAGTGATTATAAAATATATTTATCCATTGAGCTTGTTTATCTACAAACCTGAGCTAGATCTCTACAGGGAGTGTGAAGACAGCATGTGGCCAGCAGATGACGCTTCGTTATAACGCAAAAGTATCGTCCTCTTGCAACTATTTACAACCATTACGAACGACAGACTTGCTCAAAAAAATATAATGAAAATCATCGAGTAATTTTGTAAAATTAAATAAAATATATTCAAAAACTGTAGCTTCTTTTTGCTACAAGACTTAATATCTAAAACCTTTTCCATCATGTTTTGTCTTTTTGTGTATGTTCATGTTGTGATATAACATATCAGTCTATAACAAACATAATGTACAGGTGACAGAGGAAGGGGACACCTCTGTCGCCTGTATTATGTATGTTATAGTTATACTATGCCAGAAACAACACACATACATAACACATGACACCAACTTCAGTGTGAAAGTGCAAAGAAACTGTTCTCTAAATATCTTTGATAAGATACGATAAGATAAGATAGACTTTATTGATCTCACACAGGAGAAATTTACATGTCACATCTGGCACGGATAGAATCACTCAAGATTGTGCAAAGAAAGAATGTGCAAACATGTTTAATGCAGGATATATTATGTACATTGCCACAATTATTATGTGGCAATCAAAGAAACAGGGGCAGACTGTGATTCTATTGCAAACTATTTCAGACAGTTTTATTCATGCCACAATCTAACAGCTCTCCCCCTGGGTTTGTAGACCACATGAAAGCTGTGTCCCCAGAGAACTGGTCCTGGAGAGAGGTGCATGATGTGTTCATATTTTGTATCCCTGTCAAAGCCTGCAGTCATAGGTACCATGCTGTTTACAACTATAATCAACGCCAAAACAAATATTCTATTTGTTTCTTAGCTCAATGGAGAGAGTTAAGTTAAACCAAGTTAAACATTGAGTGTTTTCATTCAATGGTCTGAATTTTGAATCCGATGGACTCTCACTCCACCTCTGTGAGTCAAACCACTTTGTGACTCTGGTCTGTGAAAGGCGGTATATAAATAAAGATTTCTTACTTACTTACAAGTATACATGTAAACACGACACTGACACCAAAATCCATGCTCAAATTGCTGCATTGTTGGTTCTCTATAACAAAAATGTATATACAATGTTGCAGCCATTCAATGTGTGAAGTTTGCAACAGACTAACAGAAATAGAAATGAATATAAGTATATAAGTATATGAATTAATGAGTCAATGATGTGAAAAATAAATAAATAAATAATGACACATCCAATCCATCTTCACTTTACAGATAGTTTGATAGTACTCTGTGATCTTGGAGCTGAACTTTTCTTTCTGAGCATAGTTCATTCCACTTGTAAGATAGACTCTAAAAAATCTATTACTATCATCTGAATCAATGAACTGCAAACATCACACTGAAAATGATTACATTCATTCATTCATTTTCAGCCCCTTTATTAGTCCATTTCTGGGTCAGGGGGTGGCAATGAGAGCGCCACCCAATGCTAATGCCCCATCCCCTCGCTGATCCTCCGGCAGGTGGTGGGTCCACGGGAAGATGGCTGCTCTGTTACGGTGACACAGCCTTGGTCTTCAGGCAAAGTGGGGTTAAGTGTCTTGCCCAAGGAAACAGCAGTCATCAGTGGGAGTTGTGAAGTAGGTCTTGTGGTGGGCTCAAACCCACGACCTTCAGGCTCTAAGGCCAATGCTCTACCAACTGAGCCACTGTCTTTCAGCACATGTCATAACAAATATAAAGCAAAATTACTAGAGGACAATTGAATGGATATCAATAGAAATCACCCATGAAAAGAAGAAAGACATTATAATTAGTCGCCTATGCAGGTCAAGGTTCAAATTTAGAATTAAGAAATAGTTGTATTAAGATGTACAGTTTATATGAGCTTATACCATAAACACTAAGTAGAATTACATCACTGTGTCTCATCTTTTTTTCACAAATAATATGGAGTTTACACTTCAAGCGGTGAGAACTACTAAAAGAAGTTTGTATGTATTGGAACAGATGCGATGCAGAGCTCAAACACTGCCCAAATATTCATCTGTATTGTCAATGTACAGGAATGTGAATTTGGTTGTTTGAGAGTGGAATCTCGAAGTAATAAGTTTTTAATACTTTATTGATGTTACGATATCAGTGCTGTTGTTGCGGTCGTAGGCAGCATCACATGCATTATATTACAGCAAATCGAAATCCATTAATACATGGATTATGACAAAAGAATTGATGCCTGGTGCTAGATTGTATCTAGAGAATTGAGCAGGGCATATCCAACCGAACATAAAGTATTGAACCGGAAAGTGGAGGATCGCAGCTTGAGGAGGGACTCACAAATCTTGTCTTTATTAATGCACAGTATACAGCACACAGCAATGAATGGTACTGGTGCTGTTCCCTCTGGAGCAGGTCCACAGTCCTTTAATGAATAGAACACACATCAGAAATGGAAACTTAATCCCATCTGCAGCACAAAACACATACAGCCAATAAACAAGACAAATAAATATATGATAATTATAATAATATCTAGATTATGAATATGGTGATGTTGATGATATAATGAGTAACAACCACAGTATTGGAAAAATGCTTTTTATTTTGCACTATTTAAATGAGTAATGTACAGTATGTATGTATGTGTGTATATGTATATGTATGTGTGTATGTATACAGGAAAGAAATGTAGGAACAGGGGGTGGGAGCACATTTTTTTATCGTATGTTGTGCTTCCTGTACCTTTACTGTTTTGTTTCAGTCTTTTGTTGCCCATGTGTTGGTGCAGTACTTTCTGTGTGGCGCTGACAGTTACCTGTATATTTTTGTATGGCTTAAAATAAAGTCTTCATGTCAAAAACAAATTATGTTATGCCCTTGGTCGAGGTCCACTGAAAATTCACCCTATAAAAATGGTTAGTAGGACAAAAGCCATCAGAGCTAACCCTCTTCATTATGAATATAGCAATTAGACACAGAAGCAACGGGTTTGACGTCTCGCAGTCAATAAGGGTTGTGTTCTGCTGATTGCTCAGGGTAATCAGATGGGATTGTGAATTAGAAAGCTATGATTGGCTATTGTTCAATGATGCTGAAACGTATATAAAACGTCTCTTCGTCTCTTCTGAGATGTGGAGCATGAGTTTCATTCCATGATCTGACTATAATTAACTGCAGAGAGTTCGCTACTCGACAAACAACAGTTCTCCCCCAGCAGCAACTCTCAATTTACAGTAGATGTAGAGTTGTCCTTGTGTCAGTTTTGTCCCCCCCCCCCCCAGAGAACAGGATAATTCATACAAGGCAAAGTGCTTAAAACATGCTAAAAACACAATAACAATCATAAATAATCACACTGCATTAAAACAAGTAAAAATGCAATCCTTCAGTTGTGTAAGTACATACTAATAGTACATTTTATTAGAATAAGTAGGAATAATACATAAGAATAAATGAACCCACCATCAATTAAAAATTCTCTGGCTGATCTGACAGCTGTCGGATGTGAGCCATGAAGGGTAGAGGTGCCCTTGTCTGTGTTGATGGTCCGTTTGCTAAATTCTTTGATCACAATAGCCTCATGTGTTTATAACCTGCTCTTCTGTTCCAATTTTCTTGTTTTGAACGTGGCCCATGAATGTTCCCTTTTACCATAGTCAGATATGCCCCATTTTGTTTTCTTGTGTTTTGTTTTTCTTTTTCTGGTCGAGTGAGCCATCTTTCTTTCTCACACTCTAATATCCATATTTTCTATTTTTATTATGAATTATTATTAATACATTTTATTAAGTTGTATCATGCAGTAACATGCAATGGTGATAAATAGACAGAATTGAAATATGAATGCCCCTTTCAACACATCACAGCAGCTATACAAAAAGGCGTTACAAAACAGACTTACATGGATTTACGTCATCTCTCTCTATCGAGCCTTCTGTCTGATAGTAAGTGATTGCATTCTTTAGGAAATCAGTCCTATTGCCATCATCCCATCACACAATGAAAATGACAGTAGAGAGAAAATGGCACTAATCAGACTTTTCCAACAAGTGGTCCGGGTCATTGGTCCTGTCACAGCGGGCACTTATGGACTGATGGAGACCGGATGAATCACACACAACCATGAGCATTGGGATGCGGGGAGGCACTCCGGGAAGATGGCTCTTCTCACCTGAAAACATCATGTTCAGAACTCCAGAATCAATGAATAAACATCTACACATTCATTACATTTAACCCTTTGTTGGTCAAATGCAATTAAGAACATCAAACTATGATAAAATTTTCTCAACAGTTACAACATAGGTCATAACGGCTAAATGCCTTAAATAAATAATGACTCAAGTCCCACGTGAGACTAAAAATAATAAATAAATGTGAATTATTTCTTGTTAATATTTCTAGGTTGTGTAACTATTTTTCAAAAGCTTCATAGAGTGATACATATCCATATTTTCTAACCATGTTCCTTTATTTTTACATGAATAAAAGGTCTCAGTATATTAATAATTCTTCTATTTTATTCAATCTGAGAATGTTTATGCTTATTGATTGACTGCGGAACCTTCCGCAGTCAACCATTGGTTTTGTATTTCTTTATTCCGTCATTTTTTTTGACACGTTTCACAGCTTTCACATTTTCAACAATTTCCACAAGTTATACATCAAAACGTTCCACATGTTTGGGAGATTATTGCTATTACTTTTGGGACTTCAGCGATTTCCGGTTTTTCCGCAATCGGACAAAAATCTGCATTGAGAATTCTGCAATGCATTTTAATAGGCCCATGCATTTTAATAGGACTTCAGCTCTTTCAGACATTTCTACAGTTTCAATGATTCAACAGTTTCAAGGATTCAACAGTTTCAAGGATTTCAGCAGTTTCAAGATTTCAAGAGTTTCAAGGACTTCAACAGTTTCAAGGACTTCAGCAGTTTCAAGGACTTCAGCAGTTTCAAGGACTTCAGCAGTTTCAAGGACTTCAGTGTAATCATGCAACCTAATAGGGATTTTTCCATGTAAACCAGTATAATGCAACTTAATAGGGATTTTTCCATGTAAACCAGTATAATGCAACTTAATAGGGATTTTTCCATGTAAACCAGTATAATGCAACTTAATAGGGGTTTTTACATGTAAACCAGTATAATGCAACTTAATAGGGTTTTTTCATGTAAACCAGTATAATGCAACTTAATAGGGTTTTTTTTCATGTAAACCAGTATAATGCAACTTAATGGGGATTTTTCCATGTAAACCAGTATAATGCAACTTAATAGGGGTTTTTACATGTAAACCAGTATAATGCAACTTAATAGGGTTTTTTCCATGTAAACCAGTATAATGCAACTTAATAGGGTTTTTTCCATGTAAACCAGTATAATGCAACTTAATAGGGTTTTTTCCATGTAAACCAGTACAATGCAACTTAATAGGGATTTTTCCATGTAAACCAGTATAATGCAACTTAATAGGGTTTTTTACATGTAAACCAGTATAATGCAACTTAATGGGGATTTTTCCATGTAAACCAGTATTATGCAACTTAATAGGGATTTTTCCATGTAAACCAGTATAATGCAACTTAATAGGGTTTTTTCATGTAAACCAGTATAATGCAACTTAATAGGGTTTTTTTTCATGTAAACCAGTATAATGCAACTTAATGGGGATTTTTCCATGTAAACCAGTATAATGCAACTTAATGGGGATTTTTCCATGTAAACCAGTATAATGCAACTTAATAGGGGTTTTTACATGTAAACCAGTATAATGCAACTTAATAGGGTTTTTTCCATGTAAACCAGTATAATGCAACTTAATAGGGTTTTTTCCATGTAAACCAGTACAATGCAACTTAATAGGGATTTTTCCATGTAAACCAGTATAATGCAACTTAATGGGGATTTTTCCATGTAAACCAGTATAATGCAACTTAATGGGGATTTTTCCATGTAAACCAGTATTATGCAACTTAATAGGGATTTTTCCATGTAAACCAGTATAATGCAACTTAATAGGGATTTTTCCATGTAAACCAGTATAATGCAACTTAATGGGGATTTTTCCATGTAAACCAGTATAATGCAACTTAATAGGGATTTTTCCATGTAAACCAGTATAATGCAACTTAATAGGGTTTTTTTCATGTAAACCAGTAGAATGCAACTTAATAGGGGTTTTTACATGTAAACCAGTATAATGGAACTTAATAGGGGTTTTTACATGTAAACCAGTATAATGGAACTTAATAGGGGTTTTTACATGTAAACCAGTATAATGCAACTTAATAAGGATTTTTACATGTAAACCACTATAATGTAACCTAATAGGGGTTTTTACATGTAAACCAGTATAAAGCAACTTAATAGGGATTTGTACATGTAAACCAGTATAATGCAACCTAATAGGGATTTTTCCATGTAAACCAGTATAATGCAACTTAATAGGGATTTTTCCATGTAAACCAGTATAATGCAACTTAATAGGGATTTTTCCATGTAAACCAGTATAATGCAACTTAATAGGGATTTTTCCATGTAAACCAGTATAATGCAACTTAATAGGGATTTTTCCATGTAAACCAGTATAATGCAACCTAATAGGTTGCATTATACCACCAGACCAAGACCCAAACGAAGACTCAGACCACCACCAGATAATGACCACAGACCAGGTTTCCTTAGTTACAGGAACCAAATTGTTTCAGCGGTGAGGGGATTTTTCAGTTTCAAGGACACTTTCAATACATTCAGTAGTTTCAAGGATTTCAACTGTTTAAGAATTTAACCAGTTTCAAGGATATCAGGAGGTTCAAGGATTTCAGGAGTTTCCACACTTTCAACAGTTTCCAGGTTTAAAAAAAGTTTCAAGGATTTCAGGAGTTTCAATGTTTCAACAGTTTCAAGGATTTCAGGAGTTTAAAGGTTTCAACAATTTCAAGGACTTCAGGAGTTTCAAATATCTATCAAGTATTTTAACAGTTTCAAGGCCTTTTAAAGGATTTCAAGGATTTTTTTTAGCAGATTTCCACATTAGATCTGTTCCGCAGTCAATCGCAATGGCTTCAGCCATTGCAAGTTTCTAGTTACAATTATTACTGTAAAATGAATACAAAGAATGTCAGTCTTTTAGGTTTAGTCAGTGTAGTTGTTTGAGGGTTGAATAGGCCAAGATCTATTCTTAAATAGCCCATGATTCATGAACTTATATTTTTCAGGAGGGCCAACTCTGACCGACTGTAAAATGAGCTCATGTAGCCACACCTGTGCTCTGAGAAAGCACTGGGTTGAAACAGCCTAGAAATGCTTGGACTGACCGCATAAATTGTGTTGCATTTTCTCTTATTGCATTCCTATTCTTTTAAACGATGGAGAATTGAGTCTGAATTAAAGATGACTAAAAATAACATAAACAATATTACATTTCATTATGAGCTCATATGTGCTAGATCTAAAATACTGCTGGTGTATCTAAATTGTGTTTCGTGAACATGATGATTATGTTTACTGGTATTATTATTATCGTTGTTGATGTTGATATTGTTATTATTTCATTTATTTATTTATTTGCTCATGTCATGTCAGGCCATTACACCATTTTTTTTTAAATCCATACATGAACAAAAAGGAACAGAATGAAACAGAATTTCATACATCATTATTTGTATTTGTTAATTATTGTCGTTATCATAATTATTATATCCGTTTTTACCTTACAGTTTTATTACCAAAAATATATTACTTTTATTATTTTATTATTTTATTTACGCCTTAACAAAGTCAGTGGGCGTGGCCAATCAGCGCAGGCTTTGACCGACTCCAGGAAGCTGCCACTCACTTCCTACTGTACTCCGACTATTTGGAAAAACGTTTGCATTAGTTTCAAAGCTATAAGGGATCCGTGTAGAGAAATATACATGTTTGGCAGTAAACAGGGAACTACGGACATAGCATAGAACTAACTTTACATTAGCGAGGGAAATGTCATCTCCTACTGCGCCCTGCCTCTTGGCAAACTACTCCATAGAGCGCCACGATGTGCAAGTTCATAAAGTGAGTCATTACTTACACTTTGTTTCTGTTTCCAGACTTTTACGTGCATTTGGATCCTTACGGTATATCATTCTGAGGTTAAACTGAGCTCTGGCAAACAACCTTCAACTTAGCATGATGGTATCTGCTGCTATATTTATACACCAACATTGGCCGCCTTGTTGAAGACGTGGGGAGCATCATTCTGGATCAGATGGACAGGTTCAGGCCACACATTTACATTTAAAGCACTTTGTAATAATTATTTTAGGACGAAAAAGGCAGAGGACTACTCCTTCAGGCTATTCAAAAGAAATATAGTCAATGTAGAATGCCCTAGAATGAAAATTTAATGTTTTATGGGTATTGAACAGGGCGACAGTAGCTCAGTTGGTAGAGCATTTGGGCCTGAAGGTCGTGGGTTCGAGCCCACCGTAAGACCTACTTCACGACTCCCACTGATGACTGCTGTCGTTGTGTCCTTTGGGCAAGACACTTAACCCTACTTTGCCCAAAGCCCCAACTGAAAGATCTCAGCTGACTGCCATCCCCCCGACCCAGAAATGGATTAAGGGGAAGAAAATGGATGGATGGATGGATGGGTATTTAACAATAAACAATCAATTATGTAAGGATTTTCTTGCTTCTTGTTTATGTTACGCACCCTGATCTGTGGTATGTATATGCAGATCATCGTGTATTGCCTTGCATTGCCTGCTGTTATACATTTTTTATGCAAAATGCTAGATCAAAGATGCATCCCGGTGCAGGCATAGCAAAGCAAACGTATTGAAATATTTAAGGACCCTTTGAAATGTCTAAATCCTTTAGACGAGCTACTGGCATCTCCTGAGTCCACTTCTTTAGGAGCTGAGTCTGTGCCATAATTATTGTTATACATTTATATATATAATATATATATATTTTTTCTTTTTTTTCATCCCTGTCCATTTGTTCTTGATTATTTTCAAACTTCACGTCTGGCTGTGCTTGTTCAACATTGTTAATTAGATAAGATAAGAGAACCTTTATTTGTTCACTGCAGTATTTACTATTTACAGATGAGATGACATACAAGTTCTCATTGTACAGTTACACCAGTGTGCACCAGACAAGTCACTCACATTTTCAATAATCACCAGACACATTTTCAATAATGTTTGCTTGTCTATTTTTCTAAGAATGTTGCAAACAGTATTTGGACTATTCTCCATAAATCACCTGTGATTCCCTCTTCTGTGTACCTACGGTATCTATGATAAATTCTACTGTGTGACTCGTAACACATTAATCATGTGACAAACTCATGCAGAGACAAACTGAAGGCTTTCCACCTGCACCTCATATTTGTCTAGGCAGGGATCATGCTGTTTGTCTCATTGCAGTTGTGCTCAGAGAGGATAATGAAACACCTGTAGAGCCGGTGTAGATGGAACGCATGCACTTCTTCCCTAATCTGTGGTTTTGAAGTTATCTGCACATTTGAAGACGCAAACCCAAAATATTCGAAAGCCCTCTGAGTTTAATGACGTCGCATCTAATGTCAGCGCCCTAAACAACTGATCAAGTATCATTTAGATAATTTAGAGAAATTGATGCATATCGATTAAAATTGGCTCACATGTTTTCTTTGTACAAGTATAACTTATAATGGAAGTATTTTGATTACATTATGCTTCCAGAACCTCATTAACAAGTGATGTAAGTAAGAAGATTAGGTTCTCTGTGGTTAGGGGTTTGTCGCTGTATAAAACCAAGACACTCTCATACTAGTTAAAATACCCTCATTAATTATGACATGTCTCAATAGACCCAACATGTGTCAGCCAACAGCCAGATAAAGAGAAATAAACCCCCGACGATTCTTGTTTTCTTCTATGACCATGATAAGATAACAGCAGCAGTATCATTAGCAATATGTTTACTGTACGTAATGAAAGGGTAAATGGTAAACGTCAAGCACCAACTCTGTTTACTAACATAAATACATTGTGGTTTAAAGGTCTTTGCCATTTCAGGTTGATGAGTATCTGCAGCATCTCCAGCTCTCTGATGAGACGTTAATGGATCTATCAATGCGTTTTCGCCGTGAAATGGACAAAGGGCTATGTCGTGATACAAACCCCACAGCAGCTGTCAAGATGCTGCCTACATTTGTTCGCTCTACACCCGATGGAACTGGTAAATAAAGCTTTTGGGCCACAAAATTGTGCTAGTAAATTAGCCAATGGTTAGTAGTAATAGAAGTAATTGTTGGTTGCACTTTGTTGTTACTTTAAGTCATTCCAATGTATTCATGAAGCACAATGGCACAGAGGCTGAGGCCATGTCCACAGGATGGTAATCTCAGGCGTATCAGCAAAAGAATTTGTCTCAATAAATCTAGAACCAGGTCATTTCTGAAACTGGGTCCCAGAGTGGAGACGTGACTTTCTTTAGAGGCGGATGTGCTCCACACTTTTTTCTGATTGGGTTTTTTCTGCCAGCTGCTGCCTCCAGGCCTGGTATGTACATTACTATGCTCTTAGCTTGTATGGACACACGCATTTACAAACCTAGTTCTGTCTGTAGTTCAGTTTAGCTGTTTTGTTTTTGTGTGGACATGACCTGAGTTGGTAACCTCACAGCAAGAAGGTTACGGGTTCAATCTAGGCCTGTCACAATAACAAATTTTGCTGGACGATTAATTGTCTCAGAAATTATTGCGATAGGCGATTATATTGTCGTTCTGAGATCATTTGCGTCTATTACAATGATAATAATGCAGGTACACAATAAATTAACAAACAACCAAAAACAATAAATACAATTGACTCTCAGTCTCTGTTAACAAAAAATGAACTGGAATAAAACTGTCAGGACCTTTGCAAACAAAATTATGAAACAGATGCCTCAAAAATTTCAATAATTTCTCAAAGAGAGATTTTATGGCAGATTCCGAGAAAGAAATGCCAACATGTTAACTTTGTGTGGCTTAAGACGGGATCTCTCAGGAGTAGCAGTGTTTCCAGCTGTGCTAAACATTCTCTCTGAGCTGGTGCTTGTTGCACAAATGCACATGTATTTTTGGGCCAACTTGGCCACTAACAGATATCTTTTTTGATTGGTTTGAAGCTGGATGTGGCTGTTGAAATGGAAGTCCATAATTACCTTCTAGATATCTAGATATAGTTACTTTTCATGATTTTGTATTTGTTTTTCAGAACAAGGAGAGTTTCTGTCGTTAGATCTCGGGGGTTCAAATTTCAGAGTGTTGTTAGTCAAAGTGCTGTCGGGTGAGAATCACCGAGTGGAGATGGAAAGTGAGATTTGTGTCATTCCTGAAGACGTCATGAGAGGCAGTGGCTCTGAGGTAACTTCAACTTGAAACTGTGATTTTATTGTAATTATATTTACACATTTGTTTATTATTTTAGTTACAGATGTGGAAAAGTTAAATAACTTTAGCATCCATCTATCCAATGATTTATGTGCAACTGAAGCATAGAGTATACAGACGATAGCACCACATGCTCTATTGCAGATACTGTAAAATCACAAATAATCAAATGTTGAATTAATAGTCAAAATATGTAGTAATCAATTAATTTGTTAAATAAGAGCAGAAGCCATTTTTATGAAATGAAAAAGGAATTAAGAAAATAATTGGTTCAATTGGTTATTATTAAAACTTCCATATATATATATATATATATTTCAAGTTTCCTCCTAAAATATGGATATAAACAAACATATTCGCATCAATATCCTTTATGAAATTACCTAAAAAATGTCCTTATTGCATTAGCCTTAGTCCATGTTTAATTGACAACATCTCTTCTTAAGGTCCTGTAGTTTAAGTCTCATTTACACAATAAGATAACGGCTTTTGTTGTGTGTGAATTGTCGAGATTGAGGGATTCCATATTAGAATTCAACTCTACATTCTACACCTTCTTCGCTGGGGCTCGATGTTCAATCCCACCAAGAAAAGTCAATATTTGTTACATGCATCTTTCTCTCCTGGAGAGAACGATGAATTCATCAATGTTTTTAATATATATTGTCTACATCATTTGTTGCAGTTTTTTGACCACATTGCAGCTTGTCTGGCTCAGTTTTTGGAGAAAATGGGCATAAAAGACAAAAAGCTTCCTCTGGGCTTCACCTTTTCGTTTCCCTGTCAGCAAACTAAAATGGATGAGGTGAGTGAAGCAGGATCAAAGTCTAATACCATATATTATATCGGTAGTAAACTTTTTTATATTTTGATGGGACAAAGCATACAAGTAATTCAATGTATTTAAAAGAAAGAAAGCATTAAATCCTAGTACATAAAATGAATTTGCCTAAATAATAACGATACATGATTTGGTTATGAGGACAAAATCAAAGATAGATCAAAACAACAAACATGTTTTAGAATTCCTCTCATTCAACATTTATTTTTTCGGTGAATGATCATCTGTAATGAGCAGCATGTTGGCACTAACATACGGAACAAGATAATACAATATTTCTAATATTTTTGGCCCTTTATTGGCCCTAACAGGATTCTTAAATTTCTGAAGAGAGTTTCCCTTGGAATTAATAATGTTTGAAATATATAACTAGATAGATAGTTAGATATATATACTTTATTGATGCCCCACAGGAGAAATGCAGGTGTCCAGTAGCAGCAGAAACACATCTGACCATATAAACAAAACACTAACAATAGTAATAACATGCAAAAGCACTTCAGGTCACAGCAGCAGCAGAAGTGTGACCTGTGCCGGGAAGTAGAAAGTTATTCAACGTACATTTTCACACATCTTGATGAATAAAACGCACCAATAGGTTAAATCCTCCAGCTCCAGGAGTCCCATGTAGCTGAGCACCAACATCCGGAGGTTGGCCCCGGGCGCTGTACACACTTTAGACTAGGGGTGGGAACCTAAGGGTACTTCACGATACGATACGATACATCAAAAATTTAAACCAATAAACCAAAATCATCTTCTTTACATCAGATAAAAAACATAATACAAAAAAATAACAAAGACACTAAAACTTTAATAAATCCGACCAAAGAACAAAAAAAGACAAACAAACCAACACGTATGAAGGAACCATCTAGAAAACCGACCCATAGAATACCACCGCTCCAAAGCTCACGATAACGATATTATCACGATATGATGATCATCGATATATTGGTCAGAAATATACAAAATGCCAATTTATGGCATAAATAAAAGAAAAAATACAATTTATTTCATGATAAATGGAATGGAGATGCGTAATGTAGCCATATATTAAGTATTGATACCAATTTGAAAAAAAGAAATTGTAGAAAAAAAAAACAAAATCGATATCGATACTTGGCAAATGCATATTGATAATCGAATCGCGGGAGAAAGTATCGTGATTTATCAATATATTAGTATATCGATATATTGTCACACCCCTACTTTAAACACAGTATCGTTTTTTTCACCATTTTAAAGAAAATTATTGGCCAATGAGGTAAACTCTGTGATAATGATACAAATACATGTGAATGCCGTATTTTTCGAATTATAAATCAGTTTTTAGTCATAGATTGGCCAGGGGTGCGATTTAAACTCTGGAGTGACTTATGTGGGAAATTATTAAGTTTAAAATGTTATATATTATTTACTGTGAAATATCAAATAATTAATTAAATTGAGCGAATAAGCTATTATTGTAACTTAGTAATTAGGAGTGCCATGGATTATTTGGTAAACTTGTAGCATGTTCTATATGCTTAAGTTATTTGAATGATTCTTATCGTAATATGTTACAATAACAAACCAGGCACGTTCTCTGTTTGTTGATTACTCGTCATATAACTTACTCTTATTCAGCCTGTTCTCTAGTCTATCTTTATTTTAATTCTATTCTTGGTATTGGATTTTATCACAGAAATTTCCCCAAAAAATGCGACTTGTACTCTAGTGTGACTTATACATGTTTTTTTCCTTCTTTATTATGCATTTCACCTTTTTATATTCCGGAGCAATTTATAATCTGGAAAATACGTTACTTAACTGCAAACTGTCTTTAAAGAGCGACTAAACACGTGTGCCCAGCCTGACTCCGCCAACACGAACATTTGAAAATTTTCTCTAAAAAGGGCATTGCCCGAGGACCATGGGACAAGAAAGGGAGTTTAGAGTTGGGCGTGGTCTGGGCTGTGATTGACGGCTCGCTTGTCACACAAAAAAAAGTTGTTATTGCTGCTTAAAGCAATAGTTTACAGACCAGAAAGTCTCATTCCACCCTTGATTACTCACTAAGATAATTGTAAAGCTACACACCTGAACCTAAGCCACAGCATTATCTCGACAGTAGTGGCGGTCAATTGATGTAATTTAATTTTAATCCACTAGATGTCGCCAGAATACTCCAACCTACTGCTGGGGCGTGTGTGAGAGTTGGATTGGTTTATATCACTGGCGCAGACAGACGCACGTCACACACACAAACTAATATCACACATCACTCCAGAGTCAATGGAGAGGCCAGGACCAAATTCAAATGTAGTACCACCAAAAAGGTAGAGAGGGCGCCACACAGTCGTTTTTTTTGGCTCACTTGTGAGATTTTTTCTAATTTGCACTAAAATGTCAAAAAAAATTACCAGAATTTTAAGAGAGCACTATAAGAAACATATTTATGCAGTTTATGAGTTAAAAAAAGATGATTTGGTGTTTAGTTGTCTTTTAAAGAACCAGGGTTACCTTTAAGGTACAGGAGGATTTTCTACTTCCGGGTGGATCATGAAGACGATTGGTCCTCCCAATTGTCAATCATTTTGGTGATACGTGCTTGTCAAATAAGACAGAGTTTTGTTCAAAAAGTTGAGAGGGCGGTTCTTTCCTAAAATTTGGGAATATCTTCCTATATACCTTTGAGTAACCTTCAGGTTTCATGGAGCTTTCACTGTGCCTTTGGCTACAGACATCAGCTGCTCACATTGGGCTGTGTCCTGAAACCAGCTCTAGCTGCTGAGAAAAAGCAGGTCTTTTGGAGTGGTTCAAGGTTAAATGTATCTTTATCATCACTGAGGGGCCATTTGGTTGCAGCCAGCAGCAGAAAGGCACACATTTATACATGTGCAGGCCTCACTCCAGAAGCCACCTTTTTATCACTATGTGGGGGCCAACCAGCAGTCTTCTACAAATGATCTGCTGGAGCAGTAGCATCACAGAAAGAAGCCAGTTAAGCATCAGGAAGTCCAGCTCCGTCAGTCCGTCTGGGCTGTCCCACCCTCCTGTACACAATGCAGCCAGTGGGAGACAGAAGGCTCCTGGACAAACTAACATCCAGCATGATGATAGCTACCCCCATGTTGTGTGTATATATATGCTGTAGTATATTTTTTGGTATATTTTGTTTATCTTTTATTTGTGAATCTGACAAAAAAAAACTGTTAATGTGCTTTCACAGGCTGTCCTCATGTCGTGGACAAAAGGCTTCAAGCCAACTGGGGTGGAGGGGATGGAGGTCGTCAGTCTGCTGAGGAAGGCCATCAAAAAGAGAGGAGTAAGTGGCACTAATACAGAAAAGGCTTTGTTAAAGGAATAGTTCACCGTTTTTACATACTGACATATGTTCTTACCTTACCTTAGACTAGTTAATACGTACCTGTCTGGTCTTAGTCCGTGCGCTCTGTCATGCAAACGGAGCAAAAACGGGAGCACAAACGCAGCCTCCTCTGTATACTGTGTAGGACCAAAAGGTAGCTCCCGCTAGAAGCTACCAAACTCTTCCAAGTGTTCCCTATTAAATGTATATAGTTACGTGACGTGTTACACTGCAAAGTATAGTAACACAGCAATGTAACAGTCGATTTTCTCAGCGGATAAAGCGGGTACTATATTGTGAGGCGTAGTAATCTGAGGAGCGCTACGTCCGCGCACTAACTTCTCTCCGGAGACTTCTCTCTCGCTCACTTCCGTCAATAGAAGCAGCGTGACTTGTAGTACACACAGTAGCAGCGAGACTAACTAGTCTAAGGTAAGGTAAGAACATATGTCAGTATGTAAAAACGGTGAACTATTCCTTTAATGTTAGAACTTTGTTACAGATGTCTGTAAAGACCCAGCTCAGCTCGGTTCTCATCTTTGTGTCCATCTCCCTCAGTCTTTGTTGTGACATTACTCTCTTGTAATGTATTGCACATTATTTCAATTGTTGAAACTACATACATCCTCTACAGCAGGGGTGCCCAAAGTGGGGCCCGCGGGCCAAAGTTGGCCCGCCAGACCATTTCAGTTGGCCCGCCAAACATTGCCCACCTCCGCTATAAGTTTCTATCTGCGTCCCTCAGCCTCGCTGAACAAATAGTGACATGTCTGAGGTCGCGCGGGCGCATAGTCGCCCTCCGATCTCCAACTGTCCTGTACTTAACTGTTGTATCGAGATACACTCCTCACTCATGGTTCACATCAACTTGCACTAAAATGTTTTTTAAAATCAAACACATCTTTCAAAACAATTGGGTGCAAGGCCCCTTTATGTTCTTTTTTTCAGCCTACTATTATTATTTTTTGGAGCTATTTAATGTTTTATCAAATTGAGAGGATTGTGCTGCCGAACTGCCACTCCCCCTCCTCACCGGAGGGAAATGGCGAGTGGAACTATTCACCTGCGCAATCCGCACCCACCCGGTGTGTTAAAAAGGACGGACACAAACACTTCAGAGTGAGTTCAAGCAGGACAAGCAGGGATCGCAGCGCACGATCCACGCAAGTAGAAGCAACAAATACTGTGCAAAACAAACCCTTCTACAACCCCATGAAAGAAGCCGGTAAGCGCCGTCCTCACTCGCGATCATTGAATGTCAGAACTTACGCAGAGTTTTATGATGCGTTCAAGAGCCCTTTGGAGGAGCGGAAACTCGGACTCTTTAACAGTTACTTTGTTTTGATTGTTTATAAATGTTGTAGTGTGTTTAGGCAAAACAAAACAAAACTCCAGGAATAAATCATGGTTAACTAGTCTGATTTTGTTAGTTTAATATTCAGTTCACTACTAATTGAGAATACTTGCCCTATGTTAAAAATATTAAGTTAAAACAGAGTTAAAACCTGGTCATGTTTAGAAAATGCAGTTAGCAATTATGTTCCTAAATTCATTACTTAATGTTAAAATGTATTGTTTAAAAGTGTGCTAAAACCAGATCTATTGATCAGTGATGTCTCCCCTTTTTGATAAAAGCTAAGATAAAGTAATATGATTCCAATGTAGTTAAAAAGTATTGTTCAAAATAAATATATGAAAATAGACTTGGAAATTGCTTTGGCTCAGTGCAACAGAGATAATAAAAATAAAGAATAAAAAACACTTCTAAGGAATAAATTTAAATTTAAAATAGAGTTACAGTTACTATTTACAATATACAAGTGCACATGGTGCACACAAAATGTATGTTTCTGTTCTCTTTTTGAGGTTTTATTATATGATTTTAACCTTTAAATAAGCCATGACAGAAAATCTCCCTCCTCTGGACCCTGATTACCCGGCCGGAATCTTTCCGTACTGTAGTCTCCTCAAACCTGCATATTTCCCTGGAGCCTCCACTTCACTAAGACTGTGTTGATTTCATTCATTCAGCTGTGATTCGTGATGGACAATAATTAATGCATTTAAAAGAACTTGATCAAATCTACATTTATTTGTGTTTCATGCATAATATCGGTGTATTTGGCCCGCGGCCCACTGGCAAATTTTTACTTTGGCCCTTGGAAGCAAAAGGTTTGGGCACCCCTGCTCTACAGTATGTGCTTCCACATACCATGTAAATGACCTTGAAAACCTTTTTTTAGTCCCAGTCCAGGCCTGGACAGATTAGCATAGTTGAAGATAAGGGTCTCGCTAAAACATTGAGGGTAGTATCCCTCGATCCATCCTACAAGCCACCAGCAAGAGGCACAATAATGAATCGGATCCACAGCCTTTATGAGACAGAAGAAGACAGAGGAGGCTTTAGCTGAAGCGGAATATGTGGTGCTGAAAAAATAGTGTCTACTACAGAAAGACGGAATGTTAATAATGTTAATGCCATTTTATGTGGATTTATTGTTATAATAAACAAATAGAGTACATATGTACATTATGTTTTCATTTATCTTTCCATTCAAACAACCATTTACAGAAAAATATGGCATCATTTTGCCAATAGTTCATAATGTGATGAATTACGATTAATACATTTTTAAGCTGTAATTAACTCAATTACATTTTTTTATCATTTGACAGCCCTAAATTAAAGAGAAAATAAATAATTTAATTGATTAAATTAATAATCGTATCTGGACTTATCTTTCTCATCTGGACTTCGTGTCTGTAATCAAGTTTAATAATAAATGCATACAGAAAATAACTTATAATAATTTACTAATAACTGTATACATTTTTAAATCTGACGTTTTTTGTTATCAATCTTTAATTTGTCGTCTTATCTTAATATTTATTTGCACATTGCAATGTTTATGTTTTTATTCATGAATTTATTTTTTGACAATTTTGGTCCTCCATAGTCTCAAGTACATTCTTTGTGTCCCTGATCTACAAAGGCAATCCACTAATGAGTTGATGTAATTAGAATACGTACAAGTCACATGGTACATGCTTCCTGAGTGGTCAGATACAGACCCACAGGTTATACTGTAGATGTGACTCCATCTTCATACACTGGTGTGCTAATGTGTGTGTAATGTACATAATTATATACTTCTCTTTTGGTGCAGGATTTTGACATTGACATTGTTGCAGTAATTAACGACACAGTGGGAGCCATGATGACCTGTGGCTATGACGACCAGCACTGTGAGATTGGACTCATTGTAGGTGAGTGAACTAGTAGTCAAAATGAGAGGCAGAATCACAGGAGGTCTTACCAGATGACAATTTATCAATGAAAAACAGAGAATGTATCTGTGTTCGTCTGGTCTCTGGTATTTCTTTGGTCCCCCAACTTAATTATATCATCATTATGACTTAACTCTAATTACTAATTATTCTGCGTTTTACTTGCAAAATAAAAATCTATTGGATATGTGAAGATTTGCGGTACGCTTCGTCACCTCTGATGAAGGCCAAAGTGTACCGCCAAAACATGTCAGGTAATTAAGCAGTACCAGCCTTTTTCTTGCTTTTTTGTCTAATTAAAAGAACCTTTAAAGCCTTAAACATAAGAAGACAAAATTAACTTTCTACATTTAATACGCGGAAGATTTGGACCACGGTGTCTCAAAGCATTCCGTCATCTGGAGAAGATTAAAAAGTCCAAGCCCGCCAGAACAACCACCTTAGATTCAGCCTGAGATGCAGGGAAATGTGACTCCAAAAAGTCTTAGAATCAAGAACCCCATACACACGAGGAACGCTGACAGGATAATCAACAAAGCAAAACGGGACTTACTAAAAGAACGCATACGGATAATAAACAACAAAATAGAAGCGCTAGCTAAGGAGCTACGGGAACAAACACGTCATTTTGAAGAAGACCCCCTACAAGAGGAAGAAAAACTATGGATGGACAGACATTTACAACACGCATACGAAAAAGAATTTGAAACAATCAAGAAGCGATAAATCGGTAAGCTAGAAAAACTCATTACAAACAAAAGACAGCGCACACAGGGATCCAGTAATGACACAAATGGATTGGTAATCTATCAAAACAAACACTTACGGACACGGAACAGAATATAATAAAACGAGAACTAAACTTTGCCATCACACCGGACAAAATACCACACGAAGAGTTCATATTAGCAACAGAGTTAGCGGGCAATAAGATACAAAAGGCAGATCTTAGGAACACATTAACAGGCATCCTCAAAGCAGCGAAAGTACCACACAGCAACATATCCATAGGCCTGTCACGATAACACATTTTGCTGGACGATTAATTGTCTCAGAAATTATTGCGATAGGCAATTATATTGTTGTTCTGAGATCATTTGCATCTATTACAATGATAATAATGCAGGTACACAATAAATTAACAAACAACCAAAAACAATAAATACAATTGACTCTCAGTCTCTGTTAACAAAAAATGATCTGGAATAAAACTGTCAGGACCTTTTGTAAACAAAATTATGAAACAGATGCCTCAAAAATGTCAATCATTTCTCAAAGAGAGATTTTATGGCAGATTCCGAGAAAGAAATACCAACATGTTGACTTTGTGTGGCTTAAGACGGGATCTCTCAGGAGTAGCAGTGTTTCCAGCTGGTGCTTGTTGCACAAATGCACATGTATTTTTGGGCCAACTTGGCCACTAACAGATATCTTTTTTGATTATCACGCCACCACATCAAGGGATCACAAGATGCATCAAGTGCATCTTCTTGGAGGAACTTGGTCAGCTCTGCATCAGCCAGCACTCTTTTTGGAAATGTAGCCTGGGCCAGACTTGTGAAATGAGTTCTTTTTTGAAGAAGGTCACTCAGCCTCTTCTTCTTGGTAGGTTCATCCTCGTTTCCTTCAGCGGCTGTGCTGCAGCTCTCACCACTAGTACCTTCTCCTTCTGGCTCTAAGTCCAGTAGCTCTTCCACAAGCTGATGTTTGGCATCCTCCATTGCGCCTGCCTCCTCCATGCTGCCACGATATCTGGGATCCAAGAGGGTGGCCTTTCTCAGGAGGACTTGAATTGCAGATGAGCTGTATTTTTCAGTCGGTACCCTGCACATGTTTTGTTTAATACTGGCTGTCAGTCCAGTAACATCAGGGCCTGGAGAGAGAAGGTCGTCTTTAATCAGTTCTAGCACAGGCTTAACTGAGAACACTGTGACGTATTTTTCCCCTGAGAGTATGTCTGTGAAGTCAGCCAGTGGTTTCATTGCTGCGTTGATGGATTCCAACTCAGAAACATCCTGCCAGCTTGGGTTGAGGTGGTCATGTTTTCTGTCTTCAACCAGGACACGTCTTATGGCTGGGAGTTGCTCCAGCACCCTCTCTACCATCTTCTGCTTAGTGCCCCATCGTGTGACAACATCCTGTGAGAAAGAGAATATTGATCTTATTAATTAGTTAGTTTATATCAACATTTTCAAACATATACTTTTTACGTTTTCATCATTATTAATTGTTTGCATATTATTTTTTTATTGTATGCTAGTGCATACTAAAAGACTACTACCGGTTATTCTATAGGTCTACAGGCTACTATGAAATAGAAAATAAAAAGTCTTTAAAATTCAATGAATTTAAATCATCAAACAACACTCACCAGTATTGGACTGTGTTGGGGGAGATTAGCCTCACTCTGTGCCTTCATTCCTTGGCCTCGCGTTTCTACAGAACAACAGATAGTTAGCTTGACCTTTGTCCCAGAGTGCATAATATCATTATTAGATTCATTCTTAAATTAAATTAATTTATAATCCCATTTAGATTTCTACAACAGCGACTAACAAGATCAACCAAGGAAAAGGCAACACAGGAAAACCTCATATCTGCAATATCAGACCACTGCAAAAGAGAAATTCACATCATGGACTGGGACAATGCAAAAATAGTAGGAACAGAAGAACATAAATACAAAAGATGGATACGAGAGGCGATTGAATTCAGGAAGCGGGGCGCACAGACCATCAGAGCGGGCGGCACGGTGGCTGAGTGGATAGCACTCTCGCCTCTCAGCAAGAAGGTCCTGGGTTCGAATCCCGGTCGGACCAGGGCCTTTCTGAGTGGAGTTTGCATGTTCTCCCCGTGTCTGCGTAGGTTTCCTCCGGGTGCTCCGGTTTCCCCTACCACTAAAAATATGTACAATAGGTCTGGCATGTAGCTCCTGTACTGGCGACCCCCACCCAACAATTGTAAACCGCTTTGAGACTCCGATGTGCAGTGAAAAAGGCGGTATATAAATAAAAGCTTACTTACTTACTTACTGCTTACTAATCAGAGACGAGGGGCTTTCACCGTGGCTCACACTTGGGATTCACTTCTCCAGAGACCAAAGCGCCAAACGTGATGGCACATTAGTTTCAATGGCGAAGATAGGCAACACATACATCACATATACATAAATGTATGAAAACATACAATACATTTACATAATCTGTACACTGATGTGATACCATAGTATGTGCCCATAGTTTACAGAAGGATATGTTTTGAAGTGGTGTTGTGTGTATATGGTGACACGTACATACCACACTAATGCTTGCCGGTGACTACATGCATACCCGATCAATTCTAATTATCTACTATATTTAGATCATTTTATTTTGAATATCCAGAAACATATATTTTTTATTGTATTGAAAATGTATGAACTCATCTTTGCTTGAAGGTACACTGTGTAGTTTTTACTCCCATCTTGCGTTGAGATCTTATGTTGCAGTCCAGGGTACTATGGAAGCCTTCGTTGGACAATACGTGTCTTTGACAGTGCTCCCCAACTCTCAGTCATTCACCGGGCCGCCAAGGAAAGAATCTTTTAGTTTGATAAATGACCGCATCTCTCCATAGTCTTGGTCACTTGACACAGTAGCGTGGAGCCGACATGTAAACAAGTCTGCGTTCCGAAGAGGCACCCGCTACACAGAGGCTCTATAAAATATAGTTTAACAAATGCGGTGATCAGAGGCCAGACATATACACAGCCGCGGCAGAACATGGCTTAAAGCTCATATTAGCTTTAGCGTTAGCCACAGCGCCCTATCCGCATCACCAACATAAAACATAAACATATTGTGGCAATTTTATTGCAGGGGATTCTGTGTGTTTTATTTGAGGCTTGTACCTGAATAAGTTTGATTGAAACTTGTGACATAGTTGTTAGACGTGGACCGGGTCAGAACATCCCGAGACCGCTGTTGCAGATTTTTCCTTGTTATTGTCAGTGTGAAGACGGTTATTGCTGGTGTGAAGAAAGTTACGTATTGTTCACGTGTGAGTCTGTTGTGTACAAACTACAGCAATGTGCCTCCTGTTGTTTTAATTCTGCCTTTTGGTGCGTGTGGTTTACGATGTAGATACGTTGCTGTTATGACATCGGTTTATAGATTTTTACATAATTATTATTCTAAAAGATTGTTGTTAGTGTTGTTCTTTTATATAACTGTGGCCCTCCATGGTTCTTTTACGTAACTGTTGTCCTCCATGATGGATGTGCATTGTCATTCCGTTAATTTCTAATTATGAAAAATGTTATTTATTTTTCACAAACAAACACAGCTGTCGTTCAGCCATCAGCGACAGTATATTAGTGCACCCAACACCACAATAAAACAAGACCACTGATTGAAAAGCCAAAGCACCAATCAACTTTGTTGCTTTTCTGTATATTTGTGTGCTCCCTGTGTGGTCTTACTTCTGTCCTGTATCTGTGCTGCAACACTGAAATTTCCTCACTGTTGGACTGTCAGTCTTATTTGGTTTGATTAATTCAATCTGAAGAGCCCAAGACAGAAACATGAGTAAGTAAGTAAGTAATCTTTATTTATATACCGCCTTTCACAGACCAGAGTCAATGTGTTAATGCTGTAATTTACAGTCAATCCTAACAAAAGCACTTGGACAAAAGACATAGTTCAGGCATTCTTTATTACTTGGTTGCCTTTCCAAGGAGACATGTCTTAAGAGAAAATGCACAACCAGCCCAGCCTCCTTCCATAGCATGTCTTTAGCTCAGCAGTCTCCAAGGTCCTTTAGATAGTACAAGACCTTCAAATGCAGATAGGAAAGGAAGTACCAATACAACAAAAGACTCTCTGTATTAGCGTCATGGATCTATTATATTAACTGGATAGGATATTACTAGCTTTAAGCTGTACCACCCGTGAGCACAGGGGGCGCCCGTAGTACTGCAAACTAAATTCACGCGGGCTACCCAGAAAAAAGTCCCATAGAACTCAATGTAAATTAAAACGGCTCAACCTCAGCTGACAGAGAACCTACAGCTTTCAGAAATATCGTATTTTGTGGGGATTTTTGTGTCCCTTGTCATCCTGAACTTTTTTTCTTCTTAAATCCTTCGGTTTTCTTTAAGTCCACATTTTACAGCCGAGCCCCTCTGTGCACGTGCATGAAAGCCACACACGTGTATGTGGGGCAACGCATCATGGGAGCTCGTCCACTGCGCAGAACCGGGAGGACCAGACGATGCCCAAATATAGGCGAGTTCTGCTAATCTCCTGGTCTCTGTGAAGTCCCATGCGCTACTGAGCACAAGCCATTCATTTGCTGTGGTGCTTCAGAATGTAGAGAAGGCCAAATACCTGGGGCACGTAATCAGGAGTGACCTCAGTGATGATGATGACATCCAGAGGCAATACTGTAAGCTGTATGGATAGGCTAACACTTTGGCACGGAGATTTCACATGTGTACTGATAATGTGAAAATAACTTGTTTAAAGCCTACTGCACACCTCTATACTGCCCACTTGTGGTGCAGATACAGTAAGAGTAACTTTAAGAAGCTGCAGGTTGCATACAGTGATGCACTTAGAATTTTACTGAGTCCCTCGTTGGACTAGTGCCAGCTCACTGTTTGTTTTTAATAATGTCCCCACTCTGACTGCTGTGATCAGAAACTGTATTTATAAGTTCATGAAACGCTCTGAGCACTCTTTAAATGTAATATAAGAATGTTTTTACTGTACAGAGCAGTGTTAGGCTCACCTCTGATCTCTGGAGGCATTGGAGAAACTGTCTGTATAGAATTCTGTAACATCTGATTTATGTGTGTTGTTTGTCTCTTTTATTGTTGTGTTTTGTTTTATATGGACCCTTTGTGTATCTGAATTAAAGATAAAAAACAAACAAACAATTGAATACGGCGCCATCTTGGATCACCGGGGCTTGATTAGCGTGTACAAAGCCTGCTTCCTCCTGATGTTTAACATACGAGCCCGCCAGAATTCCTTGAGTCTTTCTGGAGCTAAAGTGAATTACAATACAAGCTTTCTACAATATATTTTAGCCAAATGTGATTTACTAAATTATAACTTAAATAACATTCTAATGTCAGAATGCATGAAAAAAAATGTATTTGTTTGGTGCATTGACCCCAGCAGTGACACCTGCAGAGGGGAGATCATCTGCTGCTGGCCAGCCTCTGCCAATCACACAGGCTGGCTCGAGAGGCTGGAAGAGCTGTGTGATTGGCCGGCCCTGGACGGGTGAGAGCTGTGGCCGGTCTTGCAGTCTGAATTTGTGCTTCAGCTTTGAGTTAAAAAAACAGTGTTCACCCATCTGTTTCCCATATTTATATAAACACTGCTACGTGTTTGTAGGGTCAAGTAAAGCTTCACTGTAACAAGATGCGCACAGAAAAGCCACAAACCAGCAAAGACAAATTCATGTAAATCCACAAAGAAGCATTTTTCTTCAAAACAAAGGCATTTTCACATCCACGTCCATCTCTGCTCAGTTTGCATGTTCTCACTCTCTCAAAGTGAGGAGTGCCCTGCACATCAAACAAGTCCCGCTGTGTGCAGGGCTCAACACAAATCCCCCACAGCCATTGGGGAGATGTCACATGGTCTATGCAAATGGAATAATGTTCAATGCTCCAATTTATAATAACCATTTATTCCAACCTGGTTCAGACCAGGCTTTTGCAAAGTGGTCAGAAAATGACCTTTGCTGTTTAAAGGAATTCAGCTCGTCAGGTAATGCTGGTTTCTAATTAGGTTGTATTTCTGTTGACAGGCAGGTTAAATGTTCATTTGTGTCATGACTTTTTAGATTCCAAAACATGAAAACATCTAAATCCTTTTCACTGGCTAAGAATAGTTTGTAATGTTTTCTTGAAGGCACTGGAACAAATGCTTGTTACATGGAGCAAATGCGTCACCTGGAGGTGCTGGACGGAGACGAGGGCCGCATGTGCGTGAACACGGAATGGGGAGCGTTTGGAGACGATGGAGCGCTGGACGATTTGAGAACAGACATCGACAGAGAGATAGACGCTGGCTCTCTCAACCCGGGACAGCAGCTGTGAGTATGGGCTGAGAATACTCAAAGTGCATAATTACAGTAGTAGTGGTTACAAAATACTGAATACCTGTATTAGCCGCAATTCCACCGCAGGAGTTTCTGTTAAAAGGAGCGGGGTGGAACTTTTACAAGAACCGTCCTCCCCCTCGGTCCTCTCAGTGTCCGTGTCTCCACTGCAGAGTAGGACCACTTGGCGACGATAAGTTTCGATTGCCGCATAAGCGAAACTCATTATGCCAAACCCATTTGTTTATTTTACAGTCGTAACGGCTCCGGTTGTTGCGGTCTTTGAGTTTTTTTTTATAGTCCTGCTTCAGTTTTTACGGCTTGCTTTTTGAAGTGTGATGAATCCCCAGTGCTTCGAGGTGAAGCTGATATGTCTTAATATATCTTTTCTATTCCCCGCGGTGCCTCAAACCCTGTCTGAATCAATGTCGTGCTGTTGTTTGCTTTTTCCAGTGGTGTCTGCTTAGCCTGGTTTTACCATACCCTCGTACTTGATCCCGGGAAAAAAAGATTTGACCGGAGTTTACGGATGGCAAAGGCCAGGCTAGTGTCTGCTAGGTTAATGCTGCTAGGCTAATTCTGCTGGGCAAATGCTGCTGGATTTTTAAAATGCCGGTTGTTTTGGTGCTTTCTGCTGGCGTCAAAGCCTTAGCCAATCAGCGCCAGGTTAACCTCAAGTCAGCCAAGCCAAACCACGCAACCATCCAACATGGGCATGTATTTCAGCCACATAGGATTCATTAAAATGATAACTTAAAAACAACATTCTAATGACAAGTCTGAAGTTTTACACTGCATTGCATATTACAGTGTAAAAAACCAACATAGGCTTGTAAAATAAATATAACATAATATGTATCTATTCTTAATATCACTCAGCACATCGAAGAGATGTGTTTACAAACCGAAATGCAAAAGGCATCAATGTATATGGGATGTGCTTCAGTTGCTGTGAGCCTTAGAGATTTACTGGAAGCAATCGCTGCCTTGCATTCTCACCTCCATTCGATCTTGGGATAAGTTGGTGTGGGAGGTGTGTTGGTCTCTTTCCAGATTGAAGAGGTAGATCAGCCATGTTGATCCTACCCAAAAGAAGCTATGAAGGTGCTTGAACAATGAATAGGGAGGAGGTGCTGCTGCAGGACGTAGCTTGAAGGCCCCCATGGACCTTGAAGATGGTGGTTGTGTCTGTCCTGTCGTGCCTGGTTCTCTGTTCCTCCCTGGTTCTTCTGCTGAATACAAGGCGAACCTCTCACTCACTGTTTCACCAACAATGAATCATGGTATTTGTTAACATTGTCTATTTCTGGAGCGTTGCCTATTTGGAACTCTTCAATTAAGTCTTCTAAAGTCACACGTGATTCAGCAGAACCTGATAATAATCATAATCATAGCTGAAAAAACAGCTATTCATAGGAAATACTTTTCCTATGAAACCAATGTTTTACTGCAAATGAAAATAATTTCATTCACGACTTATAGATGTAGCTCATCATGTCAAACATAGTTTACTTAGACTCCACATAACACAAAAAAAACACACACGAATAAGACACGAAGCATACACAAAAATAGATATTTTTATTAAATCAATTTACTTTGGTAGTTCAGTTTCATGTGGCTGTGCTTTTATTATTCTATGATCATTATTACAATGTTTATGTTTTCATTTCCAAAACTCTGCTCAATGTCTTCTACGCCTATGACATTGGTTGTTGCGAAATGGCAACAGTTCAGTCTTCCATGTCCAAAGGGTCATTGCATACAGTAGGTCCCATTCCGTTTTGTCGTCTTCATTCACGCTTCTCGGGAATCACGCAGCTGCGTGAAAAATAGTACATCTTATCGCCACAAGGTGGCAGGCTAAGTCCACTTTAGCTCTGCCAGTGACGTAGACGCTCAGGTATAAGACTGCGTGCAAACCTGTCTAGCCCAGAGGTGCTATGTTGGCCCAATGGTTAGCATCAAAGACTGGGACCTGGAGAACCCAGGTTCGATTCTTGTCTGAGGCACATCTTTTGGTTGCTTGTGGCAAAATTGTTTTTTCATTAAACAATTATTATATAACATCTTGTCTTTAATGTCTGAAAAAATCTAGGTGAAATTCACTAGAATTTATTTAATATACATTAAATATTGTGATATGTTTTGATAAACCGAACGTTACGTTACATCCTCCGCTCAGTGAACGCACTGCCGTCTGGGCTCCGAGCGCGGACCATAGACACGCGGACTCACGTCTCTCTCTCTCTGCTCGCGTCTCTCTCTCTCTGCTCGCGTCTCTCTCTCTCTGCTCGCGTCTCTCTCTCTCTCTGCTCGCGTCTCTCTCTCTGCTTGCGTCCCTCTCTCTCTGCTCACGTCTCTCTCTCTGCTCGTGTCTCTCTCTCTGCTCGTGTCTCTCTCTCTCTCTGCTCGTCGTCTCTCTCTCTCTGCTCACGTCTCTCTCTCTGCTCGTGTCCCTCTCTCTCTGCTCACGTCTCTCTCTCTCTGCTCGCATCTCTCTCTCTCTGCTCACCTCTCTCTCTCTCTCTCTGCTCACGTCTCTCTCTCTCTGCTCACGTCTCTCTCTGCTCGCGTCTCTCTCTCTGCTCCTCTCTCTCTCTCTCTCTCTGCTCGCGTCTCTCTCTCTCTGCTCACGTCTCTCTCTCTCTGCTCACGTCTCTCTCTGCTCACGTCTCTCTCTCTCTGCTCACGTCTCTCTCTGCTCGCGTCTCTCTCTCTCTGCTCACGTCTCTCTCTGCTCTCTCTCTCTGCTCACGTCTCTCTCTCTCTGCTCACGTCTCTCTCTCTCTGCTCACGTCTCTCTCTCTCTGCTCACGTCTCTCTCTGCTCTCTCTCTCTGCTCACGTCTCTCTCTCTGCTCGTGTCTCTCTCTCTCTCTGCTCGTGTCTCTCTCTCTCTGCTCACGTCTCTCTCTCTCTGCTCACGTCTCTCTCTCTGCTCGTGTCCCTCTCTCTCTGCTCACGTCTCTCTCTCTCTGCTCGCATCTCTCTCTCTCTGCTCACCTCTCTCTCTCTCTCTCTGCTCACGTCTCTCTCTCTCTGCTCACGTCTCTCTCTGCTCGCGTCTCTCTCTCTGCTCACCTCTCTCTCTCTCTCTCTGCTCGCGTCTCTCTCTCTCTGCTCACGTCTCTCTCTCTCTGCTCACGTCTCTCTCTGCTCACGTCTCTCTCTCTCTGCTCACGTCTCTCTCTGCTCGCGTCTCTCTCTCTCTGCTCACGTCTCTCTCTGCTCTCTCTCTCTGCTCACGTCTCTCTCTCTCTGCTCACGTCTCTCTCTCTCTGCTCACGTCTCTCTCTCTCTGCTCACGTCTCTCTCTCTCTGCTCACGTCTCTCTCTGCTCTCTCTCTCTGCTCACGTCTCTCTCTGCTCACGTCTCTCTCTGCTCGCGTCTCTCTCTCTCTGCTCACGTCTCTCTCTCTCTGCTCACGTCTCTCTCTGCTCTCTCTCTCTGCTCACGCCTCTCTCTCTCTGCTCGCATCTCTCTCTCTCTGCTCGCATCTCTCTCTCTCTGCTCGCATCTCTCTCTCTCTGCTCGCATCTCTCTCTCTCTCTGCTCGCGTCTCTCTCTCTCTGCTCGCGTCTCTCTCTCTCTGCTCACCTTTCTCTCTCTCTGCTCGCGTCTCTCTCTCTCTGCTCACCTCTCTCTCTCTCTCTCTCTGCTCACCTCTCTCTCTCTCTGCTCACGCCTCTCTCTCTCTGCTCACGTCTCTCTCTTTCTGCTCACGTCTCTCTCTCTCTGCTCACGTCTCTCTCTGCTCACGTCTCTCTCTGCTCACCTCTCTCTCTCTCTCTCTGCTCACTCTCTCTCTCTCTCTCTCTGCTCACGCCTCTCTCTCTCTGCTCGCGTCTCTCTCTTTCTGCTCACGTCTCTCTCTCTCTGCTCGCGTCTCTCTCTGCTCACGTCTCTCTCTTTCTGCTCACGTCTCTCTCTCTCTGCTCACGTCTCTCTCTGCTCACGTCTCTCTCTGCTCACCTCTCTCTCTCTCTCTCTGCTCACGCCTCTCTCTCTCTGCTCGCATCTCTCTCTGCTCGCGTCTCTCTCTGCTCGCGTCTCTCTCTGCTCACTCTCTCTCTCTGCTCACGTCTCTCTCTCTGCTCACGTCTCTCTCTCTGCTCACGTCTCTCTCTCTCTGCTCACGTCTCTCTCTGCTCGCGTCTCTCTCTCTCTGCTCACGTCTCTCTCTCTCTCTCTCTGCTCGCGTCTCTCTCTCTCTGCTCTCTCTCTCTGCTCGCGTCTCTCTCTCTCTGCTCACGTCTCTCTCTGCTCACCTCTCTCTCTCTCTCTCTCTCTGCTCACGTCTCTCTCTCTCTGCTCACGTCTCTCTCTGCTCGCGTCTCTCTCTCTGCTCACCTCTCTCTCTCTCTCTCTGCTCGCGTCTCTCTCTCTCTGCTCACGTCTCTCTCTCTCTGCTCACGTCCCTCTCTCTCTCTGCTCACGTCTCTCTCTGCTCACGTCTCTCTCTCTCTGCTCACGTCTCTCTCTGCTCGCGTCTCTCTCTCTCTGCTCACGTCTCTCTCTGCTCTCTCTCTCTGCTCACGTCTCTCTCTCTCTGCTCACGTCTCTCTCTCTCTGCTCACGTCTCTCTCTGCTCTCTCTCTCTGCTCACGTCTCTCTCTCTCTGCTCACGTCTCTCTCTCTCTGCTCACATCTCTCGCACCTGTTCTTCTTAACACTAGAAAACCCAACCGAAATTGGCCCCTGTTTTGAGAACAGGGAGCTAACTTGCTAGGTTGGCTGCTAACATTTGCATGTATTGATTTGCAAATGTAGGTAATGACTTATAACAGCAGGGGGCTGGGGTGGGCTTTGTTTATTCGTGTGGGGGAGGGAGAGCTGCAAAGCAGAAGAGATGCCATGGCAGTGCTGTGTACCCTGAGAATGCGCTGTATATATTTTGTAATCAGTTTTTCTCAGTGTCTTTGGTGCATTTTTCACATAATTCTTCACATTTTAACAACAGTTAGTGCATTTCTCAAAACAATGAGTGCAAACTGCAAAACCTCATGGATAACCTGCTAAAAAGTCACTTTCTCAAAATGAACTTAATTCCTCAAAAGAAAGTCTTCATGTCAATGAAACGGTCTGTGTCTGTGTCCTGACATCAGTGTTTATGAACAACAGTCAAATGATTTAGTCATGTTTTCATTGTGACTGTATTTAGTGATACATATGTATGTACTGTATGTTCACATATTTACTGCTTATGCTCTTTGCAATTCTACAGCATTCTGCAACAAAAATAGTACACATACAGTATTTACGTAGAAAAACATACAAAAAATCATTACGGTAGAACCTCCACAACATTGAGTCGTGTGTGACATCATCGCGGCAGTTTCTCCTTTGAACACTTTACAAATGCTTTTGGACATGTATCAGTTACTTTCATACAGTTCTCTGCTGTTTTATAACATTAACATTTGCTTCTGTCCTGTCAATCAGAATGAAACATACTTTTCACGACTGAATAGTTTCTGTAAAACCAGTAGTCCTCATTTCATCGCTTTGGTCATCACATACAAAACTGTAAGGTGAACAATTTTGAGTTGTCGTTTTTACAGTTCACCGAGCTCTCTCTCTCTCTCTCTGCTCACGCCTCTCTCTCTCTGCTCGCGTCTCTCTCTTTCTGCTCACGTCTCTCTCTCTCTGCTCGCGTCTCTCTCTGCTCGCGTCTCTCTCTGCTCGCGTCTCTCTCTTTCTGCTCACGTCTCTCTCTCTCTGCTCACGTCTCTCTCTGCTCACCTCTCTCTCTCTCTCTCTCTCTGCTCACGCCTCTCTCTCTCTGCTCGCGTCTCTCTCTTTCAGCTCACGTCTCTCTCTCTCTGCTCGCGTCTCTCTCTGCTCGCGTCTCTCTCTGCTCACGTCTCTCTCTCTCTGCTCACGTCTCTCTCTCTCTGCTCACGTCTCTCTCTCTCTGCTCACGTCTCTCTCTGCTCGCGTCTCTCTCTCTCTGCTCTCTCTCTCTGCTCGCGTCTCTCTCTCTCTGCTCACGTCTCTCTCTCTCTCTGCTCGCGTCTCTCTCTCTCTGCTCGCGTCTCTCTCTCTCTGCTCACGTCTCTCTCTGCTCACCTCTCTCTCTCTCTCTCTGCTCACGTCTCTCTCTCTCTGCTCACGTCTCTCTCTGCTCGCGTCTCTCTCTCTCTGCTCACCTCTCTCTCTCTCTCTCTGCTCGCGACAGTAATCTGAATTTAAACACTTAGTTGGCAGAACTTGGAAAACTTAACTGACACAACTTAATAAGTGTAGTTCTTCAAAACTTGAAGAATTAAGTTAATGCCTTCAACTCAAAAATCCTTCGCAGCTGGTTGCTTTGAAATTTTGAGTTGAACTAACTTTATCTTTTTTACAGTGTGCATGGACCAGAAGTCCAATTAAAATAATGGACAATTGCTCCTGCAGCCCTGAACAGGACATGCGAGGTGCGCGGGTCGGCCCGAAACCCGCAGTCAACCCGCGGGTCCCGCGGTTTCGGGCGGGTTGGATGCCTCAAAAATATGAGTCATGTCAGGTGCGGGTGGGTCGGGTCAGAAAGCTCCTGATCCCTATATAATATTATATATGTGAGCCACGGTATGGGAGTCCCTTGAGTACATTTGCAATCGCGCAGGGAGGCTGTTAAACAAAAAAATCATGCTGACAAACAGGATCGCTCCTTCCTGACTCCCCGCTTAAAGCCTCAGAACACTCCAGCCCGAGGACAGACGTGTGATCTACACAGAGGCACCGAGACTGATGACTGTGGGCCTCACAGCAGAGGCCTAAAGCAGGGGCCTCATTACTTTAATACTTACAGTCTGTGGTAAATACACGGGCTACATGTGGTACACGTGCTTAGACTATATTAATATTGTATGTGTAACATTCAAAATAGATTGAGTGAATATTCCCTTTTCCTCATTTAGTGATTTGCGGAGGAGAGGAGAGGAGCAGCGAGAGAAGTTTGGCAGTTGAAATAAATGAATTACAGCTTGCTAAATTATTTGAAAGCATCTTCATTATGATTGTTATATTTATGTATTTATTATAAAATGTTAGAGATGCCAGAGAAAAGGCGTCTGCTTTTTTTCTGAGTGGGAGGAGACACCAGCGGAGCCAATAGTTTCTCTTTCCATAACGATATTCTCTCTTTTTGGAAAGATCACCAACGTGATGCAAAAGTTTACGTTATATGCAGTAGTTTTAATGTCTGCGGGTTTTCCAGAGACTGGCCTGCTACAAGGAGTTGCCCGTTTAAACCAGATTGTCGATGTGCGCGGGGCAGAAACTCGCCAATGTAACCCTGCTCACAAGTGCCACCTGGTGGTTGTTTTGGTCATTGCAACGTCACTGGGAGGGGGGAAAATAAAAGACGCGTGAATCACACGTGATTCTCGTGTGATTCACGCGTGAAAGGCGACAAAACGGAATGGGACCTACTGTAGATAGCCAGAAAACTACTGTATAGGCACAAAGACAGACAAACAGTACACAATATCCACTTAGTATCCTGGAGGGTATACTAAGGGCAGCACACAGCTGTAACAATATAAACAGTTTTTTTCTCCCATCTCCTTGGAATCCCCTGAGTGCTGTTGGGGCCAGGGTTGGTACTCCATCTGTTGAGATTAGAGCGATGTCATCTTGCACTGCAGCTGTGCTCCGTCTGGTCACAGACAGGTGATTCCAGACTTTCACACTTGCTTGATTGACCTGTGTAGACCTCGGGTGGAGTCAATCACTTAGTATGGTCTCATCTGGTGAAGTGGCTCCGCTCTGAGCTGAAAACCCAATCACCAGATTTAACAACGTATTTAACAAGAGTTTATCTCTTTGGTGTACAGTTCCATTCGACAAAGGGGCAGGTTTTAAAGTTTGCCAAACCTTCAGAAGACATTATGTGTTTAGCAACTTCGAGAGCCAATTTGGAAATAATAACTAAATGCTAACAAAAGCATATTAAAAAAATAATGAATATGCATGTCAGGACCCATCTTGGTGAAGTCAATTACAAGTTTGGATTTAAATGTTAAGTCAAACTTTATCTTTACCTGTAAATAATATTGTTTTGTTAAAATGAGTTGCATCAGCGCATGCTTAAACAAAACACATTTGGCTGAACGTGTTCAAAATATAACAATTTATTCTTATATTTTTGTAAAAACATAAATATGAAATCAATCGGTATTGATAATTGTAAGGAGATTATATCTAATCTAATCACAGCCAAATACTGCATTGTCATTGTTCTTAATCATATTGATTATTCAACTACAGACTAATTTATTTCTTTGCTGCTAAATTTAAATAGGTTTTGAGTTGATGAGTTGAGTTTGTGTAATCATATACATAATACATTACAAACACATGTATTTCGCTTACCCTTATATGTACAATGCATCAATCTTTTTACTTCAAGTGGCAATAAAATAAATGTATGATCCAAAAATCTTTAATGCTATGTAGTTTATAAATATACACAGGACAATCTCGGATGAACAGCTTGAACCATTTCAAGAAAAATTAATGCCTTGAACTTGGGACACAATTGTTACATAAAGGCCGTGTCATTTGGAGGCTTTGTGAATGGAATAATTAACAGGACAGAGAAGACTATTTAATGGCTAATGGTTGGGGATATACAGTAACTATAATCAATCTCTAATTATAGATTATACAAACAAATATTATTCAATAACTGCAATGTTTTATTCTGTTTATTTTTAGAATAACTTTGTAGCCAAGAAAAGCCATCAGAGCTTTTATAAATAGCTGTCTGCGAGTACAAATATTTAAATGAATTGCACCACTGCTTTCACACAGTTTGGAGTTGAATTGCACACCAGATCAATAGCCAATTATTCTCCTCTGATGTAATCAAGAAAATAAATTGAAATAGAGCTTTACCAACTTTTCTTTGTCAAACCTTAAACTTGGACTTGACTAGGTTTCCTCCGGGTGCTCCGTTTCCCCTACCACTAAAACCATGTACAATATGTCTGGCATGGGCCTCCTGTACTGGTGACCCCGCTCTCTGTCTGGACCGGGAGACAAAAAAATTCACTCCCCTCAGCATTGACACGTGTGGAACGTTGGGCCAAGAGCCAACTTTTGGACCGTCCTATGAAGCCATTTTTGATAGGCAAGATGATACGTACATTAGCATTTAATAAATCTTATTCCGGGTGTACCGCTATCGTATCGGGGTGGTATTACAAGTATGTCATTTTGGACATTTTTGAGCCGGGACCAACCCCCATTGGTCTTATCTTAGTGACAGGTGTCTTTCTGTCCACTTTGGATCTTACATGTTTGGTCTTCCAGTCCTCATTTGTGGTGTTCCACAGGGCTTCATTTTAGGCCCTGCCCTCTTTTCATTGTACCACTTGGTGATATTCTTAAGAAACACTCTTTTCAAGCTGAAGAAAAAACTTACATTGTGGACCAATATGGACCAATATGGTGGTGCCTGATTTCATTCTGGTGCTTCTTGATTCCTTTCATTCATTCATTCATTCATTTCTGGGTCGGGGGGGCCGCAATGAGAGCTACCACCCAATGCTCAAAGGACCGGTCCCTCGCTGATCCTCTACAGGTGCTGAGTCCACAGGAAGATGGCTGCTACTAAAATTTGAGAACCACTGTCATAGACAATTTGATTAGCTCCTCTTTACAGCGCAGAGATGCTTTTATGTCTGAGCTTAGTGACCCTAAGCACTGATTTATGCTATTATTTTTTGATCTTCACTTCAACCCATTTGGTTCCCATTAGTGCAATTAATTTAAGGGGTTTGTAGTCACACGTTTGTTCTTGTCACAAGTAATCGTAAGGCACACAATTGGTTGTTGAATTGAACCAAAAATTTGTTTTAAATAAATAGAGTAAGAGATGGGAAAACTGGAATATAATGGTGAAAAATTATACTCAAAAAAGCAAAAAAAGCAAAAAAGCAGCATTTCAAGAAAGCAAAGCATGAACTTCTAACAGGGTGTGTAGACGGACAAACAGCCTGTGATGAATTGCAAGTGTGCAGATTACCAAGTCCAGAAATAGGTAATACGCAGAGTGGATTGTGGTGGAGTTGACTTTTCTGTCAATGTGGCGGAGCATTTTTACTTAAGCATATTGTATGGTTTAGAAATGATTCTATACATTGTATTATATTGAGAGTTCCCTCTCCCTAGATACAGTATGTATCGTATTGTTTCATGGTTGCTATCAGTTGCCGCTAGCCTGCTCCCCCAGAATGAGAGTGCATCAAGCCCTGGTGATCCAAGATGGCGCCCTATTCAAATGAATGGCTTGTGCTCAGTAGCGCATGGGACTTCACGGAGACTGGGAGATTAGCAGAACTGGCCAATATTTGGGCATCGTCTGGTCCTCCCGGTTCTGCGCAGTGGACGAGCTCCCATGATGCGTTGCGCCAAATACGCGTGTGTTGCTTTCATGCACGTGCACAGAGGGGCTAAGCTGCGCTCTGACCAATCAGAGCTGCTGATCAGAGCAGCAGCAGAGCGGAGCCAGAAGGAAAGGAGCAGAATTTGTGGCAGTAAAGTGTGGATTTAAAGAAAACCGAAAGATTTAAGAAGAAAAAAAAGTTCAGGATGACAAGGGACACAAAAATCCCCACAAAATACGCTGTAGGTTCTCTCTCAGCTGAGGTCGAGCTGTTTTAACTTACATTGAGTTCTATGGGACTTTTTTCTGGGTAACCCGCGTGAATTTAGTCTGCAGTACCTGTACCCATGGGGGGGACAGCTATAAGCTAGTAATACCCTATCCAGTTATTATTATAGATCCATGGAGTGCATACAGAGGGCAACCATAGACCCAAAACATTTTCTCTGCATGGTCTGGGAGACGTTCAGAGATGCAGTTATCTTTGAGTTTATTTGTAAAATTTCTAAGTTTCTTTACCTGGTCTAGTTTATCATCAAAAGGTTAGTACACAATATGTTTCTTTTCCAGGTTTGAGAAAATGATCAGTGGAATGTACATGGGGGAGCTGGTGCGCCTCTGCCTGGTGAAAATGACCAGACAGGGGCTCCTATTTCAAGGCCGTGCGACTCCACAGCTCCTCACCTCTGGACACTTCAAAACCAGCGATGTTTACGCCATCGAGAATGAGAGGTCAGTGTGACGTATTATTAAAGGTATTCACGGCTCTTTTGGCAGAAAAATCTTATTGATTTGATTCAAATGATTACTGTTAGATTCTCATATATTTATGTCACAGCAGTTGTGACGCTAATAAGAGTATATTGATTTAACGTAGTTGAAGAGCTTGGATTGTGAATAAAATTATAATTTTTATGTAGAAAGAAAATATTTGAGTGTTTAAAAAATGTCTGTGATTAATAACACATTGTCCTAATCTGAAGGAAGTGTGTGCGGAACTGTGGATAGTGAACTCTGGGTACCTCTGGTTAGACTGCTGCTCCCATGACCAGCAAAGGAGCTAGCGGAATGAAAAACGGATGGATAATATGTAAACGATATAAGGAACATCTGGCACAAGCATGTAACTCCGCCCTCTCACAGTCCTCTAATAGTATGATGTCATTTTACTATGTAATCACACTCAAAATATATATTGTGCATAAACTATTTTTTTTCTCAATTTCTCAGCCGTAATTTATAATGCTGACTTTTTCCCAAATACATTTACAAATCTATTTTAAGTGATGGTCTGGACTTTGTCAGAAAAAAGAGCGATAGGTACATGATTTGAAAAAACGACCCAAGCTCCCTCCCCCTTCCTTTCTGATCGGTCTTGAAGCCACGCCTACTGTTATGTGCACGCGCCAGAGGAGAGATTATTAAATATACAGTTCCTCACAGCAGCAGTAGAATGCTCCATTGATGTGATTTCAAAACGTTCTAACAATCATTATTTCACTAATTTCCTTTGGCAACGCACTCTGTGCTTGTAATTCAAGTTTGTAAAATACTAAGATTACTCCGGACAGTAGTTTGTAAACTTCACTTGTTACTTCTGTCTGTGTGAGAGAAGCTATCGGAGCTAGCCACGCTCAATAACACAAATATCAATCAATCAACACATTTAAATGTTAATCGGAGAATACATTATACATATACATTCTTAACACATGTGCACGGAGGTTTTCAGAACGATCTGTTAAAGTTTTCATGACAAAAATACTGTTTTAATGCGCCAAAAAGCTATCACGGTAAAACCGGAAGTAACCTTTAACATTAGTTGAACATTTTAGAACACATTTGCAGAGGATCTGATTATGGATTTAGGTTCGGTATATAAATGGGAAACTCACCGCTGATGTTCAGAATTCTTTGTTCAGTTTTCATGTAGTTCCAGAGAGTTCTAGTTTGTAAGTAACCTACTTGTTTGCCTAGCTGTTAACTGTCTAGCCACCTTGTAGTAGTAGTAGTAGTAGTAGTAGTAGTAGTAGTAGTAGTAGTAGTAGTTTTGTTTATTCGGTCATACAAATTATTATTATATTTTTGATATAAAAAAGGGGACTTTTACCCTTCATACTTGAAGTGACCTGAAATTATAATATAAACATAGAAATAAAAATTATTCTGATTGTGACAAAGTAAATAGTTTCATTATAAAATTCAATGGCCAAAAATACTGCATGATAAGTCAACATGTTCTTCTCTTCCCTCATGCAGTCAGGAGGAAGGTCTGGCAGAGGCAGAGAGGGTCCTTCTGGGTTTTGGTCTGAATCCTTCTCTTGAAGACTGCATCGGGACACAGCGGGTCTGTGAAATTATCTCCACACGGGCGGCACATTTAGTCGCTTCTACACTTGCTTCCATCCTGCGACAAATTCGAGACAATAAGGCAGCAGAGAAATTGAGAACTACGGTCGGAGTAGATGGATCTGTGTACAAGAATCATCCACAGTAAGAGACCCAAAAGAATACTGTCCTGTGTATTCATATTTAATATCTTACTGAATTATTCAAGTTCACTAAACTTGTCCCACTCTATCTCTACTTCACGATTCTGGTGTTGTTTTTTTGATACTAGATTTTGTAAATCCAGATTTGATCCCTGAACAAATATCTGACCAATCTGGAGCCTTCTATTCCCAAATTCAGCTTTGGATTGCAGATGGCGGAAGCGTGTACAGACCAGCGCCATTCCTGATTGGCTTTTTTTAGTTGCTCTTCCTGAACCACAGAGCCTGTTTTATCTCTAACTGGTGCAATAAAGCAAACAATATTGGCGACGTCAGCACCCGGTCCTTCTACGATCCATGGGCCAGATACAAAGTCTATCTGGCCCATAGGAGAGAAGATGCCCCTTCTCCATCTTTCCCCCATGATGGGGAAGGGGCAGCGCTGATTACTTTGCTGATGGCATCAGAACTCAGACCAATCACTTGACTGTTCATGATGACTCATGTTAAGATATTGCTGCAATTTCTCTTATTAAATGAAGATTATCTACACACCAGAGGCGGTGAGGGTTTGACACAAATCTTGTGTCTTGTTGATGCTCAGCTCAGAACCAGAGAAGAAGTGGACTAATTCCTGAGGTTACTCATAGTGTTTGCCTTATTGTGGAAGAAGCAGATTAGACCTGGCTATTTCCAATGTTGTGGGTAACAACGACGAAGCACCCAACAGCTTTTTAGGAGTGAGGGATTGGAGAGACCTGTTTGCTCAGTGGTGAAAGCTCATTTTATGTATTTACATACAATAAATCAGGATCACCGAGAGTGCCAAACTAAAGATTTTTCATCCCACAATTGTGAGTATGAGACAAATGTTCAGAGTTTCCAGAGTTATAGGCTTCTACGAACACTATCATAGGAAAAAACTCCAAATGAAAGTGCAAGCATACAGATCAACAACACTGTTACATGTTGCCTTTGCCTGATTATCCACACAGTTTGACCATGGGTGGAATCAAGCATGTGTGTTAATGATCTCAAAATGTCTTAAGTATGAGATCAGTTCCAAGTCTGTGACTTCCTGTTACTTATGTGGCAATACAAATGATTCTGATTCTGATCATTCACTTTTCTCCACAGGTTTGCTAGAAGGCTCCATAAGATGGTCCGCCGGCTCGTGCCTGACGTGGACATGCGCTTCCTCCAGTCGCAGGACGGCAGTGGAAAAGGCGCGGCGATGGTGACTGCTGTGGCGTACAGATTAGAAGTGCAACAAGCTGAACAGAAACGTATCTTGGACACACTGCGTTTGAGTCGCGGGCAGCTGTTGGAAGTGAAGGATCGAATGAGTGACGCCATGTCGAAAGGCCTGTCCAGGGACACGCATCAACAAGCCAGTGTCAAGATGCTGCCTTCATTTGTCCGCTCGACACCCAATGGGACAGGTGCAGACATGAACTAGGCTCTCACAACGATGCAATTGTAGAATCTGAAATAATGAATGGTCAATATGAAGAGTAGAGATGGGCAATATATAAAAAACACATATGTCTAAAATGCCAGTAATAAGTGCTTCAAATATTACATTATAAAATAGACATGTTCAGCAAAGATAGTTTAACATACAGTATGCATATTAACTACATATACAAAATACTAAAAAAATATATTGGGAACTTACTATAATTACTAATATATAAAATTATGTAAATCAAATGGCCATTATCAGTTTTCAAATCCATTTGGGCTGTGATTGATAATCATATTTATAATTAATTCTTTAGATCAATCATGATTTGGTGTTTACATCTGGGATTACTTTATACATTTGACCCAAACAGAACTATGGCAGCATCTTCAGACTACCTGTAATGTAATAGGTTGTTTGAAAAGAAATACTTAAAACAATTACATTTATATAGTAATAAAGCCATGTCAGGGATTAGTTAGTACCTGCAATTATTTATTAGCTGTGATTAATTCGTAGTATAAATCCATATTTACATCTGTTCTAATCTCCACACGTCTTCTTCAGAAAATGGGGATTTCTTAGCGTTGGATCTTGGCGGTTCTAGTTTTCGCATACTGTTGGTCCGAGTACGAGTTGGAACAAAACACAATGTGGAAATGAACCAAAAAATATACAGCGTGCCACAGGAGATCATGCAAAGCACCGGAGAAGAGGTACTTTTTTACTCTCTTAAGAGCAAGATGTGATAAAATGTCACTTTAGTCATCGTTGGTTTGCACTGTTTGTTTTTCAGCTTTTTGACCACATAGTATCTTGCATGGCTGACTTCCTGGAGTACAAGGGGATGAAAGGGGCGTCTTTGCCGCTTGGATTTACTTTCTCCTTCCCTTGTGTTCAAAGCAAATTGGACGAGGTAAGTAATAATAAACTAAACAAAAGAGTCTGGAGAGGGGAACGGGATGTCTACTTTACTTTGTGAACTTCACAGAAGCTCTAATTTCACAGATTATGTCTTGTAAAAGTAATATGCTGTGAACAACACCATACTGTCTTCTTTGAAATAGACTTTTTTTTGCATTCAAGGACAAACCCTGTGAGTCAATATTAGACACTTAAGGGCAAAGAGCTGATTGTCTGAACATCCAAATCTAAAGATGTGACAGGCCCAAGTCATATAATAAATCGATATATCGTCACACCCCTGTTTTAAACCACAGTCTCTTCTGTGCGCTCGCTGCTGTTCGCCAGGACTTGTTGGATGCATAATGTGTGTTGCTGGTTTTTTTTTAACCTAATAATTATGTAATATGAGACGGTATGTATTCCTATGATTTTCAGAAAATAACTGTATTCTAAATACTAGACGAAACTGTAACGGAATTAGGGATGTAAAAAAAAAAAAAATTTTCATGACCGACCACCGAGCCTCATTAACCGGTTGAAACCGGTTAACCGCGTAGTTTAAAATAGTCCACGTTCTTTGAAATAACAGCCATTTCGAGCCGCATGCTTTTCATAAGTGCAGCTGAGCGTTCTACGGGATCAGAGCCGAGACAGCGGCACCAAAACCCGCAACAGCTTCGGCACCTTTGCGCACAGAGAACTGCTGTTTTAATCTTCCCATTCTTCTGTGCTGTGGCTTAAAGCATTTTTAAGCAAAAGACAGCTCGTCCACATGGTCAGGGCAGCGAGTGACGAGCCGCGTCTCGCAGGTCTCCGCTAAAGTTTAAAAGTGATCAGTGTCGAGCTGATGCCAAGGACCAGCAGCACAAACATGGTCCATGTGGTTTGACTGGAGCCGTGTATTTGCAAGAATGCTTTGGGCTCCGTGACACAGAGGAGCGCGACAGACCGGTATGTGTGTGTGTACAATACATGTATGTATGTGTGTATATATCTGTGTGTGTGTATATGTATGTGTGTGTGTGTGCAATACATGTATGTATGTGTGTGTAAATATAAGCTCCAATGTAGTTCTGACCCGCACCAGTGTGCAACTAGCAGGCGGTAACAGAGGGGAGAGATGATGCGTGTGGATGTTACGTGTCAATGGAGGGGGGGGAAATGTGTGTGTGTGTGTGCGTGCATATGTGGCGCGTACGGCGTGAGAGTCGGCCCAGAGTTTACTGTTACATTGGCGCACACAGCTAGATAGGGACCCGCTCGTCACATCGTGCAAATAGGGCTTAAAATAGCGTTATGAAGAGACCTCCCCTCTCCCCCTTTTCTCTTTTTTAAGCGTCAGCTTTGACCGGTTAACGCTGTGACGGTCAACCACCGGTTAAACGGTCACCGATTTACATCCCTAAACGGAATACAGCGTTTCATGTATTCCATTACTCCTCAAAACTGCTTATTAGGCATTCTATGTGAATGCTGTGGAGAGCTGCAGGTGTGATCTATCAAGCACAGGTCGGAGAGAGTCTCTTGTGGCCACTAAGTTTACATTTACGACGCACAATACTCCTGCACATCCCTTTTGAGGTCCCTGATGTTGTACACTCGCTATTGTCTTCTTTGTCTGTCTTTGAACTTTCTTTTGATATTTCACCTTTTTCAATGTTTTTTTTTTTTTTCAGGGCATTCTTCTTAACTGGACAAAAGGGTTTAACGCTACTGGATGTATAGGTCGAGACGTGGTGACATTACTGAAAGAAGCAGTTTGCCGAAGACAGGTGAAATATGTTTTTCATCACAATAAGGTTTTGACAGTAGTTCTCCAGTGTCACAGCGTACTACAGCGTACTACACACATGCGCACAGAAGGCACATACTCGAGCCTCTGCACACACACAGGACGGGTCATTCTTTCTCTAATGGTGCGTATCTATTGCTGTGCAGAAGATCAAGAGCTCGTTCATCTATCGGTGGAGGGCGGGACATCGAAATGAAAACAATGACTAGATTTTGATAGATAGATAGATACTTTATTGATCCCCTGTTGGAGAAATTCAGGTGTCCAGCAGCAGAAAACTTTTTGTTGTTGTACAGTCAGGTTTGTTGTACAGTCTGACAGCCGAAGGAACAAAGGATCTCTTGAAATGTTCCGTTTGGCAGCGTAGCGATAGGAGCCTGTTGCTTCGATGACTCCTCTGAGGGGCCATAGTGTCATGCAGAGGGTGTCTGGAGTTACCCAGGATGCCCTGCATTAGAGCCTCTTCTCTCCAGCACAGCTCCCACAGAGTCCACACTTCTCCCCATCACAGAGACACATTTCCTGATCAGCCTGAGCCGGTTACTGTCTCTCGAGGTCAGACTGCCCCCAACACGCAACCCCGAAGAACACAGCACTAACTACCACAGGCTGGTAAAAAATGTGCAACATTTGGCTGCTCACATCAAAGTACCTCCGTTTACTCAGAAAGAAAAGTCTGCTCTGACCTTTCTTGTAGATGGTATTGGCCTGAGCTGACCAGTCCAGTCTGTGGTCCAGGTGGACCACTTCGATGTCCTGTCCATTTACTGTGACGGGTCGATGGAAAGGGCTCCTGTGAAAGTTGAAGATCATGATGTATGAATACCTTTTGACATATTAGGGCCATTTAAGCAGGACTTAACATGAAAATATTACATATTGCTACTTTAAGATTACACATGGAGAATTTAGACAAAATGCTCAACTTTTGCATGGGCATTGCATCAGAAATTATTATATATTTTCTGCCTCCATGCTGTTCTTGTTTACATGTGCAGCAGACGCTAGAGGATTAGCAAAATTTTTCAATTAAATTACGGGTTTTAAAACAACTTTTAATACACAAAAACTGTATGTATATATATATATATATATATATATATATATATATATATATATATATATATATATATAATTATACTATAATATTATACTATTTTATTGAATATCATTCATGGAGTTTCATCCAGGTAGCTTCATTTTGGTAATTTATATGAATTTATTATAAATAATTTAATAAATACACATTTCAAATGGTTGAACATGCAAACACTGATACTATTTTGATCAGGGCTGTCAAACAATTAAAATTTTTAATCGAGTTAATTACAGCTTAAAAATTAATTAATTGTAATCAATCGCATCGGCAAAATTATGCCATATTTTTCTGTGAATGGTTTTTTGAATGGAAAGATAATTGACAACATAGTGTACATATGTACAGTATTTTATTATAACAATAAATCCACATAAAACGGCATTATCATTATTAACATTATGTCTTTCTGTAGTAGACAGTATTTTTTCTAAGTTGTATTAAAAGTTGTTTTAAAACCTGTAATTGATTTAGCTTGTGTATGAATTAAGGCCATAAAAAGTGCTGAGTAGAAACTTTGCGTGACGCTAGTTCCTCGCCTCCTCTAGCGTCTGCAGCGCATGTAAACAAGAACAGCATGGAGGCAGAAAATGGCTCTACTCCTCTGGCTGTAACTGCAGACACCGCAAAACAACCCAAAAGATGCAAAAGTGAGGAGGAGAAGAGGGAACTAAAGCGAGAAAATGATCAAAGAAGAAATCAAGCCCTGGTGAACATAGCGAGCTTACATTGTATCTTCTGGACAGACCTGCGGGTGCGAGTCCGCCTCAAACTACATTTTGATGCGAAACTAGCGTTAATGTTTCAGTTATTGTACTGTATATTTTGTTAGCAGTGCATTGCTGTTGTACCATTTCATCAGTGATTTCTGTACAGCTTACAAGAAGTTGTGCTAATGCTAACTACCCCTAACACACGCATGTGTCCGTGCCACTTCTGAGTGTTGTTATGGGATGCATGGGCTGGTCATTTGGACAGGCGTCAATTGCGTTAATGTTTTTGACGCGATTAATGAAAATGTGTTATTAACGTGCGTTAAAGCGGCACTAACTGACTTTGGGATTTTGAAGCCGCGGACTCGCTGGCCTTTCTCTTTCTGCTCCCCTCCCCGCACCCACGAAGCTATCGCCCCCACACACACACCCACTGTTGTTGGAGCTAGCGTCTCTCAATATGGATAATACATGCATATGGATAATACATGGATATGGATTTGACCATAGAACGATAGAACCGGGAAGTGCGGAGGAACGAGACTTTCTTTTGGATGGCTGTCTCGCTGTGTAAGCAGTAACCGGTGACGAAGACACAAAGCTTCAGGTTAGCTCCGCCGCTTGTTGTGCTAACTCAGCTGTCTATGCTAACGGAGACCTGTAGATTTCTTACAAAAGTGGGGGCTAGTGGTCCGCTGTGATTGGTCACAATCTGCGACCCGAAACACATTCTCTTCCTTGTTTCATCAAAACTCGATCTAAAATATAATGTCAGGCCAGCACAAATCTGCGCTACTTTTTCTTCAAAAGGACGTATATCCCAATGCACTACATGGACATGGATTGCATTTTCGTAATGAATACAAAAATAAAGTCAGTTAGTGCAGCTTTAACGCAATAATTTTGACGGCCCTAATATTTGATATTTTCTGGTTTTAGGACTTTGATTTGAGTTTTGTGGCAGTGGTGAATGACACAGTTGGGACGATGATGACCTGCGGATATGAGGATCCTCAGTGTGAACTGGGACTTATTGTGGGTAAGTCAGAACAAAGCACATAGGACATGGTTACTTCAGAAGCTGTACCAGTTTTCACCTCTGGATCCTGGGTGGGTATGCAGCATAATTCTTATTGTAAAACTACATTGAGGTTTTTTGCCAGGGATGGTGCATTTTATGTATGTATTTGGTATTTGGGTAATTTTTTTTCCAGTGCAAAAATGGTTAAAACTCCTTACTACAAGATTGCTTAGTTTTTCCTCTAAAAATCATAAATATTGTATCTATGTTTGAAACGTTTGAAAGAGTTTGTTGTGCAGAAATTGTTTACATAAATTATGGGATCGCACTTAGCCCGTACTACAAACTTAAATAAACGTATCCCAAGGTTGAATCCAAAACATGATGAAAGAAAAAACAGAATCCAATACTGAAAGAAATCCAAATCTGTGAAAGAACTCTAAAAAGCACTTGTAGCGTGCACACACCCGCTCACTCCAGTGTGTAATCCAAAACGTGTAAAGCAACAAACAGCGGCAACTGGGCTCTCACTGCGGAGTCCGTACCAATGGTCCGTACAGTTCATTACCCTCGAGTCTCGTGGTCTCCTCGAGTCTGGACCAAATCCAAAGCCTTTCAGTCTCTATGCCCCGCACACCAAGTGTCACAAAAGGTAAAATATAGACACAAACACATTTGCACATGTTGCTATGCGACAAACTCTCCCATGATAAATATCTGGGGTTAGGTTCGTATATAGAATACTGTAGAATGCCAGATTATGGTTACTTAACAATTTCCCTTTCACAGCTGAGGCAGAAAATTAGAAATGAGATTTCAAGGACCTATAATGAAGCAGAACCCATGTTTTTAAATCCATTTTTAGACTTTAGACAGGTTGTATTTCCTTCGAGATAACAGGGACACAGCTCCAGGAATTTCATGGTTTTGTTTGATCAAGTGGCTGAAAATAAAAGATAGCGTAAAATCCAGCTGCATTCGTGTAGTTAAGGGTTATATAACGTGGGTCAAAACGTACGGACACCTGTGTTCTAGTGTAACATTACTTCAGTTCTGCATCATGTGTTTTCTGCTCTCACAGGCACTGGAACAAATGCCTGTTACATGGAGGAAATGAAGAACATTGAGTGCATTGAGGGAGATGAGGGCCTTATGTGCGTGAACATGGAGTGGGGGGGCTTTGGGGATAATGGTGAACTCGACGACTTTTCCACAGACTTTGACCGTATTGTGGATGAAGCCTCCACCACACCTGGAAAACAGAGGTAAGATTCTGCAGAGTAGAAAACAAGACAAGGCCAGAGCAATCACACTTTTATCATGAAAAAATAACGTCACTTATTGTCACCTTTGAAAATTACTCTTTCAAAAGGGTTGAAAAGGATTGAAAAAGGTCTATCTCATGGATCACTAATGCATTGTGGGATCTGGAGTTCTACCTTGTTTATATTTTGCCGTTGATCCATTTATAAAAACACATGGCATTTTTACTAGGGCCATTTAGTTTTATTTTGTATGTTTGGATGTATTCAGCTTGGAAGTTTTAAATGTTTTTTATAGGCAATACATAATTAAACATTTTCATGATTGGAGGAGTGAAGGGGCGTTCAGAGCCTTTGATAGGAGAGTCTTATGCCTCGCCTTGACTCTCTCTGGGGCCATCCATGGCTACATACAATGGCTACTTACCTCTTGAGTTACTACCTTGCTCCCAACATTGTGTGGAACTGTAAAGTACTTTGTGACTTTGTAAGAAAGGCTCTATTTAAATGAAATACCAGAAATTTGACCGTTACTATAGTTACGAGGAAACATTCAGGTGTGCTCCACCACAATCTTAAACTATATCGGCTCTCTAGAATGTTGTGTTGTCACAGGAATGCAAACTGTGGTACTAACTGTACCCTGATGTGTAACTCATTGGAGACAGATAATCCTGTTATTTACCCCATGTTTCATTTCTTTCATTCATTCATTTATTTCAAGCTTAAAAACAGATTAGTACGCTTGAAACTGAAGTTGTTTTGTTGTTCACAGGTACGAGAAGATGATCAGCGGCATGTACCTGGGGGAGATTGTGAGGAATGTCTTGATAGAGTTCACCAAAAAAGGGCTGTTGTACCGCGGAAAAGTCTTAGAACGACTCCAGACTCGCGGCATCTTTGAGACCAAGTTTCTGTCGCAGATCGAAAGGTACATGATGTTTTCAATTCACCCCATTTAGATATATGCAGCCCTGTCCAACATAACCATCTGTTTGTCACTTTCTGCATTGAGATATACTCAGAAGTATCTCGCACCGTAGCACTTAGTGTTCTATTTATATTGCAAGGATAGGAAGGAACTGTGTACTTAATATTCTTTCATATGTCACTGAAGTCCTTCTCAGTAATGCAGGACGCTGAGATGGACTGTTTTTTGCAGTACAAACTCGAACAGGATTCCACTTCCGTCGTTGCTGCAGCGTTCTGACCCCCGGAGCAATTGCCTCCATTTTGTAGTGAAAGGCAGCAGTTCCCATCTCCACGGCCTGTCAAACCTGCTTTGACAACAGTGTAGAGTGCACGGCCTTCGTGTGGCCATAATGTGATCAGAACAAACGGGACCATTCCCTGGACAGATGCTTGTTGGAAGTGCGTGTATTTGCGTAACCTGTGCATGCGATAAATACGCTGCTACAAGAAACAGAGCTGAATTATGGGAGCCTCAGAAAGTGTACATGTTGTCGCTCCTGAACCACAACTAAAACTCCATCCATCCATCATCTTCTAAAACTCACTAAATTAATACTAGGATACCTTCTACTTTTGGTTGTGCCTGAAAGTAAAATGGAACAAATCTGACCACAACAGGCTGTCTTTTTCTGTGTATTTAAAAAAAAAAAAGGTTCGTTAATATGAAAGCTTGCATAATTCACCATTTAATACCTTTTAACACTAGTGGTTTTTTGAAGAGATCACTGATTTTTATCCACACATTTTTCTTACAACTAATCAGCACAGTGCTACATGAGAAATAAATAAGGCACGTTCTTTAATGGTACACTGTGTCGTTTTTTACTCCTATCTAGCGTTGATCTTATATTGGTACTACAGAAGCCTTCGATGGACAATATGTCGTCTTTGACAGTGCTCCCCGACTCTGTCATTCACTGGACTGCCAAGGAAAGAATACTTTAGTTTGATCAATGACTCTCCTCAAACGTCTTGGTCGCTTGCCACAGTCGCGTGGAGGCAACATGTGAACAAGACCGCGTTCTGAAGAGCCACCCGCCGCACTTTACAAACACGGTGTGAAGTGACGCATGGAGGAATGACGTCTGTTGGAGCTTAAAACTACGATCATCAGAGAGACAGGACATATACACAGCTGCGGCAGAACTGGGGCTCAAAGCTCAGATTATTATTACCGTCACGGAAAACAAAACAAAGCCTTCAGTTATGCTGCTGATAAAGAATTCTGGTGATCGTTTTGCGGGGATTCTGTGTGTTTTATTTGAGGCTTGTCCTTGAATTAGGGATGTAAATCGGTGACCGTTTAACCGGTGGTTGACCGTTACAGCGTTAACCGGTCAAAGCTCTCGGTTAAAAAAGAGAAAAGGGGGAGAGGGGAGGTCTCTTCATAACGCTATTTTAAGCCCTATTTGCACGATGTGACGAGCGGGTCCCTATCTAGCTGTGTGCGCCAATGTAACAGTAAACTCTGGGCCGACTCTCACGCCGTACGTGCACGCACACATGTACACGCACACACACACACACACACACATTTCCCCCCCCTCCATTGACACGTAACATCCACACGCATCATCTCTCCCCTGTGTTACCGCCTGCTAGTTGCACACTGTTGCGGGTCAGAACTACATTGGAGCTTATATTTACACACACATACATACATGTATTGCACACACACACATACATATACATACATACATACATGTATTGCACACACACACACATACATATACATACATACATACATGTATTGCACACACACACATACATATACATACATACATACATGTATTGCACACACACACATACATATACATACATACATACATGTATTGCACACACACACATACATATACATACATACATACATGTATTGTACACACACACATACCGGTCTGTCGCGCTCCTCTGTGTCACGGAGCCCAAAGCATTCTTGCAAATACACGGCTCCAGTCAAACCACATGGACCATGTTTGTGCTGCTGGTCCTCGGCATCAGCTCCACACTGTTCACTTTTAAACTTTAGCGGAGACCTGCGAGACGCGGCTCGTCACTCGCTGCCCTGACCATGTGGACGAGCTGTCTTTTGCTTAAAAATGCTTTAAGCCACAGCACAGAAGAATGGGAAGATTAAAACAGCAGTTCTCTGTGCGCAAAGGTGCCGAAGCTGTTGCGGGTTTTGGTGCCGCTGTCTCGGCTCTGATCGCGTAGAACGCTCAGCTGCACTTATGAAAAGTACGCGGCTCGAAATGGCTGTTATTTCAAAGAACGTGGACTATTTTAAACTACGCGGTTAACCGGTTTCAACCGGTTAATGAGGCTCGGTGGTCGGTCATAAAAATTCATAGTTTTATACATCCCTACCCTGAATATGTTCGGTTGAAACTTGTGACATAGTAGTTGGACTCTGAGCGGGTCAGAACATCCCGAGACAGGTGTTTCTTCCTCGTTCTTGTTATTGTCAGTGTGAATACAGTTACGATTGGTGTGAAGAAAGTTGTGTATTGTTCACGTGTGAGTGTGTTGTGTACAAACTACAGCAACGTCCCTTCTGTTCAGATCAGATGACCGGTATTAGTAACGCCATTGCTGTTAGTAAGGTTGTTTTTGTTAATGAGCAAGCATCTCTGTCATGAAATACATTTTGTAGATTAGATGCAGAAAGTTTTAAAGTTTATCAAGTCCTACAGTTAATGTTCTTTTAATTGAACAGTGTGTGTGTTCTTAAAGCTGGATATTGTTACATTGCTGTGTGACTTGCTTTCTGTCTGGGAATGATTGAAATTACCTCATTAATTACACACAATGCCACCATCTTTATCTCGAATGTGTTGTCATAAGGATATTGAACAAATGACCTTCTACATTGAGCAGGAGCTATAACTTTGCTCTTTTAACGTCTGTAACATTAATAAGACTGTATTCTAATATAAAAGTGGAAAACATATTTTTCGTCTCCTAGCTGTAATCTTTGGACTGATTTCTGATTAATATTGTTGTAATTACAGGATTTGTGCCCTACTGTTGAATGAGACGAGCTAAAAGCAATACAATCTAAATTAAACTAGTCTAAAATCATGCTCTGTCGGCTGTGGATCGTGTACAATAAATGCTCATCTAGACGAGAGAGATCCTGGTAATGTTCTGTAGTAGGAACTGTAGTCCCTGGGCAGTCACATGCAAGCTTGTTCTATGATTTGGATGTATAGCACTACCATCCGTCCATTTTCTTCCCCTTGATCCATTTCTGGGTCGCGGGGGGTGGCAGTCAGAGCTGCACCCAGTACACAGAGCACCAGCCCCTCACTGATCCTCCTGCAGGTGGGGAGTCCACAGGAGCTGAGATCTTTCAGTGGGGGCTTCAGGCAAAGTGGGGTTAAGTGTCTTGCCCAAGGACACAACAACAGCAGTCATCAGTGGGAGTCGTGAAGTAGGTCTTGTGGTGGGCTCGAACCCACAACCTTCAGGCTCAAAAGGCCAATACTCTACCAACTACAGTATGACAGTACTACCATTAGTATTTATTTATTGTTTCATCCATTTTAATTGTATTTATTATAATGTTGTTCTTACTGTAGTGGCTCATTTAAACAGCCACAGTGAACCAGATGAAGACCAGGGAGGCGTGAGTTCATATATTAAACAAATCAAAAATAAAAATCAATCCATTTTTATTATTTTTTATCTTTGTGATCTTTACAGTAACATTATAATATTTTGGAATTAATGGACATTTCTAAATACATGGTCTGTTTGACCTTTCAACTGAAAAACTATTACATTTAATTTTAACTTCATCTTAAAATTAAATGTAATAGTTTTTTGGCAGACATATTTTCACTACATGGGCAAAAGTAATTAGCGGCTCTTTGATTAGCCACAAACAATTTTAATTGGGACTCTCAGTTTAGCTTTTGATTCTTTTCTTGTTTCGAAGTCTATTTAGCTCTGAGGTCAAGACTTGCATTGACCTGAAAGTTATTCTGACTAACCCCATAGAAGTTTCCTTTTCTGATGATTATCTTTGTTTTGTCATCTGTGTTTTCTAGTTGTATCATTTGTGGCCAGTGGGTGTAAGCATGTATTTTTGTGTGTTAAAACTCTCTCATCTCCCAGTGCTCAGTCTAGTCACGTCTCAGAGGTAATTACAGACCCAAAGGAATTCACAAAATGATAATTTTCCGGTTGCCAGCGATGAACCACAGAGCTAAGCAGTTATACATACATTTTACATCAACATACAACGCTCTTCAAGGGCTGAAGCTGAGAGGCAAGGTGAGCTTATTTCTCCAAAAGGACAATGGTTAAAAAAAACTTGTACAATAATGTAGATAGCCTCGGCTGTCCAACCTCTGTCTGTCTATACATGAAGACTTCCATCAACTTAGTATTCAGTCATTCCTTACATCATTGATTCCTTGCTTTGCTACTCTGTCCATCTTACATGTGACAGACCGACCACTTTGGGGCAGTTTGGGTTTGGACCATGACTTCAATGGGACTAATGGAGATTTTGTTTTTGTTCATGCAGCGACCGCTTGGCCATGAGACAGGTGCGCACCATCTTGCAGCACGTGGGTCTGACCGCCTCCACGTGTGATGACAGCGTTTTGGTCAAAGAGGTCTGTACAGTTGTGGCACGGAGGGCTGCTCAGCTCTGCGGGGCCGGACTTGCCGCCGTTGTGGAGAAAATCAGAGAAAATCGAAACCTTAACCAGCTTTCTGTCAGCGTGGGAGTGGATGGCACGCTGTACAAGACACATCCGCAGTAAGTGGCCCTGAACAATCACAACCCTTTCATTTAAAGTATCTCATTTTCAAATAAATCCTTCAAGCGCCTAAAAGTAACTCATTTCATTCTTAAGGATAACCCCTTGAAATTAATTTTTCAAGGGGGTCATGAAAGGGTCAGCACTAGATCATATACGGAATTTTGTTATATTCACTTATATAACAAAATACCTATTAATGCCTAAACTTAACCAGCCATTCCCAAAGAATAACCCCAACCCAGCCTTAACCTTAACCATCTTACTACACTTAAAACTTAACCAGTCACCACCAGTCGAGAGTAGGATTGTTACTTCCGGTTTCGTCCCAATTCCGTAAATGATCTAGTGCTGACCGTCATGATAGGCTATAAAATTTCGCATCTAAGTGGCCCCTAGAGGGTTAATGTTTCTGACATGGGGACACTGTATTATCAGCAATAACGACAATAACATCATTTAAACAGTCTCTCCCATTTGTTTAACAACAACCAGTAAGATTTTGAGGTGAAAACAAATGAAAGTGAAAAAAATGTATGGAGTTGAATTTTTTTCTATCCAATCAGCTTCCACAGCTTCCTGATTGGACAAGTTTGGCAGATCTAACCTGTGCTTGTCTTCAATAAGTGGTCCTCCCTCCGCATTCACTTTAAAGGAGATGTATTATTCAAAACGTTATATATTTCTGTTTGAAGGGGTCCGAGGCACAATTCACTTAAGAGTAAAAATCCTTTATTTCCACGGGACACCAACGCGTTTGAACCATTTAGGTCTTCATCATGTTTTCATTTTCTGTTTAAAATTCAGCTTTTTGTTTACTTAAAATGAATAATAATGGTTTGATTGCTTGAATTAAAAGTTTTTTGAGCTTTTAAACATGTTTCTCCTCAAAAAATATGTTTTGGGTCCATCCACGCTAAAATCAGGAACTTCGGGCACAACGGTCTAAAAGCTCCTGTCTCAGTCCTGTACTTGAATGATGTCATGTTAACACTATGACATCACACTCGACGCAGTTGACTGAGTATTTCCCAAGTATTAGTTCTGACAATTAACGATGTTGATTCTCTGCCACCGTAAATGGCCTCTGGTGGCAGTGTAGGGAGTTACAGGCAGAAAGCATTTTTACCCTTCATACATGTTTCGCTAAATTTCTAAGATATTGTTTCACATTCTAAAACATGAAATGAAAAAGTAAAATATTTTAAAGCAAAAAAACGAATTTAATGTCTAAAATCATTACTTATTGTTCCTTCTATAAGGCTTTGCACACAGAATTTGTACACATGTTTCCAGTAATTATTATTAGTTGACCATGAGCTGGAAGGGCAGATAAATATGACAATTGCATAGCAGCCAGAAGGTCCTGGGTTCTATTCCAACTCCAGACCTTCTGTGTGGAGTTAGGCTATTCTCCCTGTGTCTGCGTAGGTTTCCTCCAGGTGCTCCAGTTTCTCCTACCACTAAAAACATACAACACAATGGGTTTGAATGTAATAATGGTGATGGTCAGGGTGTTAGATCTTGCTTCAGTCATTGTCATGTGTGGAGTGAATAGAAAAATGTCTGTCCTCCAACACATTATAGAGCGCTTTGTGTCTGTGCTGTATATGAATAAAGATTAAGGACTTACTCACAAACTGAATACGCTTTGAGGAGGTCTTTCTGGTTGGACTTTGTGAGTTTCTACCCACTTCAGCTTTAAGAGCCATAAACAAGTGTCGTCAAAAAAGATTTGACTGACGTGTACAGAAAGGCTACACTCATGAACTTTTTGCATTGTCAACATTCACAGATGTTTGAAACAAGTGAATTTGACAGTATCTAATAAAACTGTGCATAAACTGTAATGAACTTTATCTACTTTTGAAGTAAATACTTTTGGACATATTATGAAGGAAATGGTCCCTTTGCCGTTTGATATTAGCCCTGGCTAAAAATAATCTCTATTTTTGAAAGCATCTATGATTGATGCATTTATCTATTCCTCTATTGTGACTCCAAAGCTCGGTTGTAGCTTGAGCCAAAGCATATTTCCAATTTGTGAGTTTTGTCACTTTCAATGGCTGCAAAATAATTCTGATTCTAACAGTTTAGCTGCTCTATCAGAAGGATCACAATGTATGGTACCATTTTAACTCTTACGCTGAAGTGTGTTTATAAACAATGATCAAATTCTACTTTTTCCTACTATTTAACATTTACTAAAACGCTGAAATACTCATACTTTTTAACAGTTGCTCAGTTCCCCCAGACTAAAAGTCAACCTTTTTGTCTGCCAGACTGAACACTTAACATTTATTGCATTTGGTCACAGTTGTGGTTCTAATTGTAGCAATAGCATTGGCAATAGATGATTTTTCATTGGCTGGTTCTCGTTCTGCAAATCACTATTTTATGTATTGTATTTCAGACAATTCCAAAAACAACACAGTAGTTCTCCAATATTAAAGACATGAATCTAATCAAGTTGCCTGAAAGGGAGCGGGAAGAAGAGAACTATTTTAAAAATGTCCTCTACGATTATATGGCTATGAAATTAATTATTTAATAAACAAAAACACATTCATAGCTTCTGTCCGCTGCTTATAACTGTTTAAAGAGTTGTCCCAAACTTAATATGTGTAAATACATCAGCTGTTTGTAATAAACAATAACATTTAACCTGTTCTCCAATGGAGCAGCTCAGAGGCTGCGTCCAAAGCAATGTTATATTTGGGCTATTTTTTAGATTAAAAATTTGTTAACGCCTGTCGTTCTATGTCTGTATTTTAATACTACTTCTTCTATAAACACATCTGCACTAGATCCTACAGATGTGGAAAACAGAAGCATCCGAAATCTGACTCTATTTGATTCCTTTTTACTCTAATTATTAGAACAATTTGACCTTATTGATACTTATTTTCACAATAGAACTATTTTGATTATTCACTAGTCTAACTATTATTACTATTGTTTATTCTGACACCTCTTCTTAGCGACACTTTAACCTATAGCTCCTTGAATCCAATGACATTATAGCTCCAGACTATTTCATTCTATTCTATTATTATTATATGATCTATTATCTTAAAGTGTAGATCTGTTTGATGTTATAAGCGCTATTATTTCTCCTTTTGAATTTGCACCACACTAAATTTAGAATGACCCCCTATGGGACAAATAAAGAATTTTATTTTATTTTGGCAACTCCGAAAATTATTTAATAATTTTCCCATTTTGCTTTTAGGCTGCCCTTTCTATTATTTATTTGTTCTTGTAAATATATGTTTTACACTTCTTTCTAATGATTTAGAAGGTTAAGGACCATGACCACCTATGACAATAACATTACCATACTCCCTCTCTTGGTCGTGGGCCAAGTGTAAAACATGCGTCTGTGTGTGTGTGTGTAGATTACTGTTCCAATCATCTCCAGTTGTTTCTCTCGGATCGTCCTCAATTCGTATTGTGGGCTTTGGTGCCAACGTAGAGGCTCATTTCCTTTATGATCCGTACTACTGTGTTATCCCTGAAGCAGGGGTAGTTAATCCTTTATCTGAAAAAGAAACATTAGAACACAAGAAATGCCCACTTCCCTGGCATGGTGCAGCCTGTCAATCATTCCAATTTGGGCAAAACATAACTGCATTGACAGACGGTGTGTGACATTAGGGCAGAGGCTGTAGCCAAATACAGACTTAACAATATGTATGTTTCTAATTTTATACTCCACCAAATGTGAGTTACAAACCACAGTTGTCCTCCGCCCAATGACCGCTCACTGCGGTTGGACCGAATCACTGTCAGGACAAACAGCAGAGGGCGGGGGACTCCCAATACCTTCAGCAAGGTATTCATCTCAGAGTACTTTCCGCAGAGTACTTTCTCAGAGTACTCATCCCAGAGTACTCTCACTTTTACACCTGTTCAATAAAGCTTGTTATCTTTTAATCTCTAGTACTTACACCGTATGCTGTTGACAAAAAATAATTATTCCATGATCACATTAAAACATTACAGAAAAACATTTGTTATTCCATGATTCCGTTCAGCACTCCTCGTTCACTCCTCATTTCACAACACACTCACAACACACCGACTCCCCACGTTAGTATATTGGTCCAGAGTTTGTTAAGGTCAACGTAGTGTACTTGACATGACGCACAAACATATAACATACACAAACATATAACACACACAAACATATAGACAACACAGGAGGCCTGTAATTTTAACTTTGTTATATTTTTCCATGTCCAATTACAATTGTCTCTTGAGCTATTTTATTGTTGCAACTTTCAGAGCCTGCAGAACATGCAGAGCTTTAAGAGATTTTTCCTAAAAGGATCCATTTCCAACTTTAGTGTTTAAACCACGTGGTCTTTGCTCGGGCTTCTCACAGACTGTGTCCCCTATATTTTTAATGAGCTCTCGTTGTTACTTAAAAAAAACTTGTGCACGTGCAATAAATGTTTTTTCCTTTTTTTTTTTTGTAAAGCCAGTTCGGATTCATTAAAAATGTAAATTAGTTTCAAACTTTAATACTTCACCTTTGTTTCACTTTCATGTGGAGAAAAGACGATTATTGTACGTGTGTTGACGTACTTGCACCAATCATGTCTCAGATAAACTGTCAACAGTTG